>JAKTTV010000012.1:7806-323856 GCA_030581635.1 Clavispora carvajalis | reverse complement strand
TGTTGTTGTTGTTGTTGTTGTTGTTGTTGTTGTTGTTGTTGTTGTTGTTGTTGTTGTTGTTGTTGTTGTTGTTGTTGAAAACCATTGAGTGGCATGGAGTGAGGCACTACCTGATTGAGCGGTTGAGGGGTGGACTGAGTTTGAGGCATAGTGCCCATATTAGAGGCCTGTGCCTTCTGCTGGGCTTTCCAAACGTTCAATTTCTGGTGGTAGATGTACTTCCTTACGAAATTCAGCTTTTGGGCTTGGTCTAAATTGGACAGGATAGAGCCATTTTGTTGCAACCGTACCAACAAAGCCATGGCATCGCCATTGTATTTCATCATGTCTTGAGCGGTGATTTGGATATTAGGGGGCTTAGCAGCCTGCTGCTGTTGACCTGCTGCAGAAACAGAGTTGTGACCCGAAGGAGGGATCGTCTGCAGTTGCTTTGCTTGGGTGATGGGCACCCGTCCCGCCTGTTGCTGTTGTTGCTGTGAAAGAGAGGGCTTGTTAGGCCCACCATATCCATTTTGTTGCTGCAACTGTGAATTCGAAACATTCGCAGAGTTTCGCTGGACTTGGCGGTCCATATTGCCCATATTGTTTATGTTTCCGAGGTTATTCATGTTGTTCATGTTGCCCAAGTTACTCATATTATTCATGTTGCCCATGTTTCCCATATTGCCCATATTTCCCATGTTGCCCATGCTATTCATGGTAGATACATTGTTAATAGTGTTGCCCACTTGGCGAATATTTCCACCGCCACCCGCATTATTAAGTTTTATATTGCCCATATTGTTCATTGTATTAGTGCCACTCATACCTTTCATGTTATTGGCGTTGGCGTTGTTCACATTCATCATACCCATGTTAACGTTGCCCATCGGGCCATTGAAGTTATTGACTGCCATGGCTTGTGCTGGATCATCCGTCGCCTCATTAGCATTTTTCATTCTTTGAAGCTGTACAATTTTTTGCTGCTGGTGCTGCCGCAAGGCATGCTGGAAATGCGCGTTGTGAATTTCCTTGATTATGGGCATCGCCGAGGCGGGAATGATTTTTTTTTGAAAGCAGTCGTAGATCTGCGTCCAGGTGTTGACGTTTGGTGGCAAATTTGGAACCTTAGCCAACAACGCGGGAGGGATGGGAACGGTTCGGATCATAAAACTTATTTGCTGGATCTGCTGTTGTGTAGGTTGAAACGACTGGGGCATCAGCAGGGATTGCAGGGTTTGCAGCAGCTGCCGTACTTGTGTTCGCTGCTGCTGCTGCTGCTGCTGCTGCTGCTGCTGCTGCTGTTGCTGTTGTTGCTGTTGCTGTTGTTGCTGTTGCTGTTGTTGCTGTTGCTGTTGTTGCTGCTGCTGCTGTTGAATTTGTGGTGGCTGTTGTTGAGTCATTGGGTTACTGCGCATGGACATTGATTGCCGGCCCTGGCTATAGAAATTCCTGGGTTGAGCATCATTTGCCATAGGTGCATTGTTTGTCGGGTTGCTGCGAAGTCCCATCCTTAATTGAGTCACTTTTTGCTTGATCAACCGCAAGTATTCTTCACGCGAGGCAGATTTCATAAAAGTGTACTTTTCAAATTCCTGTGCCATACCAAGGGCCTTCTGTTCGTCATAATTGTTGTTTTGAATTTCTTTCAATGCATTGGATAAGATTTGTATGACCTTCTGCCGGTCACCTACGCCATAGGTTGAATGCCATGTGCCGCCCATAGAGCCGTTTCCGAGATTGTTCATCGCTGGCGTTTAAAGGTAGTTTGAACGAATCCGCTAGCTGAAGTAAGTTCGAGCTGGATTAATGTAAAGGTGGATCACCGTGGTAATTCTGTTTCAGGCCGAAGTGGTCGCTGACTTGGATGAAACAAAAGCTTCACTTTGTAATATAGCTGATTTGGAAAAAGCGTCACTTGATTCGAGCACGGGAGGCAACGTTTGTGTGATAGTGAGCGATTGCGATAGATATTCTCCTTGCACCACTTGACTCGAAATCTCCCTGTCGAATCAATAAAGCCCCTCTCGATTAAGAAAAAATAATGGCGTACAAAAATTGCTCGGCGCGGATACTGCGCACATTGGAATAATTGACAAGAGGCGGGGAACTTTGTCTTGTGGCATGTTTTCATCGATTTCCATTTGTTGGTGATTAGGCCTACTTAAGAAAATTGTGAAGAAAATTTGGTGGAACTTTTTTCGAACTCGACCCATGCAACTATGACAATTTTCAATTTTCCGTCTGAGATCTAGCCGTGCACCGAGATCATCCGAGACGAAAAAGACAGTGGTTTGACCGGCATACTGTCAATCCCAAACATCGTTATCCAAAGCCGCATTTGAGGTGAATTATTTCATTATGTTAATCGGGTGCTCTTTTCCATTCTCTCTCTCCTCTGTCATTCGGTCGTTCTACAAATTTTATGTTCTTATGTTCGTCCAATTTTTATTACTTCAATACTCTTAATCTTTTTTTTTTTTCTTTTAGTAACTTATTGTCATTCATTTTACTCATTCAATTATATCGTTTTCTTTATCTTCCGTCCCGAGGTTACTACATCCCTGGTAAAATTTTCAATCTTTGCTAATCCGAGCCTTGTATTAACTGTTTGGCTACATCTTTTTGGCTCTCCAATTTTTGAACCTAGTACCTGAAGGACACTTATCTATATCGTGGCAAAAGTACGCTTGCTTGCTTTCTTTTCTTCGTATTCTTTCTGCTCTGCTTCATCAATGAACTCCGTCTCATGATTTAACTTCCACTGGTTTCTCTGGAACCTTAATCCCTGGGTGTTATATCCTAATTGCTTTGACGCATCCTGTAATTGCCCTCGAAGCTGAGTCTTGACTTGAACCAAATAGTTTCTCAATTTTTCATCCCGCTGACTCACCAACTCCTTTGCGTTAACCTTGATGATGAAAAATAAAACTTTGCAAATGAGGGATAGGTTAACAATGTTGTTGGTTATGTTGTGCTTGTTGGTCCAGATATCAATGAATCTCATCAACTTAACGGTATAGCTAAAAGGAAGAACCAACAATGCATCTTCAAGCTGGGCAAATCTAATTTTAAGGATAACGTTCAACACATACTCTTGCCCGGTGATGCCAAACGCAACCAAAATCGAATTAGGTGTCGGTTTAGCAGGCATCAATACACCTGGCTTTTTAGACTGAAATTGTTGTAGCTCCAATTCGTATTTCTCAATGCTGTCAAGGTCTTCGGCACCGATATCAAGTGCCTCCATCAATTTTTCACCAGCTTTTAAGGTATCCATGGTTTGTTTTCTTACGCCAGTAACACCATCTTCGCCTTCTTCGCCGTCTTCATCCTTACGAGCAGTGATGTCTTCGTTTTCCAAAGAATTCAACAATTCGTTTTCGTAAAGTTCGTCCATTTCTTTCTCTCTTTCTTCCTCCAAGAACACTTGGTCGTTAGTTGCAGTCCAAACTCTAATGGAATGGTCATGGGATGTTGACACAACAAACGAGCCATCTTTGCTTACAGCAAGAGCCCACACCTCGCTTTGATGTGCCGGCAATTTTTGAATGCACTGGAACTTGTCACCGTCCCAGTATTTGATCATGCCATCCTTACCGGAGGAGAAGAAGTTGTGACTCTCGGGAATGAAACGCACATTCATGATAGAGTCCTGGTGACCGAAAATCGATTTGTGACAGTCACCGAAGTCCAAACCCCAGATTTTTATGTTTTTATCAGCGGACGAAGTGATGATGAGCTTATTATCGAAGGAGATATCGATTGATAACACAGGCAATTTGTGGCCGTACAATGTCAAGAACAACTTCAAAGAATCGTAGAACACCACCTGAACATTGTTATTCAACAAAGAAATTGCCAAGAACTTGGAATCGTGCGATACCCTTACACACAAAACTTCTTCTGCCAACTCTAACGTCTGTGTATGGGCCAATTTCAACGAGGAGATGACAGTGGATGTACCAGGGACAGTTTCTTGGCTAATCTTGAAGTTCCAAAATCTCACTTTCTTATCATTTCCACCCGTTACCAAAGTCTTTCCATCGGGGGTAAGATCCATCGACCAAATGGCGGATCCGTTGTCTTCCTTGGAGCCGTTGGAAACGAAGGAAGCATTTTCATGTGCTTTTTCCACACGGTCGATCAAAGAAGAGGATGAAAGATCATAAAGCTCCAAATCGCCATTCTTAAATCCAACAACGACCAATGTGCCACCTGGCAAAAACTTACAGCACAAAGCGTAACCGCCTTCTAAACTGAAAGTGCGCAATACATTGTGGCTCCGGATGTTCCAAACTTTCAATTCACCGTTGGACGCTGTGACCAAAAGCTTGTTGTCATCGGAGACATCCATAGCTCTGATGTCAGTTCTGTGCCCCAAGCTATCTATCACATGTGATTTGATGGAATGAAGCTCACCCACCTGAGCTTTTCTTATCTGTTCTGGGAGAGGAATGGTGTGGTACTCGATCGAGTTGTTGGTCAATGCAATGAGAAGATTGAGCTTCTTTCTATTTGAAGGAACCCAGACATTCGACTTGATTTTTGACGTACTTCTCACCGTGGTCAAAGGTGTGATGAGCATGCTGATTTCAGATTCCCGAAGAGCCAGTAATATTTCATCTTGTTCAAAGCCCTTGTCTTTTAATCTTTTTGATCTCTTGGCGATGCCTTTCTTGATTTCGTCCGCGGAACGGATCCGGAATATCTCGGACGTTCTGTCAGCATTTTGTAACGAAAATACCTCATAATGCCCCGCTGCATCCTTAACTGAAGTGAAACTGATGTCTGTACAGCGAGCCTTGCTTTGCTTCTCAAATTCGCCCTTGCCCACTATCTTGGACCCGTCCTCTTGGTCGAGATTAATTTCCCAGACCTTGACTTGATCCTTATTGCCACAGGTTATAAGCATGTCCTTTACCGTGTTGACACCCAACGACCAGCATTCACCAGAATGGGCCAAATGCGTCTCCACACATTGCTTCGACTTTAATTCCCACAATTTAACCAACCCATCCTTGGAAACGGTCACGAGGTAATCCTCCAATTCATCATCAACCTTTTCTTGCTGGCTGAGGAGATGCATTCCTGTGATTTGGCTCTTGTGACCTTTCAACTTAAATAAGCCCTCTTCTCCTACTAAATCCCACATGATTATGGTGGAGTCTGCCGCGCCAGACACAAGTCTGGTTCCATTACGATCGAACTTCAAAGCGCTAATGGCCGACTTGTGACCCAGGAATGTCACCATAACTGAACCGGAAGTTATATCCCACACTTTGATCGATCCATCACTATGGCCCGCAGCCAAAATATTTGTTTCTTCGTGATAAGCCAACATGATCACCGTAGCAGGAGCCAGAGAAGTTTTTGCATTGGATGCGCCAGGTGTCAACTCGTCATTGAGACGGGTCATGAGTTCGCCGGTCTTTATGTCCCAAATCAAGATATCCTCCAATCCACCCAGCGCAGCTCTTCCAAGAGATTTAGACGATTGAGTAGGGGCAGGCGGAAGCCAAATGACATTGGATTGGCCACCAATTACACCAAATGAGCTCTCTTGCTCGTAGCGGTCGTACGATTTAACCATGGTGATCTAAGGTAAAGCGAAGAGAAGCATTTTTGAAAAAGTGCGATGAGGATGGAAAAGCACGTGACTAAAAACAGATGATTTTGGGGTTTAGCAATCAGAATGTCGAGAAAAACACTGAGGCCGATTGACGTTCGCCTCGTATGTGCTGAAAGAGATTAATAATTGTGAGGTTGGGAATTTGAACGAGTGGGCTTTGTGTCATGTGGACAAATTTGGCGCATTATTCGTGGTACGTAGGTGATGGGATGCGCTTCTGAAAAACGGAAACAAGACTGCGACAAAAACAGAAGGATAACAGTGAACAATATAACACCGTGTAAGGATCACTTCCTGTGGCTGCCTACTTGTAATGGTTTGCATTGATATTTTTATCAGAGTGTATCGTTAAATATTTAAGAGTATTGCGAAAAGCAGGCGTGGATTAAATTTTGGCCCTTTGACTCCATTTGATTTCGCGGTCAGTGAGGAAGACAGATGTGCTGAGGAATTAGAGTTTTCGCTTGTAATCGACGTCAGCGTAAGAGAAGCTTCGTTCAGCGAAGATAAGGAAGACGGGGTCGTGGACTCGGTTTGATGGGTTCTCCAGCAATAAGTGGCAAAGCATTTTGCACACTCATCCGATTGCTTCATGCCCAACCTTTCCTGTTGTCGTCTCACGATTGCACATCCTACGCAAGTGGGCCACTGTCTGTCCCCTGTGTAATTTCCGCGAGAAGAAACCTCAAAGCCATTTTTAATGAGTCCGGCCACTTCTTTGTCGGAGTATGACATCTTGTAAGTGGAAGTATTTGCTTCGTACAGATATTGCAGATTGGGGACATATATCACCAAGGGTATATCGGTCTCATTTATGCCTGTATCATGGTAGTCCACCAACGCGGTCAAGTTGGCCGCATCACACCCCAAAAACAAAGGTTGATCATTCAAATGGTCGTGAATAAAAGCTTCAGCCAGAGGAACATAAGGAAAAGGGGAGCCTCTGCCTTGGGAAGTAAACTGTCTCTCGAAAGTATGAACCAATGAAGTTCCGTTAGGCCATTGGTTGGTATCGGCAGAATTGTCGAAGGCAAATATTATGTCGACTTTTCTCGAGGTTTGAATGAAAGGATAAATGGGAATATTCTGCGCATCTTCACCGCCATCCACCAAGTCCAATGTCGCGTCGGATATAATCAGATCTGATCCTGCGAATTCGACACCGTAGAACGGGTTGGGATTGTAGGTGGCAATGTCAACATTGTCTCTAGAAAATGGGCGAAGTATAAGGGCAAGTAACTGTTTGACTGCCCAATTTAATGTAGAGCTCGATGTAACGCGGATGAGAATCATATTGAAAAGAGATGACAGTGTACCAAGTATAAAACCAGCATTATCATAGTTTGTGAAACACGTATTATTTCCAGGCTTACCATTTTCGAGAGTCGTACCTAGATAAGTCAAGTTAACAAAGCTGTTGAGACTAGGATCCCAAGACCCAAGCTCATATGGCGTGATCTCAAATATCGTGGCATTGTCACTGATGATAAATGTTCCGGGAGTTCGACCGTTAGCTAGTAAAATTGGGAACGGCATTTGGTGGCGTTGAAAGCTAGGTAGCTTAGCAATGCTGCTCCACGTTATATTTTCGCCCCAATTGTAAGTAGAATTTGGGTCAAAAAATTGATAGGAGAGAGCCCGACCCCAGACGTCAGTGATAGATGTATCAAATCCTTCGTTGGTTTTACTGGAGACAGCTGAGCGCAAAGATGAATAGTACTTCAATGTTTTGATCACGTTGATACCATTGGGATTGAATATCAGCGAGTCGAGTTGCCAAATACCACTGTCAGGCAGAACAGCTTTTCCCACAGTCATCCAATCATTGAGCACTAAAGTACCGATCATCCAACTGCCACCGGAAAGACCGCTTATATAGGAGGAGCTTTGGAGTAACCCGCCCAAAGCTTTTCTGGTCAGATCTTCATAGCGGTCGTCTAAAGCCAAAATCTCTCCGGCGCCGCACAACATGGCTCTGTACCCACCTCCACTGAAGGCCAAGGCGATCGATATGTTGTGTTGGTCCTTGTTCCCCTCGATAAAATCTTTTGCGTCCAATTCACTTAGCATTGCCACATCGGAAAGGAAGGTGATCAAGTTTTTATTGGTTTGCTCGTGTCGTTGCATCAAATAAGATCTTTCTTTGTCATTAATGGATGTGGCCTCTCTCACCAACAGACCCGATGGACATTCTGTTTGAATTGGTGCATATGACGCCCGACCTTTAGTCTTAGTTGCTGTAGCTGACGCATAAATAGAGGCACTTTCATCCAAAGAAGTACTGCCGATAGCAGATCTCGAGTCTGGTCCCAGGTCTTCCCAGGGCCACTCGAAGGCAGCGCAGTAGATCGCAAGACATAATACCAAAAAGTTCATGAAATAGAAAGTATTACCCAAAATGTGGGCACAACTATTTTTCACTCCATGTTTCGTGCAATTGCCCTCCTACGTGGGAACAAAATCATCTAGAAGCTAGAAAAATTGCCTAATGAGGTGAGTGACAATCTGCAGTACGAGACTGACTGAAATAGACTTCGAATGGAAACCAGCTCTCAATTCCTAAGATGATAGATTTGCTCCATTCCCGGTAGGTCAAAGAGATAAAGTAATGTTACGGGATTTGTTTGGTTTAACTCCTCATTCTATGCTTCAACCGGGTCCAAGAGACCACGCTTCTTTGAATAAATAATCACATTTTTATATAGTTTGTTACATATTTTACCGCCATACAGCGGACTCATTTTTGTATAATTTTCATCTTTAACTGTTGCGCCGTGGAACCAGGCAGCTTCGTAAGCATTGCCCAGTGCCCAAATGGCGTCTGGTTTGTCACGAAACAAAGCTGTGTGATGCTATATTACTTATGCGTTCATACTGATGTCCCGCATAGCGAACAAAAGAGCGAAATTGTCATCAAGACCAAAAAGTCTCTCTATTAATATATCAGAAATTTATAAGCTGATTTAACTCTATTGTACAAAGGAACGAATTCCTTGATATGCATGAAATGAATGTGTCGTAAACCGTGAGATGAGCAACTAGCTCCAAACTTCGAGCGTTTAAGCTTCCATGTTCACATCTTCCGTGGCTGCCTCGGCAAGAGGCTCAGCAACAGAGGGTTCCGCGGATTCGATAGCTTTCGATTCACTGACGTCATCACTGACTTGATCCTGAATGGCGATAACGATAGAGTTCTCTTCCGGGTTCGCCTCCACACCTTCATTTGGAATAATCAACTCTAACTCGCCATTGGACAAGAAGGTAGCCTTGATTTGGTCCCCTTTGATAAGTTTGTCAAATTGAAAGTGCTTCTCAAATTGAATTTCTTGCTTCTTGAATTCCTTGATCAATTGTCGAGCATCCTCAACGACCTCTTCTTCCTCATCATAATCAGACTCTTCGTCAGGTTCCTCGTTGGACTCGGAGCCAGATTCGGATTCAGATTCGGATTCAGAGTCAGACTCAGAGTCGGAATTAGACTCAGAGTCAGAATCGGAGCTCGAGCTGGAGTCAGATTCAGACTCGGAGGAGACACAATCGCAGTTGTCAGAGTTCTCCTTCTCTCCTGTTTCGGCAGGCTCTTCGGCGCTTTGATAGTCCTCGTCCTCGCTATCAGATTCCTCACCAGTGAAATTAAACTTACCGCTGATCACGAGCTCATTTTTGTGCTTCAAGAAGTCAACCTTCAAGTCTTCTTTTATCATGGAGGGCAATCTGAGGTTCAACTTGTAGGTGCTGTCATCAAGCTCAATCAACTCGCAGTCCTTGGAGTCTTTCAAGTCCTTCGACAAGTCAATGACGTCGAATTCATCGTCAGAATCCTCGGCCATTAAAAGTTCTTCATCGTCGGAGAAGTCTAATTCGAGATCGGTAGAGTCATTTTCACTGTCGTAACGGTCTGGCAAATCAAACTTGTGTTCATAAATAGTGACGCCCTCATCATCGGAGGAGTCGGACTCACTGACGTAGAAATCGTAATGAGCGGCATCACCAGCATCGGCTTCTTCTTCGTCAGATGAGTATTCGGTATCGATCTCAAAAAAGACGTCATCATCAGACTCAATTTCGGAGGAGCTGGAGAGTTCTTCTTCAGAAGAGACAAGATCTTCAGCGAATGCTTGTCTCACGTCCTCCAAATCTTCTTCAGAGTCATAAATCAATTCCAAATCGGTGACGGACTCACTGTCGCATTCAGAGTCGCAGTTGCATTCGCAATCAGATTCACATTCGGAATCAGACTCAGAGCCGGATTCAGATTCCGAGTCAGAGTCAGATTCCGAGTCAGAGTCAGATTCAGAATCGGAATCAGAGTTGGAGTCGTAGAATCTGACCAAGTCGTTGTTGACGTCGTAAACCATGCCATCGGCTTCTAAAGCATCAATAGCGTCAATCTCCAAAGCGTCATTCATGTCGACGATGTCGTCAAAGTTTTCGGGGATGATAAAAACTTCTTCGTACTCACCCTCTGGCTCAGAGTGTTCGGAGTCGTCATAGTCAATCCCGTAGTCCAACTGGGAATCATACTCAGATTCGGAATCAGAGTTTGCTGCCAATTCGAAGTCGTAAACTTCTTCGTCCGAGTCGGACTGAGCGTAACCGTCATATTCGCTTTCACTAGTCTCAGAGTCAGTTTGAGGCTCTTCAATGTAAACTCTACCAGATGGCTGTGGATAGTCATATTTGTGGTATCTTTGTCTTCTGCCAAAGTTGGCACGATTGTGATGAGAAGAATGACGGCCATAAGCTTGTGGGCGAGAGGAGTGGGCATTGAATCTGTTATGGTAGGTTCTTCTGGAGTACCCGCCACCTTGCCTGAGCGATTTTCTATTGTACTTGGATCTGGAATAAGACATGTTGGTACTTGTGAAAGTGAATATTCGTAATTTAATGAGTAATGAGGGTGAAGGGGGCCACACTTTATAAATAAAAATTCCGGATGAGGTGAAGGCGAGCGATGAGAGGTGCGGCTGCGACAATTTCCTAATATGGCGACATTGCCATCAATCCCGTGCTATAAACGCGCCTCCGTGCACCACGCGTCAGGCGCGCGTCAGATATGAATTCTATAGATTTCTATAGAATTCCATCGAATTTCTCCTACGTTTCTTCGCATGCACCTCGTCTACCCATGACCAATAAAAATGTTTTTTGGGGAGCGGCAGTATTTTATACCTGTAGTAAAGGGTGTAAACAATGTTCCATAGAGATCTGTCGAATTTTTTGGAAAAATTCAAGTCTGTTTTGCCTTCAGATTTGCAGACTAACAGCACGGAGCAGGTAACTCCTTATGATTTTACCCTCATCTCATTCGTTTGTGAATTTCTTTTTTTTTTTTTCAACCGCTATATTCGCACACCAAGTTTTTGCTAAAATTTTTTTTGCATTGCCATGCCACGAATTTTGAAATTCCAACTCGTCCACAAGCGTAGTACTGCACATTGACCTAGGCATCGGCCATCCATTTTAAGGTGTTACCCGGCTTCGCTGTGCGCACTATATAAACAAGGATGTCCCTTCAACCCAAATTTCCCAACCAAATCTCTTTGCCATTTGGCTTAGATCAAGTGTAGTATCTGTTCTTTTCAGTGTAACAGCTGAAACGTCATCATTGATGACATTTACATTGTTACCCTATTTTTGGATTACTCGCGAAAGAGCCTGATGGGCTTGCTCACACTCTTTCACACAGTGTCGCTACCATTGCACCTTCGGTTTCTGACGCAATCACCACATGTTTTTAGTGTCTGTTGTGTGTTCATAACACGCATTTAAAATATCGTGGTCGGTTGCTACAAACTGTGATGACGACTTAAATGTAAATGGTGCTGAAGTCGCCGCTGCGATAAGGTCTGCTATGGGTCTGCGTCCGAGTTTGTTTGGCCGCCTCTCCATGCGCTGCATTGAAGCGCGCCTACGTAGTGTATATGACAGTTCACTTTCTGAGTCCATGCGTGATCGCATCTATCTTTGATTACTTAAGAAAGCAAGATACACAATGGGCGACTCGCCCTCGTCACCGCAAGAAATCCTAAATCCTCACAGCGGTTCCTTGTTTCCCAAAATCGAAGATGTTAGTGGCGATGAAGACCGAAAGAGCATGGCGGCGATTGCCCTAACTGATCCGGCTCACAGCCCAGAGCATTCCTCAGGAAACTTACCGGTTATCTTTCCAAACATGGAAAGGAAAAACTTCACCAACAAATCTTCTGGTGAATCCCAAACATGTGGGTTTGACACCGCATTTGATAGTATCAGCGATTTGGGTAATTCTTGTGCGATTAATGATCACGATTCCCAAAAAGACAGTATCAGCCATGAAAAATTTTCCTTACATTCCAACATAAACGCACATGATGGCATTTTTAAACCTGATACGGTAAACCACACCCGCTTATTGGATTTTAAAGTGCTCCAATCGTTAGGAAAAAAGCTTGATTTGCCGCCTGAAGCGCACCTTCGGGCGGAAGAAAAAAGATTCCCATTTTTAACACAGTACATCCGATCATATAAACATATGCACCCGACAGATGAGTCTTCTGTATTTGGAATGTCGAGTCTAGATGATTTTCAAACATTTTCAAAGAAATCGGAAATCAATAATGCGATCGAACAAAGTATCGCGCAGAATCGCCTAGATAACACTTTATCAGTAGTGGACGACACTGACTTAGAGCAAAATTTTTATGCGGTGCAAAGTTCGGAAAAGGGGAAGGCGTATGTCAAGGAGCCGTGGCAATCCCGCCTCTGGCGGTTTGGTGATCGAGATAATCAATATGTCACTAACGAGGATGCCAGTGAACTTAGAGCTGCAGGCAGCTCTGCTTTCAATTCGGAGATTTCTTCCATTAACCGGTCCAAGTTTCTTCAACGGAAGTTAAAGGTGAGGCACTTACAAATGATTTCTTTCGGAGGTACGCTCGGCGTTGGCCTCTTTTTGAATGGCGGTAAAGCATTAACGATCGCTGGGGGCTTGGGCACGGTTCTTGCATTCGTTTTTGTGGGGTTTATCGTCTTAGCTACTATCACCTCTTTCAGTGAAATGGTGACATTTGTTTCGGTGGTTGATGGGGTCTCTGGTTTCAGTTCCAGATTTGTGGAAGAATCATTTGGTTTCGCCACAGGCTGGCTTTATTTTTTGAGCTTTTCTTTAGGCCTTGCAGGCGAGATTGTGGCTTCTGTGATTATTTTGAGTTATTTTCCCGATTCCAAAGTGTTAAAAGATTCCGGAACGACTGCAGGCTTTGTGACTCTTTTCTTGTCTTTTTGCATCATTAGCAATTTGTTGCACGTTAGGGTCTTTGGCGAAATTGAGTACGTCTCTAGCATTATCAAAGTTATTATAACTTTATTGATGATCATCATCATGATTGTGATCAACCGCGGTGGAATTGGGAGAAGAGAAGTCATTGGTTTTAAGTATTGGAATTATCTGGAGTCGCTTTTTGCTCATAACTTGATATTCGGTCCGTTCAGACCAACATTCAACCCTAACAATACTGGCATGGATTCTACGTCCATTGGGATTGGTGGCAATTGGGGAAGAGCCCTATCTCTAGTTACGGCCATGACTGTAGTCATCTACTCTTATAGTGGGACAGAAATAGTTTGCATTGCAGCATGCGAGGCCCAAAATCCTCGCAAAGCACTTCCTTCTGCCACGAGGAGAGTGTTTTGGAGAATATTGATATTTTACTGCCTCGCCTCCTTTGTGGTGTCTCTTAACATATATGCTGGGGACCCGCGCTTATTAAGATATTATAGTGGTGAAACAGGTGTATCACCAAATGACTTCAACACAAATTATGCGGTTTTGTATCTAGGTGGTATTGACTGCAAGTCTAACTATGAGATTCATTCAGGGTTTTCCAACGGCTCGCAGAGCCCATGGTCAGTGGCGTTTCAAAGTGCCGGGCTATGTACATGGAGTTCATTTGCAACTGCTTGCTTGGTATTTTTTGCATTCTCATGTGGAAACTCTCAGCTATATGTGTCGTCAAGAACCTTATACTCGTTGGCTTTGCAAAAAAAAGCACCCGAATTTTTCAAGAAATGCAATCGTTTCGGAATTCCATACAATGCGGTCCTAGGTTCTTCGTTGATTGCATTTTCGGCATACATGTGCGTTTCGCAACTGGCTACGAGAGTTTTTCAAATTTTGACGAGTTTGACATCAGCAACTGGATCATTAGTGTGGTTTTCTATGTGTGTTTCGTATGTCCGGTTTTACTTCGGCTTGAAAAAAAGACCCGACATTGTGAGCAGAGAAGACAAGTCTTATCCATATCGCTCACCGCTTCAGCCTTACACTGCTATTTTTGGTTTACTTGGGTCTGGATTCTTGATACTCTTGATGGGTTTCGTAGTGTTCATGAAAGGATACTGGGACACGCTTTTTTTCTTTTCCAGCTATGGCTCGTTAATTTTGTTTTCAATTCTATATTTCAGCTACAAAATCGTCAAGGGCACAAGAATATTGAGTCTTGAGGCGTTAGACTTTGATTCAGGCCGGAGGGAAGCTGATATATATGTATGGGATGGAGGAAAGGAGTTCAACAAGCGCAGCGTGAAGGATTGGATGCTGAAAATTAGTCATTTTATTGCATAATGGGAGGGTGTGTTTCATATATTCACCGAACTTTAGGTATTATCTGATATGTAGCGTCTGCAATTGCCATTCTATGGGACTAGTATGCATGTAGTGTTAAGCGGAATGCAGGCTTGAGGCGTCAACAAGCGAAGAACACGAATAGATTCCTGCAAAAAACATTAAAGATAGTGATCCATCCGTCCAGTATAAGCGCTATTTTCCTCTTGCCATTACTTGTCATTCCAAGATCCCAAGTGTTCGATTATGTCATGGAAACCTACGGAGACCTTCCTCCATGGAAGAATAACTAAGCCATTTTTGCCTTTTGACAAGCACCCCACCTTGAAAAATGAGAATTTCAAGAACTTGTACCCTGGTGACGAAGTCTACGTTTTCGAAACTAAGGATGACAAGTGGGCCCGTGGCTACACTCTTACCCGTCCATTTCCCAACGATTTCACCATTACATCAGTGAACTTGGATGATTTGCCTGGACTCAAGATCAAGATTGCTGTATTTCCATTGAAATTTGTGGAAGTAGTGGAGACCCTTCCGCTCAATTTATTGAAGGTAGTGGATAAATACAACAACGTTGACGTCCGTAAGGCTGTCGCACCAACGTTGAAGGAGCTGGAAAAATACTTCCACCAGGCGAGAAATGGTCGATTGACCAACACGGACCTGGTTCAGTCCAAGATTGTGGTTCCTCCTTTGCCTTTCGACACTTTCACTTTCGCAGAAGACCTAGTAAGTGAAATAACTTACGCCATGAACTTGTTGACGTCCCATATTTTCGCTTTATACTCCATTGGCGAGTTTCGTCTCTTCAATGAGCTTTCAACCGTTTACCACCAATTGGATGAAGTCAGAGTCAAGTTAACACATAGCTTTTTAACCTCCAATGAAGTCCATGTCTCGAAGGAATTGGCAACTTATTTGTTGAGTACGATCCCAAAAAAGTTAGCATCAAGAGCTGCGAGACTCAATGAAAGAAGCTACGATTTAGACAACAAAAACACCGACATTTCGGGATACAAAGCTATCCTTGCTCGTGATGCTTTTGATGGATCATTGTTGACTTTCGAAAATGCCGAGACTTCTCAGTTGGCCTTTAATCAGGTATTGGGTGCCTTGTCTCCTAAATTTCCAATCAATGCTTCTGAGAATCCACAAAGCTATACAATGAAAGCGGAACCAAACCCAAAACTTTTCCATGAATCACCATCTCATATTTTGGTAGATTTTAAGTCGGTTAGTGGGTCATCTAGTTACCAGCCCCCAGGGTTTGCCGGTATGATTGCGTACTTATACATCCGCAACCAAAAAAAGAGATTGTCTGAGGCTTTTGCAGTACACACTAACACGGTTGATGAACTTGTTTCAGTGGAGAAAATCAGTGCTGCTTTGTTCAGAAACATCCCTGCCAGTGAAGTAGAGAACAATAGGGTGTACTTGGTTGCAGTATTGACAGAGGAGGTCAACCTACCTAAGAAGGACACCACACTTCCTCAGGTCCAAAGAGTGAAGAAAGGAGTGGCTGCAGGTGTAGCCGATATCACAAGAGTATTTTCCAGAAATCAAGGGTCTTTGGCTCAGGGTGAACCGCATCAGTTTTCTATTAAGTTATTCGGATCTTATGTCTCGAAAAAAGCTACTGTCGAGCCCAACAAAATTGAAAATAATGGTTGGGGTGAAGTCATTGATAGGATCATTAGTGGCTCGAACGTTGGTGTAGCCATCAACCCTAGAGCCGAAAAATTGGTAATTAACGTAAAGGAGTTTAAGCACCAACTTACTGAGGGTGATTCCTCATCTATACCAGAGATAATAAGTGGTACAAAAAAGGATTCTGCAACTAGATCTGCTCCAATTGCTGAAATCAAACCAATCTTTTTTGACCCGTTAGCGGAGAATTACGAACGCATTTACTTGAAAGTGGGAAAAGTTGATTTGCAGGGTCGTCTTGGCAAGGATAATTTGGTGACGATAGAGGTGAGTGCTCCTAATAATCCTTCCATCACGTTTGCGAAAGCCTCGAATCAAATTGAGGACTCACACTGGCAATTCGTCTCGGTATATTCAAGCGAAGTTGTGGGTGAAATTGTGAAGGTAAATGGTGTTTCCAAAAAGAACCCTAACCGAAAATCATTCAAAGAGGATGCTCTCTTGTTATCATTGTATGTTAACGGTGTGTTGCATGGACAAGGTGAGATAATGTACAAGTCTGGCAATAGATTGGTTGAGTTTAATCAGAAACGGTTCTATTCTTTGAGTATAATGTCTCCTCCTCAAAAAGACCCGATTGCTGTGGTAGAAATTCACACCGAATACATTGGTAAAAGTTGCAATACAGAAGTTTGCATGGATAATATCTTCCAGTACGACTTACTTTTCAAGAGTGGACAAGCAGGCATGGACGAGCTTAGCAATTCTCTCATCGAATACTGCAAGTTGAACATTTCTACCTTGGTGAGATTTTTCCCCGAGTCTTTGTCTGCCATTTTCAATATCTGCAATGTTTGCTTGATGTCGAACGCGCCTACGTTCGAAATAATTTTAGACAATGCTTTCAAAGCGATTGTTCATTTGCTCGATGTTCTTTTTGGAAAGCAAGATCAATATTTATATATGTTTGACAGATTTCTCGCTGATTTTAATGACTCCTTTGCTGTCGGCATATTTTTATTGAACAAAGTTTCCGAAATTTTTGTTAGGGCAGAATCCACATGGAATTCTACCTCGAGATCTGTCTGCCGCATCATTGTTTTAATTGTTAAACTTGCCCTCGATCTGGCCAAAAGTGCCACTGATATGAAGCCTTTTCTCACTTCATTGTCATCGTTATTTAAATCTTCGTCTTTGTTACTTTCAATTGACTCCTCAAATCTTATTGAAGATCAAATACTGGTCATCGAAATTGTTGATTTCGTCCTTTTTTACGAAAATTATTTCGAGGACGAAACTATTTTGGAGCTTGTTCTCAAATTCATTGATTCGATTGGCCTTAGGGGTGTTGGCGTTGACGAGGAAAATGCCAACTTGAACTCCAAGCCTTTGGTTTCTAAAGATCATAGACTAATCATCAGAAAGTTGTTGGTTATTCACAGATTGTTCTGCACAGATATAGCAAAGAAACCGGAAAACTTTCAAAGTTTGTTTTCTCATAGTGTCAATTGGGCATTCGATGTACTTTTGGGGCCTTTGGATGTTGACGCTACTAGATTGGCGTGCTCCATTTTAAACTCGGTTTGCAGTTCTTTATGGAACAATATGGAAAATGAAATTGTCAAACCTATCTGCTTCTCTCTTACGAAGTTTTTAATGGCAGTATCGAGGTGCTTCATCAAGTACAACAAATTCACGCGGGGCGCAGACTATTTCAGACCGAAAAATTCATTTACTTCTTTGTTTCAAAAAACGTACCCCTTCAAAGAAATGATTGTCGACAGTACGCTCGGCCAAGAAGTTTTAGTTGAGGTATTGGTGGAATTGGCTACAATCTTCGTCTACATTTCTAAAATTGGAAAAGTAGCTGCGGGTTCAGAGGGGCTCTTCTTGATTAACAAAACCCATATCGAAAATGACTTTTTTGACCCTGTAAAGTGCACTTCGAATAACGGTCTCAACGAAGATATTCACACAGTCTTGTCTGGTGCTCAACTCATCAGACAGGGCAATTTTTTTCCGGAAGATAAATGGCTTTCGCTTTATGCCATGATTGCAGAGGGTTGTTTGCTGTCTTTGGAACTCATAAGGCCATTAATGGTCGCTCACTTCATTCCGGTAATCGAGCAGCCAGAGATGTTCGATAGATCTCTTTGGGGTAAATTTTTCAGGGCGATGCTCAAATTGAGTTCCCTCGCACCTGTGTCCATTGAGCATTTGTCTACTGTCCCCAGAAAAGCGTGCTACCAAATCACCGGTACAATGAGGGATAGAATCGCGAACATGCTCAATGAAGCCTGGGATAATCTTGCATGGGATGCTACGGAGGAAGACGTTGTGAGATTTCATCTCACAAAATTTGGCGGATACCAAGTTGAATTCATTAGTAGTGATTTTGCGATTGTCCAAGACATGATGCTTTTTGCATTACAAAGAAATGCTAATTGCCAAGAGGTTGCAGTTAAAATGCTTTGGTCTTTACTCGTTTCGGAATTTATATTGAGTGACTCAATTGTGGAAGTTGAAAGGGAATGCTTGGTTGGCTTATACGAGATTTATTACAGAACAGCATACAAACCAACAGCTAACGAACAAAACAGTCTTATTGAGAGAATCAAGTCAACGATTAGGCTAGATACCGAAGATGTTGTCTACAATACTATCATGCAATTTGTCTCTAATTTGACCAATTTTATGGAGATTTTAAATGACTTGAATCATGTTCCAGTAGGACCCGAGTTTGAGGATGAAAGAACTTTCCATATGTTAAACATCAAGGCATACTTGAAGAACGCCAACAAACCTGAGCTCTTGTACTCCTTCATCAATGGCATGTACGAAGACAACGTAAGCAAAGCAAATTATGTTCAAGCTGCCTTGTCTTTAGAATTACTAGCATCCACCATTGAGTGGGACCATTACGTTGAATTGCCCCAATCTTACAGACCTAAGTTTCCGAGACAGTCTGCATTTGAACGGAAAGAAAATTTATTGAAAACGATTGCTCAGAATTACATCATGGGCAACAGCTTGGAGAGAGCGACAGACACGTACAACGAGTTGCTAGAAGCTTACAGTCAGCACACCTACGATCTAAAATCGTTTGCACACGTGCATCAGAAGCTAGCTAAACTTTACCTCGATATGGAGTCGTCAGACAAATTGAGCCCTTCTTATTTTAGAGTGGCTTATATCGGTGCCGGTTTTCCAGCTAATATCAGGGGAAAAGAGCAGATTTTTGAAGGCCTTCCTTTCGAGCACGTCACCTCCATTCATGAACGATTGCTCAAGTTGTACCCCGGTGCTAGAATTGTGACCAGTGATGAACAAGCGCGAGAGCTTCGTGATAGAATTCACACTGGAAGGTACTTACATGTTAATGTTGTTGAGCCTGTAAATGAAGTTTCGGATAAGTTGTTGAACACATCGATTGGTGTACGTCAGTATGCTCGGAACAAAAACTTGAGGCATTTCTCGACGGTCAAAAAAATTCAAGGGTCTTCCTCTGTGTTTGATTTATGGACCGAGGAAGTGACTTATGAAACCCAACTCTCTTTTCCCACCTTAATGAACCGGAGTGACATCAAGAAAGTCAGTGCGGTCCGTTTGTCTCCTTTGGACAATGCGGTGCGCACTATTCTTAATAAGAATAACGATTTGGTTCAACTTGAGAGCATGATTAATATTGCGTTCCGGGAAAAGACAGATTATATTTCATTGCTCAATGATTTAAGTAGACACTTGGCTGGAACTGTCGACTCTCCGGTAAATGGTGGAGTTGGTCAATACCGCACTTTTTTCCTAGATCCAAGATACGACGGCAAGCCAGACTATGCCTACAACATTAGGTTGTTGAGAAACTCGTTTTATGATTTAACTCAAATTTTGAGTCGGTGCTTGCAATTGCATGGAAAGTTAACTCTGGCAAGCATGAAAAGCTCGCAAGATGCGTTGGTGCAGCTATTCAAGCGCAATTTCAAGGATGAAATAGAATCTTTGAAAATCGACACCAACTACAACTATAATGTCTACAATCACAATGTCAACTATGCTAGAGAGAAAAAGCCGGGATCGAGTATTATCATCGGAGCGGAGAGCGCTATTTCCTCAAATACTTTGCAAAGAACACTTAGTATTGGTTCTAAGACTTCCTCTCATTCGGGCTCGACCAACGTGTCTCAGCCAAGCGTCTCTAACTTTGCGTCAAAGTATAAAAGAACTGCGTTGAATTGGAGAAGCCAGTTTCCATAAATGGTGAGTTTTCTTAATACAATGTTTCACATTTCGCCAATAGGTGAATTGCGCGCGTAGATGAGTTAAACTGTATAAGCCAGATGGGTGCGTGCTATCATGGTGTACGGGTTCAGCAACCGAGGAGAGAAAAAAAGTAAAAAAACCTTGAGCGGTCATTTGACAACACTGAAACCAGATTAATCGACCATGTTTAAGTTTACTTCCCGTGCTCTCCGTGTCCCTATCGTGAAGGCTCCAATTGCCAGATTTGCTCAGCCAATTCGCTTCTACGCTGCGCCACCTATCACTAAAGAGGAGGTCACCACTAGGGCTTTCGAGGCTTTGAAGACAGTCGCCGCTTTGCAAGAATCCAAAATCGTCTTGGAGGCCGACTTTCAAAAGGATTTGGGTTTGGACTCCTTGGATACCGTCGAGGCTTTAGTTGCTTTGGAGGAAGAATTTGACTTGGAAATTCCAGACAAGATTTCCGACGAGATCAAGACCGTCGGTCAAGCTGTGGACTACATTTACGAGGAAGAACAAAAGTTGTGAGCGATTCCTAGTTTACATCCGGTGCAACATTGCCGTCCCTACTCATAAATATTCTGTACATAAAAGAAATAGGTCATTTATGACGTAGAATGGAGCCTTATGGGAAATTTAGGATAGAAAGTATCAGCTATCCGTTATTGCGGGGAGAGATCTGAATCAGTTGCTCAGTATTAGGAACACGTCTTCTCGACGGCGGTCGCTTCTCGTCATTCATTAGTAAACAGCATCTACAAATCAGACGATTTGATAACCGCACCTATGCAGTGACATGGTTACCTTTCGAACCGTTTTGAAATTTAGACAAGAAATATCGCAATTAACTTGGTTTAATATCTCATGAGGTAGATTTCAGACATCAGGACCCCTCTGAGTGCTTTCCGTTCTATTTGACAATCTCTTATTTGTGGACTAGACACGTAATCATACGTCCACCGCACCAATATAGCAATTACCCTAATGTTTTATTCATCGTCGGCTCGCATATTCGTTAATACACCATCAGAACAAACGGCTATCTTTTCCTCAAGGCATTAAGAGGCCATTGACCTGCTGGTCACTTTTATAGTGAAGAGGATCTTGCAGTGTGAGACCTCAATGTGTGGCAAGACCGCGATATAATCTAATGGAGCCCATTTTGTTCATTGGCTCTAGAATAATCGTGAAATATTTAAATTCTTAGAAAGAGAGTGATTATTCTTCACTCATGATTGCAAGCATTGTAAATTACAATTAGTTACAAGGAATTCGTAGGCGATCATTATAGGCAGGATGAATGATATTATTATCACATCTCATGAACGTATCTTAGACGCATCGAACCTGTTTTAAAAGACCACACAAAATGTCTGAACACTTTGAAGAAAACATGGAAAAGACGAAAAAGTTACTTGAAGAGACGTCTATCTCTCATACTGAAGAGGAAGATTTCGAGGAGGAAGACATTGGAGAAGACAATGGTGCAGTGGAGTATCCGGGGACCGTTATTCCAGATCTCAATCCCGAACAAATCGAAGCAGACTTAGACTTGACAAAAGACTACAAAGACGACGTGGAGTATATTGACTTGATCCATTTAAAAATTGGGAGTTTGGAAGATTTGAACTTGGGTCGGTTCAAAAAGTTAGAGTCACTCTGTCTTAGGCAGAATTTGATTACTTCTATGTCTGCCGTCGGGGACCTACCAGCCAATACATTAGAAGAGCTTGATTTTTATGACAACAGAATCAACCATATCAGTAGTCAAATCAATAAGTATGTGAAGCTAAAGAGTCTCGATTTATCGTTCAATAAGATTAAAAACATAAAGAACATCGACGAATTGGTCGAGTTAGAGAACTTGTATTTTGTTCAGAACAAAATCAAGGAAATCAAGAATTTGGAGACCTTGACTAAATTAAAGAATCTAGAATTGGGTGGCAACAGGATAGAAGAGATCAGTGAAACGATGAATTCCCTCGGTTCGATCGAACAATTATGGCTCGGAAAAAATCGCATACCTCGGCTACAAAACTTGAACAATTTGATCAACTTGAGAGTGCTTTCAATCCAGTCAAATAGAATCACTAAGATTGAAGGGTTGGAAAACTTAATCAATCTTGAAGAACTTTACTTGTCTCACAATGGTATTACCAAAATTGAAAATTTGGAAAATAACAAAAAGCTTTCGGTCCTCGATATCACATCAAATCGGATTTCAAAGCTCGAGAATCTCTCACACCTTACTGCTTTGACTGATTTTTGGTGCTCTTACAATCAAATATCATCGTTTGAGGAAATCAATGAGCAATTGAGTAAACTACCAGAGCTTGACACAGTGTACTTCGAGGGAAATCCTGTGCAAACATCTAATCCCACGGCTTACAGAAGAAAACTTCGTCTCAATTTGGGACCAAATTTGGCAAAGATTGACGCAACATACGTCAGAGGTTAAGTATTTTGATTGATAATTGGAATTATTGATAGACAGTTGTAGAATGCATGATAATTGTTTTACC
The DNA here is from genome assembly GCA_030581635.1 of Clavispora carvajalis. Classification (NCBI taxonomy): domain Eukaryota; kingdom Fungi; phylum Ascomycota; class Pichiomycetes; order Serinales; family Metschnikowiaceae; genus Clavispora; species Clavispora carvajalis. The sequence goes on along the minus strand of JAKTTV010000012.1, from coordinate 301,214 downwards.
AAATCGGAATGATTTTGCACCCAGCTACGTGAACCAGCATGACCCCTAAGAAACATTGGAGTCAATTATGCGTATCATATCCCTTTTAATTGATTATCACCTACTTTTTGATGGAGCGGCATATTCTGTCTTTAAGTTCTTTTCAATATGAATGGAATAATGTACATCGTTTAATCTACACTTTCTTTGATGTCAAGGCACCAAAAGATAGCCGAACGAGAGATTTTAAGCAGCTATATCATCGTGATTTCGAGATGGCGGATGGATTAGCTAACTTTATAATTTGAAGACCCGGGCCAATGAATGAAAACTCGAAGTCAAAAAGGGGCCGAAAAATCTTCACGAGTGTTCTCACACATCACTGCAAATAACAAGATAATGAGTTACATGTTAACAAGGTTGAAGGCAAGACTTCATTGAAGCAGGAAACCGCAGATCACTTGAACTATTACTTTGAAATTCTGAGATAGTCTTAGAAGGTGGTCAAATTTAGTGGTGAGCCGAGGTCGGACCTTAAACGATACGTACAAATGTTCCCAAAGAGGAAGCTGTTTAAGAAAAGTCCTGTCCACCCATGTAACTTAACAATCAATGGTGGAGGGTCAACAATTTTCGTCACTCTGAGATAGTCACGTATGACTGAAAATTGGTGATTTATTGCCTCACAAGCGCTGGTGGATTCCAAGCTCGGAATACTGCAATTATTTTATTTTGCAATATTTACCCTAAAAAGGAAATACTCCGTATGTAGATTGCGATATAGTATACAGGGTGATATCTTAACGTCTCCAGGGATTATGTGGAGATCTTACGATACAGAGTTTAAGATAGATATTGAAGTGGCTTTCGAACGAAGATCTTTTTCATATAACATAAACTGTGAGGTACCCTAACGTGATTTGATTTGTCTAAGTTGCTACATTCGCACTAACTTGGGTCATACATACACGGTTCAGGCGAAATAGACGTCAGTCTGCAAACTAAACCGCGGAGTATGTTTTTTCACATGTATCTACATGTGCACATCCTTCCATGTGAAGGCTGATTCGATTCTTACTTAAATAGCCCACTTTGGGAAATTCAACACTTGAGTATTATTCTAAAGTATGAGCTCAGTCCCAATCGTAAAAGGCACTGTCTCCTTCAAGGCAAGCCCTGATCCTCGAAACTTGATACAGAGAGAAAGAGATGCTGCTCTGTTTGATTTGAACGAAATGAATTATTTCTTAGAGGGTTCCAAAGAAAGAGCCATTGAAACCAGGGACTTTATTTCTCAATTTGAAAGAGATCTGGTATTGGCTGCTGGGCCCAAGGACTATGATGCCACAAAAGCGGAGCATCGTGCTATCACAATCCAAAAAATTGATCGACTCTCGAGGTACATTGAGGTGGAAAATTTTGAACAGCTAGAGAGGCGCTTATCTATTGTTTCTGTATTTGATCCATCTTTCCATACAAGATTGGGCGTTCATTTAGGATTATTTCTTGGATGTATAAGAGGAAATGGTACACCTGATCAAATGCAATATTGGCTCTTGAAAAAGGAAGCAGCTTACGTCAAAAACCTTTATGGGTGCTTTGGAATGACAGAATTGGCACACGGTTCAAATGTGGCGGGTTTGGAGACCACGGCCACTTTCAACCAAGAAGACGATGAATTCATCATCAATACGCCTCATATTGGAGCGACAAAGTGGTGGATCGGTGGTGCCGCTCATTCTGCCACACACTGCTCCGTATACGCGAGACTAGTGGTGAGAGGAAAAGACTACGGTGTAAAAACTTTCATTGTCCCTTTGAGAGATTCGGACCACAACCTTATGCCAGGTATTTCGATCGGAGATATCGGTTCCAAGATGGGTAGAGATGGCATTGACAATGGATGGATTCAATTTTCTAACGTCAAAATCCCTCGTTATTTCATGCTTCAAAAATATTGTAAGGTTTCTGTCGATGGGGAAGTTAAAGAACCTCCTCTCAACCAATTATCTTACTCTGCGCTACTACTAGGTAGAGTTGTGATGGTCAAGGACGCATTTAGATGGTCGGCGAGAGTTGTCACAATCGCACTTAGGTACGCGGTGGGGAGAACCCAATTCAAAGCTGCCTTGGCAAAAGAAAATGATGACGAGTCTCAATTATTGAATTACCCATTACACCAGCGCCGTTTACTACCATTGTTGGCATTGACGTATGCCTTTTCCAATGGTGCGAACGTTTTGCAAGAAACCTCAACTAGAACTATGGAGGAATTGGATGATGCCGTCATATCAAACAACAAGGAGGCTTTAGACTCCTCAGTGGAGAAAACGAAATCACTTTTCATTGCCTCGGGCTCATTAAAATCCACTTGTACATGGTTGACCCTAAATACCATCGATGCTTGTAGACAAGCTTGTGGAGGACATGGATACTCCGCATACGCTGGATTTGGTAAGGCGTTTAATGACTTTGCAGTTCAATGTACATGGGAAGGTGATAATAACATATTGGGGATGTCTGTGGGTAAGCAATTGATGAAAACCTTTGCTTCTACCAAAAAAGGAGAAAAATCTATAGGAATATTATCATTCCTAGGCGATCTCGAAATTTCTTCTGGGACTTCACCGGTTTTGGATACAAAAGATTTGAAGGACCCCAAGAAAATTTTACTCGCGGTGAAAGTGGCTATTGTGAGAGCATGTGTACGCACAGATGAAATCTTACAAACGAGGAACGGTGACACAGATTTCGTTGGCGCTGAACTTGTGACCTTGTCTAAATTGTTGGCTCACTTTTTTTTGTTGAATGCGTTTCTCGACAAAATCGAGGATAGCAGAAGCAAAAAGGACATTTTGCCTGTGTTGGATTTGTTGTCACAGTTATACGGTGCTAGTATTATTTTGGAATCGTTTTCTGGTACCTTCCTCACATATTCTGTCATTACCACAGATGCGATTGCTTACAACTCCTCTGAACATATTGCAGAGTTGTGTGCCAAGTTGAGGCCCCACACTATTCCATTGACTGATTCGTTCATGATGTCTGACATGATGATAAACTCTCCGCTTGGGTACTACGATGGGAACATTTACGAAAACTATATGCGCATTGTGAAAGAAAACAATCCACCTAAGGACCATAAAGCTCCTTATAGCGCATCTTTGGAAGCAATGTTGAACAGAAAAGATCTAGCAGAAAGGCAGAGGTTTGAGAGAGAGGAAGAAGCCGAAGAAACATTGTCGAACTAGGCGTACACGTATGCTTCCAAATACATCTGCAATTGTCGCTGTCTGGACCATGTATAAAAATTGTCTTGCATTATTTGCTCGCTTACCTCGTAAGTTTTCGAAGAACTTGACGATTAAAGTCTAGCCTCGTCGTATATTAATGCTCATGATTTATTCCAAACTATTATCTTCAACCTTGTAGTTATCCAACACAATTCTGTAGATGAAAGAAGGTGCAAAACCTCCAATATTTGTGATGAAAATATCAATGTGCTCTGGCGGAATGTAATCGGTCAAGGGGTTGGTGATCACGTCAACGTTGTCCACGAAATCAAAATTGTCGTAATTTAATACTTTTCCCGAGTTACCGACTTCGATCAAGTTATCTCTGTTGAATGGGTACATGGGAGACAATTTGTACAACCCAGCTACACCAAACACAGGGGTCTTATGTTCCTTTGCACACTCGACAACGTTGGCCACGCCCGCATTGGACAAACATCCCCCATTCGCGAAAACAATGTTTGCCCCAAGAATCACCTTTCCAACTCTCGACATCACCGCAAATACAGTGCTATCCGGAATGAGGACAGATTCAATGTTGTGTTGGGCCAAAGCTTTGACGAACCTATGTGCCTCTTCGACATCGTTTGGGTAACATTCCGTCACCAAAACGGTGAACTTTCTTTTGAGTCCAGCTTTTATCAAAAATTGTAATACTGTATCCGAGGTTGGAGTGGCTGTCAACAAGACCTCGTTTTCGTGGATAAGATCCGTGGCCATGTTCTCAAGTTCTTCTTTGACGTTTGAGATCTCGTCAACCAAATCTCTAATCCCTTGAATGATGATCGATCTCATGTCGCTACTTTGCTTTTTGGAGTGCGATTGAAGTGTCTTCTTTGTGTTGTTCTGGGTAGAAAGCAAACTAAACATCGAACTGATCATCGGGGTGTTATCTGTAGCGTTCTCCGTCTCAATCTCATCCCTGATCAAAGCCAACACTCTCCTGACAATATTTCCTGGCATGAGCTCGCGCGGTCTAGCATTATGTAATATAGTGCCGACTTTTCTTATAAGGTCTATCAAGTCGTGAGGATTGGTCCATCTTGCAGCGGAGATGACTCTCATTAACACATGAGCAACTTCCAAAGCCATGTTCTTGTCACCTTTCAATTGTCTTCTTTTGATTTTGGACACTAGAGGATCCACCAACGCCAAAATATCATTTCCGAGTAACGGCGACATATTTTTTGGATGTAGTCAATACTGAAGATAGAGATTACTAGCTCAATTTTTTTTCTTCGCGCGACCCCGAAAAATGTGTAGCTGCGATATATTCATCAAATTATTTCACCCACAACTATCGAATCAAACTTAACAGAAACAATTGATAGTCCCGATAATTTTCATTTACGCGTCTTCTCTCACGATTAATATGCCAACATACAATGATTCTATTGACCAGTCTCTCACTCTCCTATACGGATGTTCTCCAAACTTTAAAATATCGATAGACTTGATACAAAAACTTGCCCAATTTTTAAAGCTAGAAACATTTATCGATACGGAAATGCTTACTGATCCGGAATTATCAGCGCAGTTATCTGGTGGTTCTAAGCGTTTGTCTATTGCTGGCTCACTCATCCTAGTGGATATCGATTTTTTGGGAAATGATAAAGTCTCTAGAGTATCTCTTTCTTCGGGAAATCACTCACCAGGCACAAGTGGTATCGATGCCGATCTTACACAATATGCATCGAAATACAGTTTTAAAGGAGCAGACAACATTGTAAGAATCAATTTTCTGCGAGCTAAGGATCTATCATTCCTCAAGACCAAACTTGGTGAATCCACTGTGGCGGAGTCCATTTTACTCAACAGTCTCAAAGGGGACGTGATGGGAAACTTTCCCGTGAATTTGAAATATCTCACTGACCTCGACAGTATATCGCCTCTTGATGGGGATTTGATTGTTTATTTGGACAACATCGCGCTATATTTGAATGCCATTCATGCAACAGAAATATCTTTGCGTCCCGATGCTGAAGCCATTCGTGATGGCTGGCAAAGTCTTTTTGGAAAAATTCATCTCAACGATGTTGAAACGCTGCGTTTGGGAGTGTTCTTGCACTTTTGGAAAGATTCTCGTAAGATGGAACAATTTCTTCTGAAAAATGAATGTCATTCTTACAATAGCAGAATTCACAAAGCGCTTCTTAAAATCGAAAAGAGCACATGTAGTCCCGTTGATGTTCTTCAAGATGCCTCCGGTGAGATATGGAGCCTTCGAACGGACCAGGATACTCTCCAGCCACTCAAGTTTTTTTTCGAAGAAAACACTCATTTGCATAATCGACAGAGTGTGTCCAAACCTTCAGATCAAGGTTGGAATTTGACACTTACACTTGATTGTCCGGTCTACATACCAACATCTGTACTTGAATTTTTGGGGCTAACGAATCTCTGTGCGGCCAGCAATCCACAAAATAAAGAAGTATTTAGTCTGATTATGGAAAATGGATATGTGTCACTATCAGCTGAAAGCAACGAGGAAAGCTATTCCGTCAAATTCGTTGTCGATGATCCAAGTGAAATGATCCCGGTCGAATCATTTGAACTTTTAAGATTGAGCCAACTTGCTAGAATGGTTCCTGTCATTCGGAACTTTCTTGTTTTTACTAACCTTATCAATAATGTGATGCAAACCCATAACGCAAGAATACTTACTCCAATCAAGGAGTCATATGATGCAGCCAAGAGGTTGAGGGACTCTTTAAATCTCTCACATGGGGTGACGGAAAAAGAACTTTTCAATTTAAACTCTTTAAATCCTGCCGCCAACATGGAGTATCTGTCGTTCAATTCAGATACCGATTTGTCGAGCTTTGCCAAACAAGGCGAGCAAACACCTGAATATTCTATCGGCTCTGAGCAAGCTTACGAGGAAGTCGATGAGGATAGTCGATTAACTATACGTCTTGAGGATGTCGAACTTGACTCTGCTGATTTCGATATGGTCTTCATGGTATCAGGTAAAACGCGTGGTTCTGAGAGGGCCCTTGATACCAAGTTCAGGATCAGAAACGGAGAGATCGCTTTTATTCCTAGCGGTCAAGACGTGAGCATAGATGCAACATCTTTCGACGCCAATCAAGAATTTATTCAGGCTCTAACTACATCGGAAGATCCATTATTAGCATTTCATATCGTGGAGGGTATACAGACATAATTTAAAGCTTAACGCCAATGTGAATGCTGGCAACACCGAAAGTCATGTTCTCGTAGCCATTTTCGGGCACGTAGAATCCAGCCTTCTTGATCATTGCAGAAAAATCTTCCTGCTTTGGAAAGCGTTGAATACTTTCCACCAAGTATTGGTAAGAGTCCCTGTCATTGGCCAACAATTGACCCATCAAAGGCAACAAGCTAAACGAGTACGCTTGGTAGGCATAGTCTACCACTGGATTCTCAACATGAGAGAACTCAAGACAAGCAAAAATTCCTCCGGGTTTCAACACCCGGTAAGCGGCGTTCAAGCCCGCCTGGATATTGGTGAAATTTCTGATACCAAAGGCGATGGTGTAGACATCTTTCGAGTTGTCGGGAATAGCATCCAATTGCTCACCGTTTTGCACCAAAAATTGCACTCTGTCGGAACCGTCGTTCCACTTCGTCTTTTGGTACCTTAACTTGCCCTCTGCCAACATGTCGGCATTGATGTCTGCCACTGTCATGGTAGACTTGGTGTCGTTAAATTGCTTTTCGGCATGTTCCAATAACCCGAACGCAATGTCTCCGGTGCCACCAGCCACATCGAGAAAATCCAATGGCCGCGAGGAGCCTGGTCTCATCCCGGCATCTAACCTGTTTATGAAATGGCTCTTCCAAAGTCTGTGTACACCAAGAGACATCGCATCGTTCATCATGTCGTAGTTGGAGGCCACAGACGAGAACACACCCTTGACCATTTTTTCCTTGTCCTCCTTGTTTACAGTCTGAAAACCAAAATGAGTGGTATCCGAGCCTGAAGGTGGAACAGCGAAAGCCCTTGCCAACTTTGGTACCGCTTTCGCGGTTAGAGAGTTTTTAAATACAATTCGGGAAGACATGGCGTTGATGGAAAATTGAGACGGGTGTTCGAGATTGAGTATGCAAACTTCACCGGAACTGCACCCAAACACAATTGAGCATAGGCGCACCATTGTGCTGGATACAGCTTTATCACTTTAAGCTCGGTCTACTTAAGTTTGCCACATTCCATTTTGCGTCATGATCGATTGCCCTTTCTTTGGCCGTACGTAGCAAAAAACATTACAATTTGCCGATGTCGTTACTCAAGATGCGTTCACGGTCTTAGATGTTGTGCCCTATGAATCGACTACATTTACTACACCCATCTATCTGAAATTGTCTTGTTGATGAAATTATGAAATGAAATAACCCGTTTAAGCTTGGACAATTCTCACGGTGTTGGAGTGACCAGAACCTCTGGTCCAACCTTGCACGGTGACAATAGAATCGCCCTTCTTGATGATGCCCAAGTCGATGGCCTCAGCAACAGCCCATCTCAATCTGTTTTCGACATCCTCTTGCCAGTTTTCAACCTTGTTTTGCTCGTAGACGAATGGGTAGACACCTCTGTACAAGTGAGAGTATCTGGCAGCTCTGCTGTTTCTTGTAACCATCATGATAGGCACATCTGGCTTGTACTTAGACACCAATCTACCGGTGACACCAGAGGTGGACAACACAACGATGGCAGAGGCACCACTTTCGTAAGCGGCAGAGACAGCAGCGATGGCACAGGTCTCGGTGGTGCCGGTTGGCTTGGCAGCCAAAGATCTGAGGCCGTTGAACAATGGCAAGTAGTCGATGGCTTTTTCAGCAGTGATGGCAGTGTTGTGCATCATAGACACAGCCTCAAATGGGTAGTTACCCTTGGCGGTCTCACCAGACAACATGACACAGTCAGCACCGTCCAAAATGGCGTTACCAACATCGGAAACCTCGGCTCTGGTTGGTCTTGGGTTGTAAGTCATAGACTCCAACATTTGGGTGGCGCAGATAACAGGCTTGGCCGCCAAGTTACACTTAGCAATCAATTGCTTTTGCACAACAAGGACTTGTGGGGCAGGGATTTCGATACCCAAGTCACCTCTGGCAACCATGACACCATCGGTCTCCTTCAAGATGTCGTCGAAGTTGTTGACACCTTGCTGGTTCTCGATCTTAGCGATGATTTGGATGTCCTTGCCATCCTCGCCCAAAACCTTTCTGATCTCCTTGATGTCATTTCCAGTTCTGATGAAAGAGGCGAAAATCATGTGGACACCGTTCTTGACACCGAATCTGATATCGGCCTTGTCCTTTTCGGACAAAGCTGGCAAGTCAACATCGGTACCTGGCAAGTTGACACCCTTGTGGGAACTGATCTTACCGGCGTTGACGGCCTTAACCTTCAAGGTTTTCTCGTCAACAACCTCGAGGACCTCGAAAGACAAGACACCGTCATCCACGTAGATGATTCTACCAGCAGAGATCACCTTGGAGATGTTCTTGTAATCCAAGTACATGATCTTGTCGTCACACTTTTTGGCGTACGCATCATCGGTAGTGAAGATCATCTCGTGGCCAGGCTGAATAGAGTAGTCAATCTCATCGACGGTGGTACCGGTTCTGATTTCTGGACCCTTGGTGTCCAAAGCAATGGCCAATGGACGGCCGTTATAAAGCTCCTCGGACTTTCTAGCGTTGTCAATGACAGATTGGTGGTACTCGTAAGAACCGTGAGAAAAGTTCATACGGACGATGTTCAAACCAGCCTTTCTCAACTTGACCATAACTTCGGCATTGTTGGTCTTTGGACCAATAGTTCCAATAATGGAAGAACGACGCAAGACGTGCTTAGGAATCTCAGCGGTGTCCAATTGGGACAACCATTGCAAAGTAGACTGGGACATATTGGTATTAATGTGAAGGGACTAAAACTGGGTGGGTTCAGGATAGTTGAAAAAAAATCGAACCTAAAAGTGAGAAGATTCTCGCGCTATATATAATGCCAAATATACCCGGTTGGGTGTGGGCCGGAGTTGATATTGCGAGACCTCCGAGTGCAACTCCGAATGTTCATACCACCACGTGCAGGTGTTAACTGGAAAGGGCAGGCTTGGGCTGTGATTTTTATGACCTGATAGCAACGGCCTTAGATTTTGTTCACCATAATCATCTCCTTTTTTTTTCTGATCAAAAATCCCACGTTTGGCCCATCTTTTTGCTCGAGGAAAATTTCTGAGGCCTTTGGTCCCCCATTATGGCATGGTGCTCGGAAATCACGTTTTTGCCCTCGGAAATCACGTTTTGCCCTCGGAGATGCTCTCAGTGCGGCACCTGATACCGTTTTCCGATGTCAGATGATTGCCTCATAGGGCCGCCAGTACGCATAGCCTGGCTCATGCGGTTACATGCCTCCATGCTATTTGTCCCATTTTTTTTCTGCTCTACTTCCTGCAAATTGAGATCCGCATAAGCGCATCCTGGCGAATCTTGAGACGTGCTTCTCTCGAAAGTGCTCTAACGCCTCAAGGTCCCCTAAAAACTTTATTCCGGAGTCCGTTCGGTCCAAAATGTTACGATACCCGCCACGATAGAAGACTGGCCGACGTGTCCCTCACTTCCGGCCCTTGACGGCATTCTATTTTTGACCAGTCAGGCTTCTTGGTTCTTCCCGAGGGGCTCGTTGTCCCACATTTGTTTGCCCGCCTTCGTGGCCGGTATGACACTTTGGCATCGCACCCAATAAATTGTTCGTCCCAATTTGTGCAGTTACTCGAAGTGTGCGCATATTTCCTGAAGGAGATAATTCTGAGAGCGCCATGGTTGTCCCCATTATCATCGGTGTCGGGGTCACCGCAGCAGCTCTTACAACCAAGGCAGCGATGCGGGCTGTATCTAGATATAAGAAGTTAACGCCGCAAATGATAGCCACGCTCAATTCTCTCAGACTCGAAAGTTCCCAACCAAATTCCGTGACCAGAGACGATGCCCCAGCGTCACATATTCGATATCTCAAGGCAACGTTTGACGCTACAGGGTTCGAGCGCAAAATGACAGAAAGAGAAGCCTTGCTTATAATGGGTTTGAACGCGAATGACATATCCTCCTTAACTAAAGATACCCTTCGGCAGCGGTACAGGAAGTTGATGGTGATGAATCACCCCGATAAGCGCGGCAGCATCTACCTTTCGCAAAAGATCAACCAGGCAAAAGAGGTCTTAGAAAATAGCTATCTATTTAGACAATAATCTTGATTGGTGTGCAAAAGTGCAGTCCGGTCATATTATGCTGGGCCGGCCATCGGTCAGCTCATTGGTTTGTCCAGCGTCGCGATTGAACGTTGAGTTGGCAGCGAGTGCGTCCTTCTTCTGTGCCGTTTTCTTTCCGCCCTCAAAGTTTTCCTTTACGCGTAAGTAATGGGCGAGTTCTTCAGCGCTAACAGATGGAACTGTCTCGCTCTGTGCCTTGCTGAAATCTTGCATCGTCACCAACACATCGACATCCTCTGATTGAGCGACATTGTCAAACCACCACCTGCTCGATATGGGTTCGTCGCCAGCGACAACCTTTTGATCATTGAAGATCTGGATCTTCTTATCGACTTCATTGGCCGTCCTAGTCATCGCATTTAGCATCGAATCGCTGCATAATGCATAGAAATCGGCACCTGTGAAGGTGAAAGAACAATTTTTAGCTATTTTTGCTAAATCGACATCATCGCTAAGCTTGAACTTTCTTGTCAAGGCCTCCAAAATCTTGGTTTGTTTGTCGTCTGTGTCGGAGATACCCAAATAAAGCATCTTATCAAATCTTCCTGGTCTCAATAAAGCTTCGTCCAATAAATCTGGTCTGTTTGTAGCGCCCACCACGAATACACCGTCTCCGCTATCTCCTCCGCTCATGCCATCCAATTCGGCCAACAATTGGGAGACAATTCTATCCATGACTCCTCCTGAATCCCCCTGGTTGCCTCTCTTAGGGGCTACGGAGTCCAACTCGTCGAAGAAGATAACGCACGGCTTTGCATCTCTTGCTTTTTGGAATACCCTACGCACATTAGCTTCAGACTCGCCGATGTACATATTTAACAACTCTGGACCTTTTACACTGAAAAAATTCAATGAGAAGTTGGTAGCAATCGCTTTGGCTAGTAATGTTTTACCAGTTCCGGGTGGTCCGTAAAACAAAATGCCACTTCTCTTTTTCAAACCGCTGCTGAATAATTCCGGATGCTTCAACGGTAAATCAATGGTGTCAAGAATTTCATCTTTGACCATGTCTAGTCCTCCTATATCTTCCCATTTGACGTCTGGAATTCGTGGAGCACCAATGGAATCGCTAAATTGATTTCTCGCTTCATTTATCGCTTTCTCGAAGTCTTCGGGAAGTAGGATTACACGGCCTCCGTTGCCAATCTTGATGAGCTTTGTGACATCTTTGGATAATCTCTTGGCTAATATTATCAATCTCTTGGCGGCTGATTGTTTTGTCTTCTTGATAATAGACGCTAAATCCCTAGGTGTCAAGCCAGCAGATTGTAATGCAAGTGTTTGATAGCTCACGTCTATTCTCACGTCGATGGGAAAATGACCAATTCCCGATTTATTTTCGAATTCAACTCGATCTTCAAACTTCTCTGGTATTCTTTCATTATTCGGAACTTTCGCTTCCACTTGTAGTAAATGTCTGAATATTTCCAACCGTTCAATCTCATTCGGGACGGGAACATCAATCTGGAATTTGATCAACTGTCGGAAGATATCGCTTAACTTATCAATATCATTGCAACTGGCCACTAAAGCCAAATTTTTATGTTTGTTCAAGAATTCCTGCAAAGTCTGAACGACTCTTAGAGATAGCGAGGTGGAAACGTTCGCCCCTTGTTCATTTTCATCTGTCTTCACACAGAGGTTTTCAACATGCTTGAGATAAAGAATATGAAAAACTCCACCACAGTTGTCTACGGGATGACCAACAAATTGCTTCTCAATTTTCCCACTTAAGAGGCCAATGCTTTTCAACTCGGCGCCTGGCTTGACAAAATCAAGAGCGTCTAGCTCAATTAAGTTAAGACCCATTTCAGCTGCGGTATTCCGCATCAATGTTGTTTTACCTAACCCTCTCGATAATGAGTTTAGTAAGACTGTCGTATTCAAATCCACACTCTTATAAGTTTTCATCCCCGTCTTGATTATCTTGCGCAACATCTGAGAATAGCTGAACGAAGACGCACAAGACTCCCATTTTTCATATTTGAATAGAGGAGGAAGACCTAAATATTCGTTCCAATTGCTGATATCATTTCTTGGCGGCGCGACAAATTCAACGCCCGACGAGGTGAGAGCAGTCTGTGACAGGTCGATTATATATTGTAGGTCGTTGCCTGACTTTGTGTCGCCACTTAAATCCACGATTTTGAACCACGCAACAGAATCAGCATTTCCTTTCGGCAAGATACTAGGCTCATTTTCAGGCTCATCTCTTCTCTGATTGGAGCTGGGAAGCGAAACATCAAATAAAATTTTTGCAAGAACAGTATCAATACAAACAGGCAAGAGATCGCCTTTTCTAACCACTTTGAATTGAGAGTTGAAAGTGGATTTTAACTCACAAAGAAAACTTTGCTGGAAAGTCCTGTCCATTGTTATGGGTGATGCTACCCTCGAAATCGTTGCGCTCTTTGCAACAGGAATTATGTCTGAGAATTTCTGATTTGAGGATGAAATTTTTTTCAAATTAATAGTTTCACCTACCTCCAATGCTAGGTTTATAATAAGCAAAGGGGATAGAAAAATTGATCCGGGTGAAAGTGATTTGTTTGGTTCAATTAGAGTGAATAATTTCGCAATAATGGAAATTCTATTCACATTGACCTGTACTAAATCGCCATTAAAAAAAGGGAAGCCCAATTTCGAGATGTCACCGTTATTTATAAACATGTATAACTCGATGTCTTCTCTGTTTTGCGATTCTGCTGACATTCTATGAGGCAAAGGTTCAACTTTAAATTTGGGACAGGATGCCTGGTGTAGGCCAGAGTCGATTGCCATTGTATTGGAAAGGTATTGTGACAAGTCTATATCTTCATTGCTATCGGTCAGATCTATCAGGACTGAATAATCATATCGGTTTCCCGTGTCTTTGACCAACACAATTTTAGTATTGTCCCCGACCAATCCTTGAATGACCGGTTCGCAAAGGACAACGGTTCCATTAATACTTCTGATGGTGTCGCTTTGATTAACAACACCGCTGCATCCTTTCAAATATAAGGAAGTGAACTGGCTCTTTACTGACGCCGGTGGAGCCGCATGCAAAATATTGTAAATTCCACTCGGAACATTTACAAACACTTTTTCTAGAACGGGTATATCTGATTTTGCTATGCTTTGGATAATGCATTTGTTGACTGTAACCAGGTTTCCAAATTTCACGAAGTTAGAATTATTTGAGAATGTAACTAAAGATGAACCTGTTGAACAATCGTCTATTCCTGACACCTTATAAATTCTGTAATCACTGTAGTAATCCGGAATTCCAATCAATTTTACAAGAACTAATTTATCTTCAGTCGTACTATCCAATTGTGAGTTCGGGAAGAGCCTCATGAAAAGCTCTAAGGTCACTAACAATTCATCCGACACCGGTAAGGTAGGATCATTGACAATAGAAACAGAAGCCGTCGTCGATATTGATGGAAATTTGTGACTTTCTCTCGCAACTGGCATTATCGTGATTGTGCAACCGAGGGAATAAAAAGGTGGAGTTCCATAGTCACGGTGAAACTCGTCTGGGGAAATTATTATATGCAGCTCGCATGATAAGCAGCCGTTTTATTCTAGCTCACCTTATACCGCGATAAGGTGGTGAAAGAAACGGGTCAGATCTGTAAATCTCTCGGTCTATCCATAGATATCAATGAGACTAGCTTTTTCCCAATTGATATCGAACGCATATCACCCTTTTCTCATTTGAGTCTTTTGCAGTATCTTGGTGAAAACTTGTGAAAATGAGAAAAAATGAGCAACCACAATTTAGTTGTCGGCAAGTTATTAAATGAAGTGGTTTGAACATAAAGCAAATATTTCTGATGAATTGTAAGGAAGCCTTTGATTTGTATCAATACGGTTTTTGGACAGGATGCCTTGAGTTCTTTTTGCTCTGCCTCCCAATATCTTGAAAAGACCTTTCCTCGGAACAAATCAAAGGTTACCCGCACCTTCATCATATATCACGTTCAAAAATTTGCAAGGTCCACTCTTCGGCCATCTTGTACACTACAATTGGTATGTTAACCTCAAACCAATAACCCTTTATATGATGAAAAACTTTTTTCTTTTCTACCAACTTTGAGCATTTTTTCGAGGAGTTGCCGTTTTGGCGACACATTCCTCATTTGCAATGACCTGGTAATTTGTCATAGTTACACTGATTCTTAGGGTTAATTTACCACGCTTGTGAAAAAATTCTAACACATTAGAAATATCAAAATTTTTGAATTAACGTAGCTAATAATTGTCAATAACATTGACAAAACGAAGCATATTCGGTTACGCGCTAGGTGTACACATCTCTTTCTTCTAAGATTCGATATGATCGGTATTATTGACCCTCTCGCTTTCACCTGTGATTAAATTGAACGGCGCGAATTTTGCTACTTATCATCGTGAAGTTGTTCGAAGCCGTTTTAACCATCCTTTTGTAAATCTCTACGTCTCGACCCAACCTCACAGAAGCTCTTGAATTCGTTATTATACACCATAAACACCTGAAACTCGGACAAAGTTTTATGTATTATGAGAAGTTAAAGATGATAATTACAGAATTTAAGCCTCATCTTCGTCGACAACAACGGTTTGCAAACCCTTGTTGGATGGGACGGTGATTGGCTCAACGTAAGCGAACATAGCCTCCTTAGCTTCTTCTTCGTCGTTTCTCTTTCTAGAGATTCTCAATCTCATCTTGTGTTGCACACCTTGGATACCTCTCTTCCACAATTGAGTGTTCAACTTTGGGTCCAATCTGACGTCAGAGGTACCCATGTGCAAAGAAGCGAACTTTCTGATCTCCTTGACAGCCTTTGGAGCTCTCTTTTTGAAGTTCACACCGTGCAACTGGCTTGTTAGTAATATGATTCGTTAGGCTTTTCATTCTCGCTCCTGGCACTTCAGGGATGGAAATAAAATGTGATAAAAATTTGAATGGAAAGAAAAATTTCGGATGTTGGGCTTGGGGCATTGATGAAAGAAGAATCCATCTGTGGAAGGATGTGTATCGTTGAGAAAAGTCTTTCAAATCACTTGTGATTAAATGAGGATGGACAACATTCACAAAAATCCAGGATATAATATGATAGGAAGGAGGAGGATGAATAACGGGAAGTGTAAATTACATACTCTCTTGTGCAAGTTGATGGTGTATTCACGAGTAACAACGTCTTGGTTAGCCATATTGTCGATGAAGTTCTAGGTAGGGGAAAATTTTAAGTATTTGAGATTTAGTTTTTCACCAAAATTTTCCGCAGAGGCTGCGTGCCATGCACAACTGCCTCACAATTAGACCACTAGACAGGAGTGCTAGCATTACCACCCAATATACAGGAAATATCACCGAATACTCAATATGAAGAAGTAGTGTAATCCGGTATGCATATAAGTTCCACTTGTATCACGTGAAGTTAGTATGGTGTAGGGCTGATACCCTATGTATCAGCTTCAATTACTGCCATTCAATACCGTACATTTTATCAACATGCTGTGCCCATTTCGCCATGATAACCGAATGGACTTTCTCTAACGATTCATGGTCTTCAGATGAATAATATTCAGTGAATGGAAAGGTTTTCAAGCTCCAAGTGGCTAATGTGCAACATAGTATGCGTGTAGAAATGTTATCCAATTTCACTAACTCAGCAAATTCCATTATCAGAAACTTCACGGGATCTATTTCTCTTAGCGAAGATTTTTCACAATGGGGCTCAGAGTTCATAATTTCGAGTAGATCTCGCTTTGACGAATTGTCAATTGAAGACCATTCTTGTTTGATTTGTAACCCGTAAGCACGATAGGCGTCATCATTGATCCCTTTCTTTATTCGCAATTTCAAACAAACGTATGTCCATACTAGATCGATATTGGAAGCAAATCTTCTATAACGAAGATCACATTGGGTAGGACTGCGGCTTCGAAGACATGTGTCCTGCTTTAAAGATTGCACAAATGACAAGAGAGTAAGGTGATGTCCGGCAGTCACAAGTACAGATATTATTTCGTAACATAGGTTGAAAAGCTTTTCTTGAGCCTTCCATGCTTCCGTGGGAGCACCCTTTAATCTAATTTGATAACATAGTTTATACAACTCGTTGACAAACGCAAGATTAGGGCTTGACTTTAATCGTAGAACAAGCAACAATAACAGATATCCGATCAAACCAGAGTAATTCCTCGGTAACGGATGAATCTTGGGCACTGATTTATCAGATACTTTACTCGATGTTCCGGCCACGGAGGTGGGATTTTCGATAGCGAAGAGCGCATTGTTAAGATTTACTGCCTCCAGTCTTGCAGTGGAAAATCGTTCATCAAATAACAAAAGCGAGAGTCTAATTTCCCATAGCAAGAGTAGTTCTCTTTCGTGTTGCACTGATCCACTCGTGATCAAGTGGTATGTGATATCAATGAGACTGCAGTAAGGAGCAGACACAACGTATCTTTCATCGTAGAATTGATCAGTTTTTGAAACCGAGTCTTCAGGCAAATCAATGAATAAAGATTGCGACTTGAGGTGGCTCAAGCTAGTCATGCTATTCCAAAAGGGAGAATCTTACATCATTATTGAGCCTGTGCATGAAATCAGTGCACCGCGTCTGCATGATACTGAGAATCGTATATCTTATCGTCACACTAATCATGGAGACAAGAAAACACAAAGCCGGGCCCAGCCATAGAGAACTACTTTTGAAAGCGAAGCAAAAACAAAGAGACGACCTACGCATATCGGATGCATTATCGGATCAGTTGACCAATACCTTGAAGACAATTGTTAAGATCAATTCGATCAACGAGAGCCAAGAGTGCCTGCCTTTGATAGACAAGGTTGTGACGATACACGAATTGAGCGACGAAATAGATAGACAACTCAACAAAGATATTTCTGTGAATTATGACAAGTTTTTAAAAGCAAAGAAGACACTTTCTCGTTGTGTGACCGTATCTAAAAGAGGCTTAACAATGAGTTTTGAGTGCACAGAATCTAGAGTGGACCTTCTCCAGAGCAGGTTGGAAATTATCAACCAGAAAATTCGGATTTTAGAAGATACATTCAAGTTACTAGAAGATCGCCGCAATTAATAAAAAGGATCAAATGTATCTTACCGATGGTCCCACCTTTGCCAAAAGAATACCTATGAAGCAAAGCATGACGATAGTGCTGAAGAGGACGACGAGTGCACCAGAGTCGAAGCAGAATTCAAAGTATAAATTTTTTGTCTTTATGCTAATCCCTTAGCGGCCCGCTCCCAGCGCTGCTCTTGGACCCAGCCATCATCAATTATTTGAAGGAGGTCTTGTAAGTTGATGCGCTTCCCATCTTTCAAGGGTTTAGATTTTTCAATTAAGTTCGAGTAAATTCTTGGATACAAAGTTTTAGGAAGATCCACGATGGCTTTACGATTGCTCTCTTTGCTCTCAGCCCCATTTTCATCACTTCGGTTCTCGAGCCAGACAGAGCGTCTGTAATTCCACAAAACCTCGCCCAAATTCTCTTTTGTACCTTCCCTTTCCTCTGAATTTTCAGCAGGGCTATTAGATATGATTGCTGTCATGCTTTCACTGGATTGCATCTTTACCCGTAGCTTCGATACGTCTAGATCTTTAAACGAAATTTTACCTAGGTCTTCACTTGATCCCATGTTTTTTGCGTCAAGATTTCGATAGTGATTGGAAATTCCGTCAAGGGATTTATAAGTATGGTAGTCACTGAGAAACTCCTGCTCTATTTGCTTCGAGCCTCTGCTTTGCTTGCGAGGAAAAAAGTCAGAATCACTGGAGCCAAAAATATCTTCCGCCTCGTTGTCTTCACTCAATGCAATATTTGACAAAGACTTGAGTTTTGTCAATACTGAAAAGACTCTTTTGATTATTCCGGTTATACGTCGTGGTTTGTTTCTCAATGAGCTGAGTGACTTGGACTTTCGTAGGGTAGGCTGGATGCTAGTGGTCGATGATTGAGCGATAGAAGATGGGTTCATTATCAAATGAACCACGACTGACTAAGTACCTACGCCAATAGTGATAAAAAGCTGGTCTGAAGCGAAAGGTTGTGTGGGTCACCGGGTTGTGTTTTTCTCACCACCCTTGAAAATCCGATTGGACTAGTTTTCGCTTTTCGCGAGATCTTCGCGACAATGTTCTTAAATTGGCCGAAAACGTAAAGTAAAAATAATGGGCACGCCTATTTTACCTTGGTCGCATTCATTTCAGGTTTAAAGAGTGGTTACGTAGAGCAAGGCGAAAAATTCCTATGCGTAGTTATAAATGACTATGTACCTCAACGCTTTAATGTTCAATCACTATGCCTTAATGTCTCTTGACTGTCAAGCTTCAGGTACCTTTCTTTGAGCTCCTTATAATGATTTCTATCGAAGTTCCATCCGCTTCCAGATTCGAGCAACTTTTTTTCGTAATCCCTGTCGATTGCATCTTCTTTCAGACTCCATTTGTAAAGATTTCTTTCATCGATAAAGGTCAGGAGAGTTTCCCATTTAAGATTGAACACGCCATAAGAAAGTCCATCATGAGAGGAATCACCTAGCCACGATCGCGAGTTGATGCCATTCCTGTAGAATCCATGGTATCGCAGAAGTGGTGGCAATAAAAGTATAGTTACAGACAAATCTAGTAGCTCGAAGCCATCCTCATCATGGTAAACCTTTAAAGGTCTTATCACGTCCTTATGTGCCCATGAAGGATTTGTCGCAGATAAATCCAATGAATTATTGAAAAGGCCCAAATGAGTGAGAACACTCAAAATGTCAGAATCATCAGTATATATATCGCTCAAGCCACCCCAAAGTTCGCGCCTGCGTTGAACTTTTCCTGACATTGACAAAATGATATGTTCTTTCACGTATTTGTACGGTATCTTCACTTCGACGAAACTGTTGACATACGACTCGGGCAAAGGAGGGATCACTGGTATATACATATGCTCCTCCTTTGTATAAGTCTGAGAAACACGGTGTTCATATTCTTGTTTAATCTCTAGAAGCCTGCTTTTGTCTTCTGGCTTCAATCCGTGCATTTGATCAATTTGTAATGTCGACCAGGTTGTCGTTGGGTTGTACACTATAGTACCAAGATGCCTCTTGTTTGGAAAAAGTTCTTCAATTGCTTTCTCAAAACTTGTGCGGTCTATTTTTGGTGCTCGGTTTTTGGGTACTTTCACCCCTTGGGGTACGCCGGTAGGGTGTACGGTACCATTAATCGATGAAGCAGCCTCATCCCTGAAAGGATGTTGCTGATTCTCTGACAGATGTCTTTCTCCACCTCCGTTACTAAAATTTGGTTCGTGGTCGTCGCCACTCGAAGCCACATGTCCATTACTCAATGATGGGATATGACTGTTTCCAGGAGGACTCTCTTTTTGAATGGTTGCCTCAGCACGATGCTGTTCAGGTTGCGAGTGTTGTTGTTGTTGTTGTTGTTGCGCCGAAGCACCCACTGAAGCTATACTATGCTGGCTCGAAACCGCATCTGCGTAAGGGGTTTTCTTTTCCAGTTGCATCACGGAGTAGATATCCAACCCACGATGACTTGGAACTAACGGTCTATCTAGTAACTGTTTACCTTTTTCTTCCGTAAAGTTGTCGGATTGTTCTATGATATTGGTACGAATAGATTGAAAAGGCAATTCTAATTTGTTTAAGGGTCTTTGAGCAATTGGCTGCATAGATGTTAAAGGTTGATGGTGGTTGTCACGAGATAAGAATGATATCGGGGGAAGGCGTATCCCAGAGCCACTTGCCACACTATTATCTGTTTCTCTAGTAGCATTGAAGCCGTTAGTGGACATGACGAGTATATTGAATGCACGCAATTGAGTTTAGGACGATAGAAGGTTTGTTTGAGCAAAGTCAACGTGCGCTCAAGGACGTCATTATATACACACCGAATGGCCCGAATCTATGGGGCTGACTTCTGGTTGCAGCAAATGCGAATTTTTGTTGAAGCAACCGTAATGCACCACTTGAGAATCAGAATCCAAGCAAAGAACGTTATAGCCCAAATTCTTGCCGCATATGCGGCAAACTTGTTTGCTCGATTTTATTTCAACAAGCTCTGACTGTGTCCGCAACCACTCATTTCTAATTTTGACTGAGCCAATTTTGTACAATTGAGATGTCACCCTTGACGTGCTCAACAGCTTAACTTCCTTACAAACAGCCTCTCGCAAATATACATGCAATTTGTGTAAGGGGAAGATGTTCGGTAGCGAAGTAAGAGTGCGCAAGACATCCATCTTATCACCCTCTAATTCCAATAATTTAACAACCAGGGCTTCATTCTCCTCGTAATGCATGAGTAAATCTTCTAAAAGCTTATGCAAAAGATCCTGGCCTGCTCTCTTGTTTTGCTGCTCATAGATCTCTGCACAGTACTTGATTGCACCGTCCAAATCTGAGAGTTGGTTGAAGAGGATGTCGACCGACTTCTGGTGCTCGCCCAAACGTTTATATATGAAGATAGTCAATTTGAGGAACCTGTCCTCGCTAGTGGGTATATCCTTTAGAATTGTCCATGGTTCATAGTCATTGGTTGCACTAAGAATGGAATGCAACTTCGTGAAAATCAGACTTCGCAGGAACTCCTCATGTTTGACGTTCAGAGATTTCAAAATCTTTAAGTAAAGGAGACAGAGCTTCGTGGATAACTTTACCACCTGCGACTTTTTGGAAGGCTGATCCAAAATGTCACTTCCATTTAAAAGCCACTCGAGGTATATTATGGCAAGGTCATCTCTTTTTATCGAATTTTTGAGAAAGTCATATACTTTGAGGTTGTCATAGCTTTCACATTCGTAAGTGTCATTCATGAAGATGGCCTGAGAATTCTTTATCAGCATATTCTCGTTCTCCCCCAAAACCCAGCGAGTGAACTTAAATACCAAATCCAAGTTTTTATTCCCAAGCCTTTGCAAATAAGCAATAGTCAAGCTTGGGCTCTTTATAAACTCGTCAAGGATATCAGCGTTATGACTTTTGCTCTCGTGAGCCAACTCCTTTAACATAATTAATGCATCTTGATGAAGGCCGCGACCGTAATAAAAATCAAGCAATTCTTTCATGAAGTTCTGCAGTTCTAAAGTATGGGAATGGAGGTTTTTTAAAAGACAATGATTAACCGTATCGGCATCACACATGTTGTTTGGAAGTCGCAACAATGGTCCAAGAAGCATAGGCTTTGTATAGTAGTAACACAAAAAGAGAGAAGTGTCGATGACCGATGCAAAGTGTGCCAAGAGAAGATCAACGTTTTCTGGGGTTAATTCAGTATAGATGTCATAGACATTTAGTGAAATGTCCTTCCAATTGATAGCGTAAGCATCATTAGCACTAGCCAAAAGACTTGAGTGTAAGCGGCGCTGGTCTGTTAAGTATACAATCAAATTATCAACAGCAGTGGCGAAATTCTGTAACTTCTGCAGATCATGGTGTTTTTTCAGTTTGGAATCAGCAATGGGAGAGAGCGATAACCTGGATTCAGAATCGGTAAATCGATCCATGGTTTTCATGTGGAGAGCTTCATTATCGGTGATAGATTTGATGGATCCTTTGGGAAAATCAGAGCGAGAAGAATTGTTTCCCAATTGCTTTTCTGCATTCAAAAAGTCAGGAAATAGGGAAAGAATATCTTTGCACGATAGTATCCAATCAGAGGCGATCTCGACCAACGATTCACGATACATCGAATATTCTTCGAAATAGATAAAAGCCTTCTCTTTATATAAATCACGCAAGAAAAGAACTTTCATCTTTTTATTTGATACCTGGGAATCACTTCGGTCCTTGAAAAATTCCTCGTCTTCGTCCACATGTGAGATAATGGCCAATGATTGCTCTATACCCTGTAGCCTGCGATCACGGTTAATGTAGGTCGTTCCTTTTCTGTGCTCCTTTTCTTTACACGCTAAAAATTGATCTAGCTGTTTTTGATAGGGAAGAATGTTAAACTGAAACACGTGAGAACCAGAGCCTATTACAACAAGGTCATTGGCATGAAATAGGGGTATATGGCTAGAATTGAGTTGATGATGAAATTCTTGAATGACGGTTCCATCATGCATACTCAATATCTCGAGCTTCTTGGTGTAAACAACAAGAAGGTAGTAGGGATGCAAATAGATCACATTGTTAGGCAAACCAGTGAGATGAACTTTGGTATCAAGTACGAATTTGAAGCCGGGAGTATCCACTTTGCCAACCTGATTTCCTCGAACAATAAAAGTAGTTTTCTTATCCATCGGAAGAATTTTTATGCAAGGAGTTGGGCTATTTAGGCCAAAGTAACTGAATGATGAATTTTGAGCAGAGTTGAAAAGATTGGAGTTATTAGAGTTAATGTCTTTTACCGAGTAATCGTCGCTAAGATCCAAGTAAAAGAAGGAATTATTCAGCGCTAGAAGCACTTTCTCGTACTGAGGGTAACAGTGGAGTACTTTCAAGCGCTCTTTAAGCAAGACTTCGCGGCTCTTGACAAAGTCAATTACATTTCTTGAGCGTTGGAGAGTTATGTAGACCAATAGTTTCTTCTTTAAGCCCACTAGGATTAGATTTTGGTCTTTATAATGCATGAACCCGAAGGTGTCATAATTTCGACCCTCTTCGAAGGATGCAAGTAGGTTTAAATGTGATCCTACCCACTCAAATACCCGAAGCACTTCAGAATTGCCAATCAAGAGAACTTTCCGTCCATCCTGGAATATGGAAATTGTCTGAAGTGCAGATATAGACGACAGGTTCATGGTAACGTTACGAAACGTTCTTTCCAACAGAAACATATGAGATTGGTCATTGTCAACAAACAATTTTTTCACATCATTAAAGGAACGAGAACTTTTTACTGATCTTGGCGCATTTCTGTTGTTTTCCTGCTCTATGTTCATTTTCATGATAGTGAGGTCGCCATTAGCGAAGCCGAGATAAAGCGTTGTTCGGTCAACATGTATCGCAGTAATTTTACCGGAACCCGAAAGGAAAATCCTGTTGAAAGGTTCAATGATATCCACATTCATGGACTAGCAAATCAGATAAAGTAAGGTCGATTATAAAGTAGGGAGAGAAACGAGGTTAGTGATTGCGTTGCGAATTGAATATGTAGGATGTAGTGCTCTCGGTTACTGTCTGTTAGGTGCGATCCTCATATATTTCCTATTGAATTATACTGTAGAGACGAAATTGACCACACCTGAGCAGTACTTTACGAGCTCATCAAGAGAATCTCCTTGTTTTGAATTGACCTGACTCCAGTTGTCCAATGCCTCAACCAAGGCCACCTCCTCAGGGTTAGCGTATATCACATCAGCATGATGCTTCAAGAATAGACCAAAAATGGCTTGGAAGACATCATAATTAGTGTTGCTTTTGAATCCTTCGGTGAGAGCTTGAACGAACCAAGCCATTTCGTCCAAAGGTGGAAATGTGTTCAAAGACCTAAGCTCGAGATCAATTGTTGCAGGAGAGGCGGTCAGTAGATATGCCAAAAATGCAGAATAGGTTTTGGCCGAATGACCCTCCCGAAGCAAACGGGTAAAGTCAGATTCAAAATTATGTTGATCTCCAAATTTCAACTTGAGCAAACGAGAATTCCCTTCACTTTCAGGTACACCGGAAGCAGTATCCACTGAACCCTTCTCGGCCACAATTGCACGATCACCAACTGCTTGTCCAGAAAGCGACAAGAAAAACGGAGCAGACTCAGGCTTTTTTGGTGCTTCTTTTGGTTTGTTTCTTTGTTTGATGATGTCAAGATGCAAAATAGTTTGGTATTTCGAGCGAGGACCTACCGAGAGGGTCAATAGTTTCTTATCAATTTGGTCCAATGATTGGTAAACTTGGTTGACATCAAACTCATCCTCTTCAATATCATCTAGCGCTCCCTCAATCATGGTCGAGCCACCATTACCGGAAACGTTCGGCAAAAGAACAGCGGGGAATTCATGTTCTTCGACGTGTCTGGTTGAAATAGGGTGAAATTGTGCTCTATTGGTCCACAAAGAGATACCATTGCCAGCTACATGTGTGGTGGCAACAAAATCACCGATCGGTGAAAACTTGACTTCTGTGGCAACACTTGGAAGACGGACGCCATCGATACATCCACCAGTGGGCAAGTCCCAAATACGCATTGTGCTATCAAGGCCCACACTTATGATCCAACGGCCGTCTGGAGAAAAGTCCATTCCAGTGACTCTATTGCTGTGTCCATACAAAATTCTGATTATCTTTTGAGTGACGACATCAATGACCACGATAGTCAAGTCATCTAAGGCACAAGCAACCAAATCGGAGCCCTTGTGGTAGATCATCGAGGTGATAGGAGCGTCAAGTTGAATTTTGCCCAAGTATTTCAGGTCGGAGAAATTGTAGAATCCAACGATACCGTCAAGGCCGCAACTCACCATCTTTCTGTTCATGCCGTCGATTGCCAAGCCGGTAACAGCTTTTTTCTTATGCAACATGTACTTTCTTCTCAACAATCCGGATTGCAAGTTGTACACACCAATACCACCTTCAGAAGAGCCAACAAGACCAAAGTTACCGCAATGAGACACACATACAGCCTTTGCAAAACCTCCATCAACAGTAGCTAGCTCATACCGACCAAGGCGCTTGAATTTGGTGTCCCAAGTTCTGGCGAAAGTCTCGTTTTTGTGGGTAGTGAGCATGTTTTCCCAGTCTCCCTCTCGGGCCATGGACATAGAAAGAGATGTAATCTCCGGAAAACGTTCACGCATCAGCTTGATTGGACCGGCCTTTCTGTTACTCGAGCCAGTCTTAGGAGGATTTTGCGAAACTTCTTGAGCTTGTGCATCTTTTCTAAGAGAAAAACACCACAAGCTTTGGTCTTTTGAAGCAGAGTACACAAAATGCGATTTGTCTTCATCAGGGAAAACAATGGACACGGGAGGAGCGGAATGGCCACCGCGAGAACGCAAATGACGTGGAATGGTGATCACAGAGCTGTTTGTTGCAGATAAAGGCGGATCAAAAACCAACTCCTTCAAATTATTGTCTCCTCCATTTGTCACCACAATTGGTTGACCATTGAGGAATTTAGCATTGGCAACACCACCATGCTTTTCCGAGTGGCAGTTTCTTGTGACATGGACCCTTGATTTTCTCTCTAAATCGTAAAAATAAAGGTCACCGGAATTTAAACCAGCAACCAAGTGATGAGAACCATCCGTTCTGAAAGAAAGCGAAAGAACCTTGGCGCCAACATCGACAGGAGAAGCAAGAATTTTTTCTCCCAAAACAATTCCCTTCTTTAAGTGAAAAAGATAGACACCACCAACCGCAGTGCCGAGGGCAACAATATCCAATGCTGGTGCATGCTCGATGCACGACAAGCTGTCAGAGAAGAACGATTCAGGAGTTTTGAATACGACCTTGGCAGTGCGGATATTGACAATGAAGACACGTTGAAAGGTCGCGACCACAATCTTATTAAGGTACGTTGGTGGGTGGATCACTCCCACGATTTCACCATCAAACTCCTGATTAATGCTTCTGATGGTGGTGTAATGTTGAGTTGGAATTTTCGATCCCTCGGGTTTCTTAAAGACATGTATATCACCATTTGTAGAAGAAACAACCATGTATTCACCAAAAACAAGAATATGTTTTACGGTGTCGCGGCTAGGGATGTCCACTTCGACCTCTTGTTCAAGACGACCTCTTTTGTAAATACCCACCTTGTTGCCATAACCAGCAAAAACATGGTGGAAATTAGCGCTTAAGCAAGTGATCTTTGACAGTGTTTGGGTTTGAGACACGAATAATAAATGCAAATTGGCAGCATCGTAAATCTGAAAGGATCTGCCCACTGAGGTAACAATATAGAAAGTAGCACCTAAAGTTCCGATGGCGAATGGGGTTTCATTCGTAACATTACCCAATGCTCTGAAGGGACTCAACACCTTGGAGCCCCCTGCTTTCTTAAGAGTCTCTGTTTTTCTCCTTTTGTCGATGGACACCACCATTCTTGAGGAAGAGATTCGATGTTAAAAAAAAAAAAAAAACGATGAGGTGTGCGTACAAAGTTACAAGCAGAGATGAGAGTTCGAAGATGTCAAGTTAATTTGTTGTAGAGATATACGTTTCGTGTGCTTAGCTTTCCACCGGGGATGAAAATAAATTTGAGAGTAAAATCTTAGGGTTTTTATCCCGTATCGATAGTTTACAATCATTGGGGATCGTATTCTTCACAGTTACGATATGAGCGCAAAAAAATGAGCATCTCCGTGCGATTTAGTTTTTACACTTCGAATCCATAATGACGGACACAGAAAAAAGACCGAACGATTCTCTCGAGAACGTCACCTCAAAAAGACCTCATTTGAACGACCGTGAAAAAGGGTTTGCGCCTATCAAGGCTGAGTTTGTTATCGAGCATAGTAGGGTTGAGCAAACGTTTGATGATGAAGCCGCGGAAGGTGGAGACAGAGACAAAGATGACAGATCAAACAGAAGCAAAAAGGGAAGGGGCCAGAACAAGAAAAGAGTCTTAAAGCAGCTGAAGGGCGAAGTAAGATTATGCACAAGCAAGGTCGATCCGAATGACTCGAAAGAATGCCCTGTTGGGGAAGATAGATGCAAGAATACTCATGACGTTGAATATTTTTTATCAACTAAGCCTCCCGACATCGATGGTATTTGTCCAGTCTACGAAGCGATTGGTTATTGCCCGGCTGGTATCAAATGTAGATGGTTGGGAAGCCACTACAACAAAGAGACCAAAGCTCTTTTGAAGGACATAGAAAAGATGGAAGCTGCGAAAGAGGCCAACTACGAGATAAACAAGATTGATGCTGACCATAGGTTCCAGTTGCAGAAAAATAAATACGAGTTTAAGCAATCGCTCGTATATATCAAATACTTGGACTCCTTAGTTCAGACCGATGCCAATATTGCGAAGAGGCAAGAAGATGTCAAAAATAATATTTCAACGTACACTGAACCTCCATTTGGTCCAGCAGAGAAAAAGACTATCGACTTGAAGAGAGCTAAAATTGTTTCGCCCTTGACAACTGTGGGAAATTTGCCATACCGCCGTCTCATGAAAACATTGGGTGCTGATGTCACGTACAGTGAAATGGCTCTCGCGCTTCCTTTACTCCAGGGAACCAAACCTGAGTGGGCTTTGCCAAAAGCCCACTCTTCTGAATACCCTGGATTTGGTGTCCAGTTGGCGACAAATCACCATCTGCATGCCAGTAAAGCAGCAGAAGCCATTGCTAGAGAAACGCAAAATGTATCTGAACTCAACCTTAATTGTGGCTGTCCTATTGATTTGCTCTATCGTCAAGGTCAAGGCTCTGCGCTTTTGGACCAACCCTCCAAGTTGGTTCGTATTTTGAACGGCATGAACGCTTGTTCCGGTGATATTCCAGTTACGCTCAAAATCAGGACTGGAACCAAAGATAATAAAAACACAGCCATCTCTCTACTCAATAGAATGTTGGCCGAAACTCACATTGCTGCTATCACTTTGCATGGTCGTTCGAGGCAACAAAGATACACTAAGGAAGCAGACTGGAACTACATAGCTGAAGTTGGGAAGACGGTGCAAGAGTGGAACCACAAGAAAGAGGAGAACAAGGAATTGTCAGATGTCAATCCTACCTGGTTCGTTGGAAACGGTGATTGTTTCACCTATGAACAATGGCACAACGCCGTCAACACGGACGGTATCGACTCTGTGATGGTTGCAAGAGGTGCTTTGATCAAACCTTGGATTTTCGAAGAAGTCGATGCTGAGCAGTACTTGGACAAGAGTGCTACCGAAAGACTCGAGTATTTGCGCACTTTTGCAAACTTCGCCGTGGAACACTGGGGTTCTGATGAGTACGGCATTGAAGTCGCTAGAAGATACTTGTGCGAGTTCATGAGTTTCACGCACAGATATATTCCAGTAGGAATCCTCGAGAGATTACCTCCTAAGTTGAATGAGAGACCACCGAAGTGGAGAGGAAGAAATGACTTAGAAACTTTGTTAGGTTCGGGTGACTACAAGGATTGGATCAAAATCACAGAGATGTTTCTTGGTAAGGCATCTGATAGCTTTCTGTTTGTCCCAAAACACAAAAGCAATTCATACGAAAAGTAACGAAATGAGTAAATACATAAACGATCACTTTCTCTTGGTGGCGTCTGTAGAAGCGGCATCATAATCCTTGGACAAACTTGCGGCTTGTTCTTTCAACAATTCTAAATGCCTGTCTCTGGAGGCTACTTCTTCCTTCAATTTAGCAACTTCAGCCGAGTCGGACTCAGTGGACTTGGCCAAATCATTGTTTTTCTTGAAATCATCCAATTTGTCCTTGGTTTGCACCAATTCTGCCACCAAGGAATAGGTCCGGGTTAAAATTAATGTCAAAAATAAGGTGAAACCGCAAAGATACATGTTTCTTTGGGAGTAAAATCTTCTTGATTGAATCTCAGATCTGTCGTTGACCGTAACCCCGAGACCACCATTTGGTGCAGCTTGCAATTCTGCAGACACAGCATACACTCTATTGACAGAATCAATAAATAAAACGAGAACAAAACCAAAGATGCATTTGATTGCAATTTGAACCTGTTCGGAGCGGAAGGGCGCAGAGGCGGTAAGTAAGACCTTTCTCCTAACATTGCGAGGGAAGGGCAAAGACAAGATGCCGAAAAAGCACATCTCAATCACAAGTAAACCAAAAACCAAATTGTAGTACAACGCCATGATGAATTGAACAAGACTGAAAAGAGATTGGTTTATCTTTTAATCATAGATCAGAAGGCGCAACCGTCAGGCTTGCTCTACGTGAAAATGCAGGACGCAACTTTATTCAGGAACTGTTGCAACCTAAACTCTTTATTTTCGGTTTGTATTCGTGAAGACATTACTTATCTAAATTAATGCGTATGAGCTGGTAGTTATAAGCCCAAGGAAACTTTGATCGTGAAGGATATCAAAATAGGCAAACTCAAGAAGAGAATCGAATATTGTGCGATCAAACAGAGTGCCAAACAATCCATTTGCAAGTGGTCTTCTGAGTGAGGATCAGTATAGAATGCCGTAAAGTACACCAATGCAGTAGCATTTGGAAGGCAGAATTCCAATACACTAACAAATCGGACGAGGTCATCCAGATACCAGCCTGCCTTTTTGATACCCGTCGTGAGGCCCACACCAAAGATGGGTAAGATCACCATTCTGACAGCAGTAATGGCCACAACGGTTTTCCAGAATCCTGGAACTATGGCATTAACCTTTAAACGCGCAATGGTGGCACCTAAAAGACACAAACCCAAAGGTACACTAGCCGCTCCTATGTAACTGGTTAAATCCATGATGAACGAGAGGGGAGGCTCTCCATCGGGTGCAGAGTGCATGTGAAACTGTGATTTCACGAACAAAGCTTTTAAAGGGGGAGCCATCGCAATAGCAATAGACGTTATCAATGAAACAGAGTTCGGGGCAATGAAGTTACGGAGGATCTCTTTGGTTTGCGCTTTAGCTCTTGCCCAGAACGGCAAAGATTCATTTGCCACGAAACCGTAAGGTTCGGTGGTGCCAATATCGCTCGTAACATGTATAGACAATGCAGTGCTATCTGCAACAATGTTGTCGTATTCGGAATACTCGTTGATAACATCCGTTATGTCCTGTGACCTCATTTTCCTGAGAGCAGCAGATCTGGACAAACTGGGGTTCAATGAGTAACGCTGGCTAGAGGTCAAGCTGTTTGTCCTTTTCGCTGTATTGCTTTCGTTGTCGAGATTGACTTGGCTGACCAGAGTGACAGATCTCGAAAGGGCAGAAGAGCTCAAGCTTGTGGCATCTTCATCTTCTTCATCGGTGCCGACTTGGGCCGAGGCGCTTGGGGATGGCGAAGGAACATCAACATGACTCTCGGATTCTATCTTATATCCCTCTTGAGATGCATGCTGATCTTCACTAGATTTAGTGCCGGCACTTTCGGTGGCTTCGATGGCCTTCATTTCCTCCTGTTTGAGCTTATCACGGAAATCGTATCGGATGAGCTTGAATAATCCAAATGTGAACTGGTACATGACTTGACATGCTAAAAAGATGCAAACGTATGCAACACCCTTCTCACCTTCGTTTTTTGTAAAGATGTTACCTGAAGCGGACATGGTTTGTAAATAGGCAATCGGCAAATCCGAAATGTTCGGGAACAAACCGACCGAAATGAGGCCTCCGAGCCATTCTCTGGGAGATTTAAAAACGACATAGATAACCCCGGCAAGGCATGCACCTGTGGCGAACAATAGGGTACCCTCGAAAAAGATTATGCCAACGTTTTTGATATCGGAGCTAACGATGTATGTGACGATATTGTAAAAAATCAAGCAAGGCATAATCACTGTAACAATGGCATCTGAAATATCTCTGCAAGTGGACACGGTAAGAATATTTCTTCGGGCTAAGAAAAAACCTATGCCAATGATCAAGTAGATCTTAAAAATGGGCTTATAGGCGGAGAAAACAACCTCACCCAAAGTGACCGACATAAAGGATTTTGTATGATTATCAAATCGTATAGCAGCTTGTGAACGGAAATTATGTGTCGCCCCACCCCAATCTAATACATTCAGTAGTGTTCACGAACGCAAGTGTAGCAGCGACAGATATGAGCCGAGATTATGTGCAGTAAAACACTGCAGGACTTGATGAGGCAGCTGACTAGACGATTACAATTGGCGAAACCATCCGCTTTAGTATAATGTTGCTAATTTTGCCTGAATATGAAACATTCAAAGAAATCAATGCCCTTCTGTGCTTCGGGTCAACGGATGCGCCAGTTTAAGCAATATTCGAGTGCTACTGTAATGTATGAGACAGCGCGGTCTAAATTTCGGAAGATATTCAAGAAATCGTGGGGCGCGCGCAAGAGAATCACTGGGCTTGGGGAGAAGAATTTAATGGAGCTATTTGCACGCAGGCCCTCAATCTACGGGTTATTTGGTGTAGATATACAATGTTAAACTGCGAAAACAACAAGGAGAAGTAAATATACATCATAAAGAGGACAAATCGGACAATCTCCGGGCAGGCTGGAGAAATGTATGCATTAGTTTGTTTCTCTTTGCCAACACGTGAAAAGGAACAAAGAACAGCATTGGGGCATCACGTAGAAATGTATCCTAACGGCTTTGGATCATTTTGCAGATGCACCTGGCAAATGACAACGATATCAGTGATTGTGCAAATTTGAACATTTTCTAGCTCCTCCAAGTCGAAATCCATAGGTATTCCGTTAGAATTAGAATCGGCAGTTAATTTCTCCGAATCTTCCTGCAAGCAAGGCATGGAAAGCAGGGAAAAGACCGAATCTTTCGACGAGTTGTTGAGTAGAAATTCGTTGCCATCAGAAAAAGAATATTCAGTATAGTTGTCCTCGAGAGTGGGACTTAGATCACCTCGAAACTGTATTTTCTTTGGACGGGCCAAGGACCTGAGAGGAATCTCGAAATTTCTGGAACTAGAATCAGCAATCGTCATAAAAACAGATGTCAACAATTAGATAGTCCAAGGAGACTTATAGTTTAGGGATACGATTTTTGCGGCACGTTGGATGCGAATGTAACACACTCGAAACGATAGTAACGTGGGTAAATACTAGAAAGAAATGTTAAAGTCAGGAAGACTTAGTAGTTAGTATTTAAACAGAAGCTACATATTGCGGGAAACAATAAATAAGGCTTGGTTTGACGTATGCCTCAGCGCTTGCTAGCTTGTAAGCATTCACATATATTACTGGCCCAGTTACCAAAACGGGAAGAACGTACAAGATTCCTGTGCACAACCATTGCGGTTTTAGTTATTGCGCGGGCACATAATAGAAGAGTATTTCGTGAGGAAATGCACCAGACAATGGAACTACCGATTGAGCGTTAAAGGGCCCTGATGCATACAAACCGGACCAGATATCGGGAATATACCTGTGCTTTTCGAAAAAATAAAGTGGCGCAGGGATAACTGAAAAGGGAAAGACTTGAACGAAACGATCACGCAACTATGGGGGTCTTTAAGCGATGTCTGTGTACCAAACCTTCCTTTCATAACTGCCAAAGGTGCCCACCACAATGTAGGAATATTATTTGGGTCAGGGAATTGGCCCGAATAGGATATGGTATGGGGAGGTTAACAGAAGGCAAAGTTTCTAGTATCATACTCTGCAGTAGTCAATATGTGGTGTATCTTTAGATGCTTCGTCTACAGCCCCCATGCATTGTAGTTTGTAACCTCACCTAATGAGAACCTATAACAATCGAAATTTGAGATAAAGAGGCTTATTGGCCTGCATTGCGGTCACAAAAGCGATGGAAAATGGTTATTCTATTGTACAAAGATGACTGGCGTCCAGAGATCCGCTCAGTTTTTAGCCTTTTTCTTCGGAGGAAGATCATCACCCTCAGTAGCTGGCGCCATTTCCTCATCCGAGGCGGAAGCCGAAGCATCGGAGTCAAATTCTTCTGCAACATCTGAGTCTGACCCAGACCCAAAATCATCATCATCGCTCTCGTCTTCGCCTGCGCTTCCCATATCGACATCAGCATCATCGTCGTCATCGTCGTCATCTCCAGTCATCGCCTTAGCCAACAATGCTTTCGCAAGCTTCTCTTCATTTTTGATTCTCAAGCCCTTCTCCTGACAGTATCTCTCGATGGTTTCTTGTTCCTCCTTATCGATGTTAGCGAAAACATGCGACTGGTTCCCACCCCTAAGGTTCACCTCTAAGTCAAAGGTACGCGAGGCAGACACGCCTGTAGATGTACGTGACATGGTTACCGTGCTGACCTCAGTGTAAGGAATGTAGACGGTTGGCTTCGTCACAAACAAGAAACATCTATCCAAAGGATACAAGTAACCCTCTGAGGCTTTCAAAGAGCACGCAACACCGGCTTGTAAAAATCTGGACTGGAACGAGCTGGGCACAATGAGGCGGCGCTCGGTTAATCCCTTCAAACACTGAGAAATGACAAGATGTGTTTGAGAGTCGTAGGTTTTCTTCAATCTGTCCTTGTAGGTAGATTGGTACACGTCGTCAGCCAAGTTCAACTCCAATTCCGTCTCCTCCTCTCTGGAAAATTGCAAAACCAAGAATGGGTATCTGGTTTGGCCTTGTCTTAATGGGGGGTCAATCTGCAAGACAACCAAATGGTGGACATCGTCCGGCTTGGGCAAAGAGAAAATTCTTTCAATTTGTTTGTACTGAATTTTGTAGTCGTAAGTCTTACCACGCAATCTCAAGGATGTAGGGTACATGTCGATATCGTAACGGCCTCTTGGTGTCAAGAACAATACATCACTGAAAGATACAATAGCTTCACCAGCAACCTGGCCAATGTCAGCTTTGTCCTTGAGCTGCTCGTAAAATACGGCTGCAGCATTCACTTCTTCCACTTCTTCCTCGACCTTTTCACTTCCATCCTCATTCTTTACCGTTTTCTTTGTTTCGTTTTCAACCGTACCGGGTATGTAGAATCTCATTTCCACTAATTCGTCGCCCGCTTTGTCCTCGTTACTCAAATTCATCTCGAGCGCAACCTCGTTTTTACCGGTCAAATTGGAATTCGAGATTTCCGAGTACGGAATTTCAAAGTCCGGCTTGTTGTGAATTTGAAACACCAACTCATTTCTGGCCAAGTCCGCTTTGCCCCAGTTCCATCCTCTCAAGGAATGCTCCTTATGCTCTAAAGTCAAGTGGAAATTTCTCTGCAACTCTTGCTTGATCTTGGCAAAATCTTCCACATCAAATCCATCAAGACGAACTACACCTTGATTTTTCGTTTGCACTCTCAACTCGTATCCACGAGATCCTCTGGACCAATGGGTGGCCAAGATCTCTTCTGAGGGCAACAAAAATGGCGCGTTTGCCGTAGAATCTCCGGTGGAGCTAGCTTTCCAACCGAGACCAGAGTCAGCAAGACGCATGCGTCCATTGACTCTAGACTGGTTCAAGTAGATTTTTTCAAAGTCTGTGTTGACCATTACTGAGGAGTAGGGCGTCGAGAAGTGAAGAAAGAGGACTCGCGTCGTGACTGTATACACACTAGATATTTCACTATAGGTTTTGGGGCCATAACTGCCACTAGTTTACCCAAACCAAATCCCCGCAGAAACGAGACAAGGCTCCACTGCTACACACGGCTTCGCTGAAGATAAATCGAGGGGAAAGTTATACACGACATTTAGCCATCCTTTTGAATGGATATTTCGCCCAAAACAAGAGAAGACTGGCTTTAATCTAGGAATGGCAATTGCTTGAATAGGGGCTATGGGAAGTTAGGGACCAAATAAGCTATATATTAGATCGATAGTGTATTCTCCGTCCCAGTGCATCAATTCTTACGATTGTGCGAAAAAGGCAGGGCGAATGGCAATACCAAGCGCAAGATATGCGTGTCATGGTTTTAGCATCAGGCGTCAGATTAACCTAATGAAAATCCTCAGATCTGTTTCCCGGGATTTTGGAGCCACAACTATGCCCTTCTAGTTTTCCTGTCCCACACCGAGGACGCCTGATATACGTCACCAGTGTGCATGAGAGAATGAGTCAAATGATTTTTTTTCCAGCGACCTTCCAGCATATAAGCTAGGGTGACTACTGATAATTCTTTCATACTTACTATAACAACTATGGCGTTAAAAAAAGCTGGTGTCTTGGGAGCTACTGGCTCTGTCGGCCAAAGATTCATTTTATTGTTGTCCAAACACCCTGAGTTTGAGTTACACGCTTTAGGTGCATCTTCCCGTTCCGCTGGCAAGGCCTACAAAGATGCTGTCACATGGA
The DNA here is from genome assembly GCA_030581635.1 of Clavispora carvajalis. Lineage (NCBI taxonomy): Eukaryota > Fungi > Ascomycota > Pichiomycetes > Serinales > Metschnikowiaceae > Clavispora > Clavispora carvajalis. The sequence continues at coordinate 265,875 of JAKTTV010000012.1, read as the reverse complement.
AGCAAACCGAGTTGATGCCGGAATCGGCCAAGTCTGTTGTTGTTGAGGAATGCAAGCCTGAAGGCAACTTCGCTGACTGTGATGTGGTTTTCTCCGGATTGGACTCAGACTTTGCGGGTCAGATTGAAAAGGCTTTCGCGGAGGCTGGCAAGGTGGTTATTTCCAACGCCAAAAACTACAGAAGAGAGCCAAATGTGCCATTGGTAGTCCCAATCATCAACCCAGAGCACTTGTCTGTGGTTGAGAAGAAAGTTGCCGACGCCAAGGCTGCTGGCAAGGCCAAGCCTGGTTTCATTGTTTGCATCTCCAACTGTTCTACTGCTGGTTTGGTTGCTCCATTGAAGCCATTGGTGGACGCTTTCGGTCCTATTGATGCCTTGACTGCCACTACTTTGCAAGCTATTTCCGGAGCTGGTTTCTCCCCGGGTGTGTCGGGTATCGACGTGTTGGACAACATTGTGCCATACATTTCCGGCGAGGAGGAGAAGATAGAATGGGAGACGAGAAAAATCTTGGGTAACATCAACAAAGAGGGCACCGAGTTTGTGCCTTTGCCTTTCGAGGAGATGAAGGTGTCTGCCCAATGTAACCGTGTTGCTGTCAGCGACGGCCACACCGAGTGTATTTCGTTCAGATTCGCCAACAGACCTGCTCCTTCCGTTGAACAAATCAAGAAGGCCATGAGCGATTATGTTTGTGAAGCTTCTCATTTGGGTTGTCCTTCTGCTCCTAAACAGGCCATTCACGTGTTAGAGGAAAGCGATAGACCTCAACCAAGATTGGACAGGGACAGAGATCAAGGCTACGGCGTGTCTGTAGGCAGAGTCAGAGAAGACCCTGTTTTTGATTTCAAGATGGTCGTATTGTCCCACAACACCATTATTGGTGCTGCCGGTTCCGGTATCTTGATTGCTGAGATCTTGAAAGCGAAGAATGTGATTTAGTTTGTTGAAGAAGAAATCTTAGGAGTTAGTTGTAGAACATAATGATTTAAATTCTTTCTTCAAAAAGACTTTAGCTCAATTGGGTAAATATTAGCAACTTATGCGGATTCCTGGGTTTGGATATTCCAATCTAGGGCGGCTACTAATGCTTCCGAAGCATTGAAGAGTGCGGCTGTGTTGGAGTGAAATATTATGCACACTGAGTAATCCGCTCAGTTCACTCACTTCCCGCATTGTTTGCACCCACCGGATCGGTTAGCGCTTCTCCAAAAACATGGAGTATATCAGGGGCTGCGTGAAGAATACTTGTAGAACACCCCTCGAAATTTGAAAACCAACGATTGTATCCACATCGCAATTTAAATTCGTGCACCAGCTGAGTACGATGAATGTTATCATTGGGTGCTTCTTCCCGTTGTCAAACGGCAATTACATTCCTCTTGTGGCGTAAGGCGTGGCACCAAAATGAAAATAATGAAAACAGAGCTCAACACCCCTATTTGGGGTGCAGTATGGACGGCCCTGACTCATGGGTATGCTCACTTTGTTCAAGTCAAAGTTTACAACACTCGTAACCGAACACTACTGACCACAAAAGTTTTCACCAATTGACAATTACTGGTGATTTTGAGCTAAATTTCAAGTCAGGAATGACTCCAATATTATGCGTCGAGGCATCTGTTGACTTCACTATGAAAATCGGCTACATCGATTTGTACTTGCTTCATTTCTCATTCGCACGCAAGAAGTCATTAAGTGAATTGATGAAATACGATAGAAGCATGATGAAAGATCGCCTCAAATTATAGTTGTGTAAAATCCTGGCTTGAAAGACTAAAATACATTTTGAGACTGCTGGAATCAGATAAGTGATAGATTGAATTGAGCTCAACACATATTTGCTGGATCAAGTACCATAATTTGTGTACTATTTTCAAGAGAGTCAAGTCTCTGTGGAAGCATAAAACCCTATTAATTGTATTTTGGTGAGATTGGCGAGATTTTTCAGCACTTATACTCCTCTTGGGCTCAAGGCAATTGCTTACGCCCAAGAACTATTAAGACAGAATTTTCAGAGCCTTACCTCAAATCATTCGACTAACGAAGAAAGAATGGCCCAATATCGAAACGTATTCGATTTTGAATCAAGCTCCTAAAAAGTAGGAAATCACATCTTGGACAGGCCTACCCAACCTTAAAAACCGGTTGACATTTGAAGATTTCTAATGTAACTGAAATGCCAAAACTGAATGAATTAGAATTTCTTCGCCTAGGATATCTTCTACGCAAGAGTAAGACTGTGATGTGTCTACTGGGGATCACGCTATCTGCAAACATGGACTGTCTCGTCGCAACTGAAATCTCGTCTTAAAAATAATAGCTTGAGGAATATTATTTGACACAGACGAAAAAGCTGTGATTAAACTCCCTTCTCACTTTGACCATTGCTGTTACTGTTTCGCCCCACTTCGGGCGCGCTATGCACAACCTCAATTTTATGGACACCTCAACGTTACTCGCAACCCTACGTCAGATTGATGAGAGCGATCTTTACGAGTTCATTTATGACTTGTACGTAGATCACAAACCTCCAGAGACTCAACATTTGGGCTATGTCGACAAATCGTCAGATAGATTGAATGTCTCTCTACCGAGATCACATTTCGACCTTTCCATATCCCAGTCACTTTCAGGCTTGTCCTCCACCACAGAAACATCCAGCACCGGGTTTATATGTTGGCAAAGTGCCATATATGCCGCAGACTGGATATTGGCGGAGCCTTTGTGTCCTTTTCACCTGGCATTTACGTCAAATTTGACAGTTCTAGAGCTTGGAGCAGGGGTCGGCGGTGTACTTGTGTCTACTATAGGGCCAAAAGTAGGTCACTATGTTGCTTCGGACCAAAAGCATATTCTCAAACTCCTCAAGACCAATTTTTCGGAAAATGTAACCAGTAGGCGGTACACCAGCACTACATCTCAAAAGGTCTTTGATAGCAATCCTAAACAAACTGTTGATGGCGAATGGAGCAAAATCGATTTTATCGAGTTCGATTGGGAGGAGAAAGAGGCTGGTATGGCAAATTTCCGGTCAATAACAGGAAAAAAAGAGCCCGATATCATACTTGCTACAGACACGATTTACAACGAGTACTTGATCGACCATTTCCTCGGTTGTGTTATGAGTGCCATGAGCGAGACCACTATTGCAATCATCGTAGTACAGTTGCGAGACGAAGATATTGCCGAGCGATTCTTGGAGGCTATTTTCGAAAACCGATTCAAGTTATATGCTATTCCGGATCACCTTCTTACGAAAGAACTTCTTCAGGGTTTTATGGTTATTTGTTTAAAGAAATATTAAGACATGGTACAACTATTTGATTTACACTTCACGCGTAGTCACCAATCGGCCTCACTCCAGTGTGCACACCAATGCTTTCCTCAAATATCGTACCTCTCTAATCAACTATCGTGACACTACCAAAGCAAGAACAGGTATAGATCAAGTGGATAAATTCACACTTCCTCACATTAAGCAAGAATACAATAATATGTTGGCGACCGGCTCCAACCAGCCGTTGAACCGGTCCGCAAATGCTTCGAATGGGAGTACAAATGATTCTCGACGGGGAGGGAGAAAGAAACACTCTAACCGATCAATACCGGCATCACAAAATCACACACGAGGCAAAAGCTCACAGACTCTGTCAAACTTTAGCGGAAAAAACCCGAGCGAAGCTATGAGTCAACAATATAACCACAACAATCACCTTCCGAAAGCTCGTCACACAAACAAGAAAACGTACGAGAAGGGAAACCGAAAGCCAAAACCCCAAGCATTTGACAGAGGACCTGGTCAACAACCATTGCAATTTACATCTGTATCTAGAAACACACTTATGGTTGGTGAAGTGTCAGCTCAATCTAACTCTAGTGTCATTTCAGACACAGGCTGGCTTTTTGACGACCCTGCCAATTTAGGATTCATGAAAAGCAACAACAGCCGAAATTCAAGAGTCACACCGCGATATATGCTCAGCCAACCTCGATTATTGGTGACCCCACCTTTCCAACCAGACCCTTGGGATCAGCAAAACCAAGCCAAGATGATGCAAATGGAAGCAGCAAATAATGGCACAGATTACCAAGGAATTTACGAAGAATTTCAGAAAATGAGGGAGATTGAGAGAAAAAAGATGGAAGAGTTGGGGTTGGTCGATGCCGAAAACACGAGAAAAGACTTAAACGACGCCATTTACTTTCAAGGTTCGTGTTTGGAAATGTGCCCTGTGTTCGAACGTACTCGAAGAGCGTTAGAAAATAATGTCAAGGCACTTGAAAAAGATCCAATCACCAACAAAATCTCCAGAGAGAGAGCGGTGAAGGCCTTTTCTAGACCTGCAGCAGGACAGCCTCCACCAATGCCCTCTGATGTAAGACCACCCCATATTTTAGTGAAAACTTTGGATTATATTGTGGATAACTTTTTAGACCAACTACCTGGTGCACATTCATTCATTTGGGATAGAACCCGTTCGATCAGACAAGATTTTATCTATCAAAATTTCTACGGTGCCGAGGCTATTGATTGCAACGAGAGAATCGTTCGTATTCATTTGGTTTCATTGCATATCATGGCAGGGAATGACGTTGAGTATTCCCAGCAACAGGAATTGGAGCAATTCAACAAAGCATTACAAACATTAACAGAAATTTATGAGGATGTGAGGCATAATGGCGGGCAATGTCCCAATGAAGCTGAGTTCAGAGCTTACCATTTAATTAGTCATTTTCGCGACCCGGAACTCGAACGAGAAATTCAAAGCTTGCCTAATCATATTTTGAGAGATCAAAAAGTTCAGCTTGCTCTTAGGTTTCGATATTTGATGGCGCAAAAACATTTGGTTGAACGTGGTTACACCAACATCATTGGGCCCATGGATTTGTTTGTCGAATTTTTCAGATTGGTGTATCGCGACGAAACCTTCTTTTTATTGGCTTGCTTGTTGGAGACTCACTTTAATGAGGTGAGATTTTATGCATTAAAATCTATTTCAAGGTCATATCATACCAAAGGTAAACCTATGATTGCTGCTTCCCTTCAGCAGATGCTTGGATTTGATACTATTGATCAGTTGATCGCTTTCGTTTCCTATTACGATGTTGACACTATAAATGATAATGGAACTATACTAGTCGACCTCTTTAACAAAGAAAAATTGGAGTCGAAGTATAAACTTAATAGCTTGAATGATAAGCCAAAATTATCACAGGCTTTTTCTGCTCAGCTCAATGCCAAAATGGGAACCCCCTTAAAGGAATTAGTGAACTCAGGAAAAGCAAATCAGCTTCAATTGCAAGATCTGAACATAAACACAATTTTGCATCATATGACGAAATTTCCTGCTCAACGCATGCCGTCTGTCCCACCTCTGGGCAAATCAGGTGGACAAAATGGTCAAGATAAGATTGTCACCCATAATCAAAGTTCGGCATTTGGGGTTCCTCTAAGCGCCAGTACGGGTACAGGTTTCGGCCAACCACCCAGCATCATATCAGAGTACGCTCCCTTCGACAACAGCTTGGTTCAACAGAACGTATTTGGTCAGCCTCCAGGACAGCAACCACAACAGGACCAAAAATCGGTCTTCAGTCAAACTTTCAACCAAGCGTCAAATTTAAGCAATTTCTCGAATGCAACTTCTACTTTCGGAGGCACACAAAACAGTGGACAATTGCCAAACTTCGGAGAAGCGTCAGGAAGAGAAAATTCACAAGAATCAACAACACAGTTGGGGAAGAAAATTACGCACTACTCAATTGACGTCAAACTGAATGGTGAGATCAGTGCTAACATCTCAGAGCCATTTCAAAATACTGGCTCCACTGGGTTTGGTAACTCTTTCCATCTCTCTCAGAGTAAAGAAACTGCAAGCGATGGGGCAGTCGATAATATTGTAAAGAAAAAAGAAAAAATTTCAAAACCAAATTTAAGTCTCTCAAAAACGGGCGGCATTGGCGAAAATACAGGAAGCATAATTGATGAGTCAAGTCTGCCCGGATACGGCCATCCAAACATCTCAAACGGCTCTCAAGAGAAAGAACAGCGGGGTGATTCAAACAAAATGTTGCTCTCTACAAACCAGAGAATAACACTGCAGTCATTCAACCAGAATTCATTTTCCTCGAATAGAATAGAGGAAACACCGGGAACTATAGGAAATGCACCAGGATCAACAACTAATACTTTGCAGACGCAAAGACTCGCATTTAGCAACTCTGCATTAAGCCAAGCAACTGATTTGATTTATAATCAAATATTGAAATCAGTTATAGACCGGGAGCTATCCCGGCTTCTTCCTCGCCTAATAAAATTTCAGAACAGGTCAAATGAAAGATTTGAAATAATTGAGGCACTTACTGTGGAAATGTACTCTGCTTTTGTGTCAGAATTGACATACCAATCAACCATGACCATCTTGGCTGACGATTTTTCCAAAAGAACTACCGAAAAGAAACATTTTTCGAATTGGAAACGGTCTCTCAAAAAAATGAGGGATATTGAGAAAGCCAAAAGGCTCAAGCTTCAAGAGTTAGATTCGATGGAATTCCGGAAGCCAACGCTCAAGCGCATTAACTCTGAACTAACTTCCAGTCAACCATTAGCTAAGAGACAACACGCCCCCGTGCCTCATGCGGCAAGTCTAGACTATATTATTGAGAAACAGAAGGACATTCATAGATTGTGGGAGCCACTTAATCTCACTAAATTTGTTGAGAATTGCGGAAGCGGTAAAAATTTGGAGTACGTCAAAAATGAAATTGAAGTTAAATGCTTGCTCATAGTTGAAGATTGGAAAAGTCCTTATTCAAAGTGGCTCAATACTAAATTTTCTTTGGGACTAAGCGACGACAGATCACACTACTTCAAGCGAGTCAGAACGGAGAGAATTCGAGTAAGCTTTGAGAGCTTGCCCAAAAACCCGCATTTGCAAGACTCTTCGATCAACAACACTGCTTTTGTCATTTTCGAATGTGGAATGATTGCACCCGACCAAAGTTCATATAGTACTACTGAAGAAAAACTCGTTCGTGATAGTAACACGCTTCAAAAGATTGTCGCGATTTGCAATCGATACTGCTTGTACAAAGTGCAATTCTTGATTCTTTATTGGGATAACAACAACTCAAATTTGCCGATGAAGAAAGTCGAAGAGATATTGGGGTTGAGGCAAAACAAACAGCCCGGTGAAGCAGTCGAGAGCATGCGAGTTTTGGATATGTCTCGGCGCGACCGAAATGTTGCAGAGACATTAGCTGTTGGGGTGGAGCAAATGGGCGTCGATTTTGATGCGCTGTTGACTGTGAGAGGCAGAAGGCGCGAGGCGCGGGCCGAGGCGCTAAAGCAGGATGAGACCATAAAGGCCGAAACAGTGGCCGTTCAACCGGAAGTTTCGCGTATTGCATGCGAGTCAGTGCAACAAAAGGAAGCAGACATGCTTCGAAAGGGCCGGGAGTTGCGAAAACGCAAGTACTTGGCGAACCATATTGTAACAGGCCATGACGGTCACATTGACTTATCAAATACCACTACGACATTCAGGACGCCAAATGCCTCCTTCGCCAACAACAGCATTGTCAACTTGAACAATTCGTTTTTTGGCAATAACTCTACTTTTTTACAGCGGGATAATACTGTTCTGGGGACATTTGGCAATGGCAGTATTCTAGAGGAGAGTACGCCCTTTGGTTCGCCAGGGCCCCAGTTCGCGCGCCCGTCGCTTCCGAAGAAGGTTCAAGAACTCAAAGACCTCTCTGCGGCCATTCGTGCACGCTACAAAAAATAGATATAGACATAAGAGATGCTTGATGAGAGGCTTGCCGCGGCCTAGTTGACCCAAGGGTCAGATGTGTAGTGGGCGGTGAGGCGACCGAAGGCACCTTCGGAGGACAGCTTCCTGCATATTCTCAGAGCGGCCAGTCCCGATTTATGCGGACTCCACTCCACCCCACCCTTCCACCACAAACATGGATTACCTCAAAGACGTATCGAAGAACATCTCGTTGTATGACGTGAAGGCCTACGTTCGTAAGGCGCAGAATGGTATGTTAAAGTAACTCAAGGGAGCAAAAGGTGGCTAAGGCAAGTCGAAACATGAAGCAACACTAAGAAGGACCCACGAAGCAAGACACACAAACAAGACAGACGAAGCAAGTCACACGAAACAAAGGTTGCAGTCGGCAAAATGCCTGCGCATTATAAGTACATAAGACTGGTGGCAGACTCAAACTTCGCATCAATAACGTTGTTGAACTCACCGCAACGCCACCTGGCCACTAGCTCTATCTTATGTGCTCAAATCTTTACTAACCGCCAGTCGCCATGAACTTGTCTGATATGGAGGCAAAAGTGAGGGAGGCCACTAACAATGAACCTTGGGGCGCCCCCACTACGTTGATGGCCCAAATCGCCGCGGCCACTTACAACTACCGCGAGCGGGAAGAGATTCTAAGCTTCATTTTCCGCCGCTTCACGGAAAAAGCCGCCAATGCGTGGCGCCAGATCTACAAGTCATTACAGTTGTTGGACTATTTGTTGAAGAATGGATCGGAGCGCATCATTGACGATGTGCGGGCCAATCTTTCATTGATCCAGATGTTGAAGTCGTTCCACTACATTGACTCCAAGGGCCGTGATCAGGGTATCAATGTACGCAACCGGTGTAAGAACTTGATAGGATTTTTGAACGACGACGCCTTGATCCGTCTGGAAAGAAAAAAGGCTCGTGCTAACGCTAAAAAATTTGGCGGTGTGTCCTCTGCGGCCTATGGGGGCGCCTCGTCCATCACTAATGGCAGTGGCTTCGACGATGATGATTTTACCAACAAAGTTTACGGTGATGGCGGGGTGTTTGGTGCGCGTTATGATGACCCAGCCAGTGCCTACGACAATGGCGCCACCGGCGCAGACACTTACGAGGAGTACAACGTGGAGGCTAGCTCTCATGCTGCCAAAGCCACTACCGGATCTTCTGCGGTACACGCTACAGCAAAGACGAAGGAGCAACCAAAGGCTCCCCAGGAGGATTTATTGGGAGACTTTTTGTCCGATAACGTCGCCGCTGCGGCGCCCGCCGACGAGGACGACGACTTCGACGACTTCCAATCGGCACCTACGCTGGCATCGAACACTGGCTCCCTTGCCAACAACTTGGCAAACCTCTACGTATCGCAACCCACTCAGTCGACTCAAACGAGCCAAACTTCCCAAGCAAACTACGCACCCCAAGCAAACTCAGGCACCCGTGTGTCATCGGGCCCCGCTAAGCCCGCGAATGATGCATTTTCGTCATTGTTCTCCAGCGCCAAGGAGAAAAAGTCCTCGGTTATCCCCGCAGCTTCTCAGCAAGATGACTTCGGCGGGTTTTCCTCGAACGCAAGTCGGCCTTCCCAATCGGCACCTTCAAAGGCCACCACTAGCGGTGAAGTGGACTTGTTGAGCTTTTGAGGAACGAACGGTGTGCGAAATGGGATAGTTGGTGACCATTTGTAGAGGAAGTTTTGTCTGACAGAGTCTTCAACCCCCGTACGAGCCGCCATCTGGAATGGGTAGAACGCCATTGTGCGATCGGCGACATATATCCAGCTTCCTATAGTTTATGTATTCTAAGAACAGTTAGCACCGTGGCCGAACCTGTATGGTGTGCCTGTATGGAGGGCCTCTGTGAGCAACGGTATAAAGCAGGAATAATTTCAACCTCCACATACATACAAAGAAAAGACCCTGCAATGTTCAGAGCCACCAGATCGTTCTCCTCCTCCGCCAGAGCTTTGGGCACCAAAGTCTACATCACCCCTTCTATCAACGGTGTCAAGCAAAACCCAATCAAGTTCGAGTTGTACGACGAAGTGGTGCCAAAGACCGCCGAGAACTTCAGAGCTTTGTGCACCGGCGAAAAGGGCTTTGGTTACGCCAAATCCATCTTCCACAGAGTCATTCCTAACTTCATGTTGCAAGGTGGCGACTTTGAGACCGGTAAGGGTTACGGCGGAAAGTCTATTTACGGTGGCAAGTTCCCCGATGAAAACTTCGAGAAGAAGCACACGAAGCCTGGTTTGTTGTCCATGGCCAACGCAGGTCCCAACACCAACGGTTCCCAGTTTTTCATCACCACCGTGCCTTGCCCATGGTTGGATGGTGCTCACGTTGTCTTCGGTGAGGTGATTGAAGGCCTCGATGTGGTTAAGGCGATCGAGAGCGAGGGCTCTAACAGTGGTCAAACTAAGAGTGCCATTGTCATTGAAGAGTGTGGCGAGATTAAGGAATAGACATGTGTATATAATGAAGCCTATCCAAGTTGCTACGAGAGTTGATGTATCAAGTGAATGAAGTGCTACAGTCATGAAACTTTACGAGAGAAAGCTACTTGTTCTCTTCCAGCTAGCTTCATGATCTAGTTGGATTTCTCTTTCGTATATACCAAGCGCACTATCGAAACCTTTCCCTACAAGACACCCATCCAAATTCTTTATAGACAAGTTCCAGAGATTACATGGCTTTCGAAGGTGAAAAAAGAATAAATTATCCTATACGATGCATTGTACTACGAATGGGTCTGCCGAGACCGGCTTAGATGTTAAGCTTGTCGTTGACCTCAGGGCTAGGAACCAAGTCCTTTGGCAACTTTTTCTTCAATTGGGACAACTTGTCGTAGTCGCCAGCCAAGATTCTTGCAACCACCAAATCATCTCTGTCTCTAAGCTCTCTCTCCGATTTGCCTTCATTAGACAAGAACTCCTTCGCCTTCTCAGAGTCGCCGTGAAAGTACTCCTCCATAGCTCTCAATCTCAACTCCTTCTCGGCCCATTCTGGACCCTCCGTCTCTCTCTGTCTCATCTGAGCTGTGTACTTAGAATAGAGCACGTAGACAAACACGGGCAAAACAATGTAGTAATAAGGCAACTCCCAACCTTCCGCCTTCTCCGTTTCACGCACAACCCTCCATTTTAGTTCACCAGTGGTTTCGTCCTTGTATGGAATCTTATCGATGATTTTACCAGCATCCTTGGTGACAAACTGGAAATTTTTCAAGTCTTGAGTGTTGTCTCTGAACAACTCTAATTGCTCTTTTGGAATGCCTGGAAGTATAAAGTTCCACTCAGAGTGGTTCCTTTGGTAGTATAAGTTCTGCAACTCAGCGATGGTCTTGAATTCAGCGTCAGAAGGGACTTTTGGGGTTCCATCGGGGTTGCTGTAGATCTTAGTGACCGAAGGTAAAGAGTCCAACTTGGTTCTGATTTCCTGCTCGAGAGGAAAGTTAAATTTGCCTGCTCTGTATTTGAATAAGCTGCTGAGAGGCAAATTGAAGTTAAACTTGACCATACTAGGGATTGAAACGGGCTGAGGTAATGAGGTGAACCGGTGCAACTAATATAAAGGTTTAGTTCCTCTTCGTTGATATACAGCGCTTTTACATAATTTTCATTGGTTAGTGTGCAACCTGTAAAAAGGTTGCGGGCACTGCATATGTGTACACTCGCGATTTGCATGTTATTCGCCGTTTGTCTACACACCCTTAACATAGAGGCCTCGAAAACAACAAACTTAAGAAAGTTTTTGTTGTAAAGAAAAAGAATGGTTCAATTTGGCATTTACAGATTGAATTAATATGCAAAAAAAATATCATAGACACAGTCCTCTATGTGGTGTTGAATTTCAAATTGGCTCGCGCAAGACTCTCAGACCTTTGTGCTCCCAAAACCATGAAATCCCATCGTAGCTTGTAATTGATCATTATCGCCGTCACCGCCAAATTCAACATCATCAGAAGCTTTGCGTAATTTCTTCTCTTTTCGCTTTTGGCGCCTTTTCTCCTCAAATTTCTGGCGTTTAAGTATTCGTTCGTGAAGTGACCCTAAATTCTTCGTTTCCACTTGAGCTCGAAGCAGCTTCTTTACTAGTTCCTCGATCTTTTCAGCTACCTGTGCTGCGTTGGCATGCTTGACCCCACCGATATCAGCTTTGGCATCATCAGAATCGCCTGGTACTAAAGACCTAGCTTTTTTTGCATGTTGCGGCGAGTTGACATGATCAACTAATGCTAGCGTGTCTCTAAACGATAAATCACAGACGGGACAGAAAAACCCAAATCTTTTGTTTTTGCCGAACGTAGCAGTCCTGTCCCCTCCGCTACTGATTAATGTGTGCTTTTTTACCGCCAGGACTGAACTTTCTATTAGGTCCGCTCTATGTTGGTCGTATTTTCCGTCTTTAAGGTTTTGTGACGCTAAGACGCTATCTTGAGGAAGTTCTCGGTCGCTTTTTCTTTTCGCTTCCTGAGCATATAATTCAAGGTTCCATGTCTTCCTACCATATTGATCAATAGATGTTTTGTCTGCCATAACGAGTTGATTTGGAGAGCGAGTTTCTGAATCTTAGAGATTCGAAATGCATCTCTTGGTGATGGGCGGGCTGGATTATGCAGGTTACAAGGATTAACTCCTATGACTAGCGATATTTTAAATCTTCTCTCAAAATCAGTTTCCAAGCCTAAGGCCAAAAGAGTTCCTTCCAAGCGTCCTTCTTTGACACAAAATGGATTCCCAGCCTTTTGGAAAGTGACTGGGTCCCACTTAGTCACCAACCTACCACCCCGAGATGATTTTAAAAACTTTTATGACAAAAACCTTTTTGAAGGTACTAAAAAAGTAAAAGTTGCTGCATTTGATATGGACTCTACCTTGATCAAATCGATCTCTGGCTTGAAATTCGGCAGAGGCCCGAACGATTGGCAGTGGTGGAACAAACATGTGGTACCAACCCTAAAACAAAAAGTCGAACAAAAATACGTGATTGCAATTTTCACAAATCAAGGAAGCACAGTTGTTTTACTGGACCAACCTTCTGCTTCCAAATCTTATGCAATCCTCAGGAATAAAATCAATCAAATTACTGCTTCCCTCAAGAACGCGATCGAGACACCTGTGCTAGTATTCGCTGCAACGCATCTTCCGGGAAAAAAGTATAAGGCGCAATCAAGCAGTGAAGAAGCTCACAAGAAAACCCGAAAGCCGGAGGTAGGCATGTGGGAAGAGCTAGTGGCCTACCTTAAAAGTTCTTTGGGTGAAGAAATAGAGTTGGATATGGAGAATAGTTTTTTTGTGGGCGACGCAGCAGGAAGAGACGGTGACTTTCTGGATAGTGACAAAAAGTTCGCCGATAATATTGGAATTCGGTTCGAGGTTCCTGAGATGTGTTTCGCCGAGAAGTGAAGGCGTCAGACGACAATACTATAAAATTATGTTCCAACGCTATCTCGAAATCTTAATGGATTGATTAACATATGTACAAGAATGACAAAATATTTTGGTTCAATGAGAAATTGCAGTAAGTATGTGCAACTTTAGCTTCATTGCAAAGGGACGATTTACTCCAATACATCAAAGCTGGCACCGACTTTTTGCACTTTACCAACAGTATCAAAGTAGCCTACAACATTTTTTACTTTCCGCACTTCATCCTCTTCCAAATCCGCAGTCAAGTTTTCGAAATCGTGCTCCAAAACGACGCAAGTCTTAAGTTCGGATACATCATTCTCAAACTTGATAGCTTCTTCAGTAGTTTGGGGGTAGTTCATCAAGAGAATTTTGGTATCGAATTGGCCCTTCGTGGTGTTCATAAACAATTCGATTTCTTGTTTCACTAATGCTGTGATCAAGCCCCGAGGGAAAGACTTCTTGGTTGCCTTTAATTCCTGCAACAAGTATGAATATTTACCCTCATCCTCAATCTCTTTCTCTATCAAGCTAGCTGGATCGATGGTCTTTACTTGGCTGGACCCTGTAAATTTGCTCCCCAAGACCTTTTCAGCGACACTTATGTCATGAGCAAAAGGAACCGCATAAAACTCATATTGTTCGTTTTTCTCGTGACTGATTAACTTGTGTCTTCTCTTCAAGCCAGTTTCTTTTTCGTACTGTTGAAATTCACGCTCGGTGAATGAGACCTTAGGTGCTTTCTTGTCGACTTGGGTCGTGACAAAGTGTAAAAGGCCGAAGGAAGCTAAAATCACCACAGCAAAGTAACGAATCTTAGGTAACTCTTCGGGTTTTTTCACTCGTCTTTGAGGGGTGGAGTAAAATTTGTTTGCTATCAGGCTATTGGAAACACGCCTTGCTATCCTTTCAGGGACTTTGTGTCCGAGAGTTCTAAACATTGGTTTTTAAGTGAAATCTACCAGCCCGATCATTCCACTGTTCGTGCCATCTTAGGCGCACACGTGCTCGATCACGGGAATTCGCACGTATTGAACTCAACACTTGAAAAAAAGTTTGGTACATCCACTCAGCTTCGCTTACCACCTACACCTTATAGCTTAAACACATCTACCTGCTATGTCGTTGGTCCACTTGGCGAACTTTTGTGCACATGTCAAGAACTGCACAAATGTGCATATCGCCTCCACGTCCGTTCCCTTCTCCCGTTTGCATTTACAGATCGCCTTAGGGTTATATAAGGAAGGATTCATTTCTTCGGTTCAAAAAGGATCTACGACTGGCCCCGATCAAGTCCCGATAGAAGTCACCCCAGACAACATTTCTACTCGCAGATTGTGGCTAGGCTTAAAATACAGGAAGAATAATCCAGTTATCAGAGATTTCTCCATGATCCTGAAGCCGGGGAGAAGAGTTAACTTGACGAATACTGAAGTCAAAGCTTTGGCGTCTGGCTTACCTGTGAGATTCATTAAACCCTTGCAACCAGCCGAATGTGTGTTCGTCAAAACGTCAAACACTGAAGTCGTCGAGATTCAGGAAGCGGCCAAGAGAGACCTTGGCGGTATGGCGTTGTGTCGAGTAAAGTAGAACCTACTAGGTGCTGATCATGTAAATAGTGTCATATCGGTTGTGAAATACAAAGGAGCTAATATCTAATGTAGAGCTATAATGCGACCTTTGGAATGTTTGATGACGTCCAGCTCGTCATATCCACCTGCCATCCTTTCCACACCATGAGCCTTTCCCGGAAATCGGAACCGGAATCCAATACAGGCAGCGCTTTTGGGGTTTCAGCGTATTTATTGCCGGCAGTCTCAGATGTTGATGTTAGTGGACTTTTGGTCTCAAAAAGATCCGTAGGGACTGAAGATTGATTGGATTGAACCACCGATCGAAGCATAGATTCAAACTCATCTAGGGGATCAGTAGAGTTATTAGATACATGAGCACTAGTCTCTTTGGGCTTAGGTTCGAGAGCTGGTTCTTCTACAGACTTATCTGTAGTAGCCAAATCAGCAGTAGCCGGATCAGCCACTACTGTCGAAGCCGGCTGAATTGGAATATTTTCATGTTTGAAGGTAACATCTGACCCCAGATTTGATGTGGGCACTCCACTTGCATGATTATTCATAACCGAAGTTTGGTTCCCGGACACAGTGACATCTTCAAGTTCATCTGTTGGAGAGAGGATAGAATTTTCCTTCACCGGAATATTCAAATCAGATGCACCCGCTCCGAACAAAGACTCCACCGTTGTTTGAGCAACATCTTTTTTCGTTGTCGATTCGACAACTGAGGGCGCAGCCACTTCCTGGTTTTCTCCCTCATTATCACTGAGATTAAAAGGGAGTGCAATTTCAGGTTCGCTTAAAACTATTGCGGTACCTGGAGAGGATGGAGTGATATTTGATGGTTCATAAGGTTGCATTCCCATAAGTTCGGCTGGAACTGGTTGAATTGAGCGGTTTTCATTCCCTTTTGTTGACCGTTCGGAGTTCATTTCATCGTGACCACAAGAAGACTTGACCTCCTGCAATTCTTCCTCTAGCTCAGCGATACGATCATTGAGGTCCATTCGCCCTAATTTGAGATTCGTATTCTCCTTTTTCATCCTTTCGATAGTAGCTTGTAGATCACCAATGATGGTTGCATTTTTAATATCCTCCGAATCATCATTTCCAATGGAGTCACCCAAACGAGCAATTTCGCCTTTCTGTTCATCAATGATTAGCTTTTGAGTGTCTATGGTCTCATTTTGTTCATTTATAGACACTTTTTGCCCCTCCATGATCACATTTTGTTCCTCTATGGTCATTTTCTGGCTTTCAATTATCAGTTTTTGCTGATCAATAATCGCAGTATTCTCATCCATGAGAAGTTTGTGGTGATTTAAAGAGATTTCCTGTCTTTCGAGAACACTCCTCTGTTCCTTCAAGAGATTTTCCTGATCTCTGATAGTTTCTTCTTGCTGTTTGACTTTATGGTCCATTTCACTAATCTTTGCAAGAAGTTCCTTTATACTAATTTTATGCTCTTCCATTTTTTCGAGTCGCTCGTCGATTAACGTAATTGGTGCTACCACCTCTCTTTCAGTACTGTCGATATTAACAGGAACGCCTTCTTCTGCTAGGTTCGCAAGCAGCTGGGAATCATCAAAACTAATGCGGATATCATCATGAGACTCAACTCGAACCGCCTCTTTTGTTGCAGTGCATGGATCGTCATCGTAAACAACAGGCTGGAAATTCCCATCGGTACTTATTTGAAAATTTGAAGCATCAAGAGGTGGTTCCGGAATTTGCGTCGCGAAAGTTGCTTCAGGAATATCATCGAAAAGTTCTTTGGTCCATTCTCCCGTATGAGGCGCTCTCTCTGTATAAGAGTTGAGGGATTCATCATTTGCACTCTCATTAGATATGACTTCCTTTGCGTCCTTTGTTGGAAATTCTTGCAGTGGTGAAGGTCCGGTATTTCCCGTGTTTTGAGGAACAGTCGGATCGCGCTCGAATATATAATGGGTCTTTGAGTTCCAAAGAGCATCATCCTCTTCGCCCTCGTGAAGTGACTCTTTCTGCTTATGATCATCTGTTTCGGGCAGATCCACACTGTGGGAGGCATCACCGGCTAACAATTGAGATGGAATTACAAGGTTTTCCTCCTCATCATCGTTCAAGTCAACATTGTCGTCAAGATCAATTTCATCCATTGATGCGAGCGAAAAGTCTAAGATATTCTCCGCTCGCAACATTTGTCTCGGCTTTTCCAAATTATCCTGATCTGATACTTTAGGGTCCGCTTTCTTTTCTGCATCGTTGTCTTGTTCTCCCGTCAAAACCGAATATGGAGACTCTGCGTCATCTAGACTAGCAAGGAAGTCCTGATTATCTCCGACATTGGGTACTGCTGACCTTGCGTTGTCCGGTAAGCCAGTAGGTGCATTATCAGCAGGTAGGGAAGCAAATGAGATTGGCGCTTGTGCTAACGACTTTTCGGCGGCTACTGACGTCGTTTGTTTATCTATTAATGGCACATGATAGAATGGTGCGTTGTCAGAAGCACCAAAAAGGTCCTCAGCAGTCAATTGTCGGGTTTCTTGTAATGGGACTTTGGAAGCTGATAAAGTGGGAACGCATTGTTTCGTTTGCAGCAGAAAGCTTGAAGAAAGCTTGTGCAAATTTTTTTGTTTCTCTGCAAATCGCTTGCGAGCAGCTTCCAACCTCTCGTCCTTAGTCAATTGGTCTGAATCCATTTTGGCAGAAGTGAATGGTGAATATTGATTTAATCGCGCGCAGAAAGTATGAAGGACGGGAAGTTGCAAATTTGAATGTGAGGTACGCGAGGCCAATTTGAGCCAAAATTGGCACAAAAATCTTGAATATGGCAGGAGGAATCTTATGCCGTATTGATAAAGAGAGCGATATACTATTTTTTGAATTGATCGTGTCTGCCTGCCTCCCTAATTTTATTATTATAAACGCGTTGAATATCAGTTAGGGACTTCAATCGAACATATTAGTTGACGGCTTCTCTTTGCATCTGTTATCGGGTCTGAGTTTATGGATATACGACTCTAGTTTCCTTCACATGTTACGCAACGAACTCAAGGCTTGTGTTTGACCTTGTTTATTTGCTTTGGTAAGAAGAACGGCCCGGAGTATCATATAGAGATACGCCAACCAATGCAAAACTACGACTTTCTGGATTTATAAGGAACTGAGTTGCCTTTCGATCAAACGAGGAGTCATTAATGTATCGGAGAGACTTGAACTGAATAGGTAGCCGGACTACTTTCAGATCCGCGTGTCTACTGTGTATCTACGATCAAACTCACAGTGCACTCTTATGCTGGTTTTTCGCGCAAAAAGTGGTATAAGACGGGATTTGCGTAACAAAGCAAAACAAAAAGACTCAAGCTCTGGTTGTAAGATACAAGAACCAATTAGCAAAATTCTGCAAATTCGTCAGTTACTCGTGTTGTACTTGAAGTTAAATAGAAACTCCCGATTTTTTTTAAGCAAAATTCATGGAAAAACTCAATAAGTGATGACGATTTATAGTGTTTCTTTTATGTTTCCCTGGGACTTTTCAAGCGATCCCAAAAACGCAAGCATGTAGCGTGCGAATGCTAGTGGAGTCGCGAGACGACAAGCAGGTATTACGGTAGAAGTCTCATGTACATACTGCATATATATGGTGATTAATTTCCGGGTTGTGCCATAACCACTATAACTATTGTCGATCAACATAATGATTTGCATGACGCCGGCGTCTATTGATTTGAGGCAACTTGATGATCAGAAATATAAATCTCTCGCATGCAGCCATTTCTCGAAACATCTCGAAAAGAATACTTCCAATCTTAAGATTCCAAAAGTAAACCCAAGTTGTCACGCGGCTTGCAGCTAACACCGACGTAATTTTTCATGCTCGAAATTTCAACCTTGGTGGTACTCATGTCCTACATATACATGCAATACAGCAGATGGCTCTTTCTTCATATAGTTCTTCTGCACCGGGAACTGTTATTAAAGTCTTTTGCATAACTTTTTAAGAAACCCAAGGTTTTCATCACTGGAGTGGTTATAATACATATAATATTCGAAGCATCGGAGGACATTTTTAACCAGAATCATTTTTATCATTCATATCCTCTAACTATGTCTACCGTGTTTGAAGGTGTTACCGAAGTTGTGAAAAGAACAACCTGTGACAATGGAAACGATTTCAACGGTATGATGGGAGCACGCATCTCGTCCGTGTTTGTCATTTTAGTGGGTTCAACTTTTGGTGCCGTGTTTCCTATACTTTCTTCCCGCTACTCATTTGTCCGCATGCCATCATGGTGTTTCTTCCTTGCCAAGTACTTTGGTTCCGGTGTCATTGTCGCCACTGCTTTCATTCACTTGTTACAACCAGCAAACGAAGCGTTGAGTGACGAATGCTTAGGCGAGGCGTGGCAGGTGTACCCATATGCATTTGCCATTTGTTTGGTGACTCTATTCCTCTTATTCTTTTCCGAATTGATGGCCTTCAGATTCATTGATAAAAAGCTCGACAGTTTGGCTGAAGGTGGCCACTCTCACTCGCACTTTGGCGAATCCAGCACATATGTGAAGCAGGATGAAGCCAAAGGAGATTCTGACGAAGACCAAGAAATGGACCATATCAGTACAAAGTCAGAACATGTCGCTAAGTCATATCCAAACCATTTTTCTCATGCCGCTGAACACCAAGACTTGGAAGCCATTGGAACTCTCGCCAACGATGAGCAAAAGGAGCAGTATTATGGCCAGTTGTTAGCTGTATTTGTGTTGGAATTCGGTGTGGTGTTTCACTCGATTTTCGTGGGCTTGACCTTGGCTGTTGCGGGTGATGAATTCAAGACTTTGTACGTTGTGATTGTGTTCCATCAGTTATTCGAGGGCTTGGGTTTGGGTACCCGTATTGCACTGGCCACTTGGCCCAAAAACAGAAGTTACATACCTTGGTTATTGGCATTGGCATATGGTGTATGTACACCAATTTCCATAGCCATTGGTCTTGGTGTGCGCCAATCTTACCCACCCAACTCTGCTACTTCCTTGATAACCTCGGGTATCTTTGACTCAGTCTCTGCGGGTATTTTAATTTACACTGGCCTTGTGGAGTTAATGGCACATGAGTTTTTGTACTCAAATGAGTTCAAGTCTGAAGATGGCACTAGACGTATTATCTTTGCTTATCTTTGTATGTGTACCGGGGCGGGACTCATGGCGTTGTTGGGTAGATGGGCTTAATGGTTACTGCCTTTCACTTTATAGACATACATCAATTGATATTATTTGCTTCAAAAATAATGACTGGCTGCACCTTTCTAGCTATAAAGGAAGAAACAATCTCTTTTGCGAAATTTGGACTCACCACATATTACCGAAAATTTAAAAACTTAAATCAAGGAATCATTCCGAAACGATAAAGAGTGATCATCAGGACCTTTCGTGCTGGACACATATATGCGCAGTAGCTTTCTCATTGCGTGTCGTGGGCGCGCACCCCATACTCCTCACCACCAATTTAAGTAAGGTTCTGCAGATAGTCGAATCCTTCCGCAACGTCGATAGTTCCTAACAACTGCTGCTCTACATCCTCAACCCTTAACATACACGAAAATGACCGACGTCAATACTCATGCGCCATCCACAGCAACACCTAACGATTACATAGAAAGCTTGTCTGCTGAGCAAATTGAGCACGATCAAAGAATCGGGTTGAAAGCGATTAGGTTGTTCTTACAGAGCAAAACTTCTTATGACGTGTTGCCCGTGAGTTACCGTTTGATTGTGATGGATACTTGCTTGTTAGTAAAAAAATCCTTGAATATTTTGCTACAAAATAACATTGTTAGTGCTCCATTGTGGAGCAACAAGACGTCTCGGTTCGCCGGGTTATTGACATCGAGTGACTTTATTAATGTTATCCAGTATTACTTCCAATTTCCGGAAAAATTCGACTTGGTGGACCAGTTGACTTTGGACGGGTTGAGAGACATTGAAAAGGCTATCGGCGTGGCCCCGATAGAGACGGTGTATATCCATCCTTTCAAGTCCTTGTACGAGGCTTGCGTCAAGATGTTGAACTCGAAAGCGAGAAGAATCCCGCTTCTTGATGAGGACGAAAAAACACACCGGGAGATCGTGGTCTCTGTTTTGACTCAGTACAGAATCTTGAAGTTCGTTGCGTTGAACTGCAAAGAAACTAAGATGTTGTTGAAACCAATCAAGAACATAGCAGCCTTGAGTCAATCCAAGAAAATCTCAACTTGCACCATGGAGACACCGGTCATCGATGTGATTCATCTTTTAGCGCATCTCTCTGTGTCATCTATCCCAATTGTAAATGAAGAGAACAAGTTGATCAATGTTTATGAGGCAGTGGATGTTTTGGGTTTGGTGAAGGGTGGAATGTACACGGACTTGGATTTGAGCGTGGGAGATGCGCTATTGAGACGGTCAGATGAGTTCGAAGGTGTTCATACTTGCACATTGAACGACAGGCTAAGCACTATAATGGACACAATCAGGAAGTCTAGACTTCACAGATTGTTTGTGGTAGACGCTCAAGGCAAGCTCGTGAGCGTAATCACTTTGAGTGATGTTTTGACTTACCTTCTCTACGGTGAAGACTAGACTTTTTGGTGTTGCCGCGCGTGTGGCAGTAGATCTGTGCCGCGCGAAGTAGTACATAGACCATGAATGCATGCTGACAAATTGATAAGACCTATTCCGGTATGCGAGAAGACCTTGACTGAACTATTACTTACTCCGCCTTGGTTTGAATAGATGGAAAACGACATTTGCCGCTCGCACCACGCTTTTGCGATGATATGATATTAAAATCTCATTTTCGGTTGCAAAGAATGTTTAATGTGCTCGGAGGGTTCAGCAATCCAAGAGGGCAAAAATTTCGGCCCGCACGTCGAGTATACACTCTGCCCTTGCACCCACTATTGCATACTCAGATACGTTGAGGAAGTTTTGGCGCCTCTCTCTTTTTCTCTCTCCATCCCTAATTCCAGGGAATTTGTCCGTTTGACTACAATCCCATATTACTGACCACACATAGATGTTCCCTGATGAAAGAGACACTACTGTCTTGGCCCAAGATGAAATTCGGCTCCTAGACTGGAGTGAGAAATGTGATTTACCACAGGCGACTTTACGGGCCACATTGGTGGGACTATTCATTGGAAGTATTGTACTTGTTTCAAACTTTCAGTTTGGCCTTCAGACGGGCTGGGTATCAATGATGTCGCTTCCTTCTGCTCTACTAGGCTTCACGATCTTCAAGCTCACACCGATGTCCAAGAACTTTTCTGACGTGGAAAATGTCTACATCCAGAGCGTTTCAGTAGCCGTGGGTACTGGCCCTCTAGCTTACGGACTCGTGGGTATTATCCCTGCGGTTGAGAAATTCTTGACTTCACAAGAAACCGGAACAGGCTCCAAGATTGTCATGAGCTTATCCCAATTAATTGTATGGTCTCTCGGCTTGGCACTCTTTGGTGTTTTCTTCGCCATCCCTTTGAGAAAACAAGTCATTATCAACGAGAAATTGCCGTTTCCTTCCGGTAGTGCCACGGCTACTTTAATTTCTGTTTTGCATGGAACAGACATCTACAATGACGAGTCCGACTCTGATAATTCCAGCACCTCATCGAAAGGCTCCGAGGGAAGCGACGGCACAATCGCACGCTGTGGCGTAATTTGTCCCCAGGATTCTAATGGGTTGAAGCTGTACGAGATAGAGAAAACATACCGCACTAACATCAAGTCACTCGGCGTCACTTTTGCGGTCTCAGCAGTTTACACTGTTCTGTCGTACTTCTTACCATTCTTGAAGTCGCTCCCCATCTTTGGAAAAACAATGTCCAATACGTACCAGTGGAATCTTCAGCCATCGCCTGCTTACATTGGGCAGGGCCTCATCATGGGTCTTCCCTCAGTTTCGTACATGTTATTTGGTACCATTTTGGGTTGGGGTATCCTTGCACCCATGGCCAAATATATGGGCTGGGCCCCCGGTCCTATTGATGACTGGGTTACGGGAGGACAAGGATGGATTCTTTGGTTAAGTTTGAGTGTGATGATAGCAGACTCATTAGTTTCCTTTGCTGTTGTCACCATAAGATCCATCAGTCGAATGGGATTCATGGGCCTTTCTCCTACTCATGAACAGGAACCATTGATTGAAGAATATGAAACAAGAAATCCTCTGGCGTTCGTCGATATCGGTGAGTCTCATTTAGTAAGCAACAAGGTAACTATAATGGGCGTTGTGTTCTCGTCAATACTTTGCCTCTGGGCAGTATCTTATGTATTTGGGGATCTTGTTCCTTATTACGCCACATTTGTCGCGATTTTGCTCGCTTTGTTCTTCTCGGTTCTTGGTGTTAGAGCATTGGGAGAAACTGACTTGAATCCCGTTAGCGGTATCGGCAAACTTTCCCAGTTGATTTTTGCTGTTGTGATTCCTCATGACCATCCTTCGAAAATCCTTATAAACTTGGTCGCAGGTGGAATTGCTGAGGCAGGTGCTCAACAAGCTGGCGATTTAATGCAAGATTTGAAGACAGGACATTTATTGGGCGCTTCACCAAAAGCCCAGTTCACCGCCCAGTTGGTGGGGACGATCTACTCAGTGTTTTTGAGCAGCATTATGTACAAAGTGTACAATTCCGTGTACGAGATCCCCAGTCTGACATTTAGAATTCCTACCGCTGTGGTATGGATAGATTGTTCTAGACTTGTAACGGGAGAGGGACTTCCACCACATGCTTTTGAGTTTTGTATGCTTTTCGGGCTTGTGTTTGGAGCCATCTCCGTATTGAAGAATACGTTACCATCAACCTGCAAGTACCACAAGTACCTTGTCTACTTGCCAAACGGCGTTGCTGTTGGTATTGGTATTTACAATACACCCAATTTCACACTTGCTCGTTTCTTGGGCGGTGTTCTCGCGTATACTTGGATGAGGTACGCCAAAAAGGGGCATGCTGACCAGAAAGTGAAAATGATCATTGTCAGCAGTGGCTTGGTTTTGGGAGAAGGTTTACTCAGTGGATTCACAATGCTTTTGACAAGTTTGGGAGTGAAGCACTGGTAACATACGGAACGTTTGGCAAGTATTACAGTTTAACACATTCATTAAACTTTTTATTTTTCCGCATTTTAATAGATATATTACAAGAGGCTTTACCCGAAATTATTATTTAAATCGTCGACCGGCCCGTAGACTCCATTTTCCGGAATAAAAATGTCTCTATGAACACTATTCTCCCCAACATCGCACCAAATGTGAAATTATTACAACTTATCGTTGCTCAACAGGACTGTGACCCAATGCCTCGTCAGCCCTTCATTGTATTCCGTTTCTCTCCTTATCCGCGCTGATACGTTGGTTGATCAAATAGATGGCGGTTTGAATAGAGGTGTAGGAGCCAGTTAACGTAAGCTTGCGAATATTAGTTAATCCCTTACCTCCGCCGAGTAGAATTGACTGATTCTGATCAGGCTCGATCTTCACATATGTGCATCCGCTGTTCTCTCTTATCTGCTTGATATTGTTACCACCTTTACCAATAACAGATCCAATATTGTTATTTGCCACAAAAACGTCTTCGGTGAATTTATCCGGAGCCGAACTTATTTGAACAGGCATCTGTGTGATAACATCACCCACAATCGTATTTCCATGCTCATCGGTAAACAGACTTTGGGTTCCCACTGGGATCTGTGCTGCAGGCATGTTCAGTGGGCCATTGAATTGGGGCCGGATTGAAGGCTGAAACATCATTTGAAAATTGTAAGGCTTCGGAACTTGCAGAAAAGAGTTGTGCCCATCTTTCATGCCGGGAACCAGGGCTATCAGCTGCATTTGCATTGTATTGCCTCCCATGAATGGCATCTGAGCTTGTTGTGGAGCCATGGGCATACTCATCATGGGGTTTCCAGTGGGTAGTTGCGGACGGAAATTGGCAGGATTGTAATAGATGATCTTATGCTTTTTAAGACAGTCACGGTGCTGCTGCATCACCTGGCAAATATAGTACACAGCGATGTGAATTGCGTCCCCCACACCAGTCACGGACAAGACTCTGTCTGTCGAATACGGCAACACCTGTTCCGCTGCTTTAAGTTTTGCAGCCGAATTTTCTTCAATCTCTCTGAATTTTGAACCAGCCTTGCCGATAATGTATCCAACCATGGGATGGGGCACCAAAAGCTTCAAGATGTACTGTTTACTAATCATAGACGCCGGTTCATCCTCCGGCTCCTCCAAAATGGCCCTTGTAATTAAGCCAAATGCACGAGCAACATCTTCGGATGATCCCTTAACGGAAATGACTCGTTCTGGGACGTTTTTCAAGTTCTCGCTTACGTAGATTCTCACGTTGGCCTTTTCTCTTATATGCGTAATCTTCTCGCCCTTTTTCCCCACTATGGCGCCAGCTTCTTTCACTGGACAAAACATTCGAATGGACACGGTCGAGCTGTCATCTTCCTTTTTATGGCTTGAAACGGGTTTGGACGAGCCAAAAGAATCAGTGTCCTGAGTAGCAGCCTCTTCGTCTTGTGGAATAGATGGAACGGGTTCATCGTCTTCTGACTCAAGATGGGGTCTTTCTGGCTCATTATGGGAGTCACCCGGGGCAGTAGAGTCGGAAAGATGAATATGTGGAGCGGTCTGTGCGCTGTCTCTTTTCTTCTCAGTGAGCTCCAACTGCTCACTATCTAGAGCTACACGCTTATTGAGTTGGTCGTCCGACGACGATTCGACGTCCTCATTTTTGCGCTTTAATATATTAGACATGTAGAGAAGTGAGCGCCGTGTGTAGAAAAAGAACAATCGATGGAGTGAGGAAGGCCTTGGGAGAGTGGGCCTGTAGTTAAGCGGTGGAGCGCGATAACTGTAGGGCAGAAAAGTTTTCTACGTCACCTGGGTGCACTCCCGGCGGTGTGATGGATTTAACATTTCCAAAGAGACATAGAAACGAGCAGGTAGATATGAACTCGTGTAGCTCCCGATTCCTTCCTTGTACAAATTATGCGCAGTAGATTTTACGTCGAAGCACCGTAAACCGTTCATTGTTATATCCATTACTCATCCCGCACGTTGTTCCAATTGCCATTGGCGCTGGCGCTCAAGCTCCTTCGCCTTCTGGTACTGCTCGTCACGTTTAGCATCCATCCTGCCGAGGAACTCTTGCTTGTCCAAATAACCTGCCTTGTTGTGAAGTGCCAAATCGTCCTTGAGCTTCTTCTTGTCGACGAAACTAGCCCAGTCAAGGCGAGACTTCTCTAAAGTGGTTAACTTGTGCTTCTTCTCGCCCAACAAGAACTTGTCAATGAGCGATGGCCGCTTAAGTTTGATATAAAGCTGCGCCAGGTCTCCAGAGCCCTGTATCTTGCGCACGACTGGAACATATGACCTGGGCGTGGCTGGGGCTGCTTTCTCGGCGCCAACGATCCCCGAAGTCGAGTTGAGATAAGCTTTTGCTTCGGCAGAGTCTGCATTGACGAGCTTCGACTCGCGCACCAACTTGCCTGCAAAAGTGTACGTGGATTCGATGCGAATCTGCTCTGTAGTTAGAGACAAAGGCTTCTCGGGTGCTGCCTGCTCGGGCTTGTTACTGCTTTGGCCCACAATGTCGCGCCACTCGTCACCGGCGCCATTCTGTAGCGACTGGAACACAGAGTCCACATCAAGTGCGCTTGCATCTTTCACAAGACCAGCGGCTCCCACTCTGGCTTTGCCGCCATCTAAGTTCTCCAGATATATTTGAGTTCGTGTACGGACTTGTGACACGGTACTGTTTATCGAAGAATAGTCGGGCTCTGCCTCGTCTGACTCATCGGCACTTGCTTCGTCGTCTTCTGCTGGCTTTTTAGACGGATCGTAGTCCTCGTCTGCCTCTTCGTCGTAGTCCTCTTCGTCCCCGACGGACTTGCTCAGGGTCAACGGTTCAGTTTTGGCTTCGGGCGTGGGTTCTGCCACCTTCTTAACCATGGTGTAGTAGATATATGTACTGAGTGTAGTAGATATATGTACTGAGTGTAGTAGATATATGTACTGAGTGCACTCTTGATCGAGCACTAAATGTCTGAGCATGCACTCTGCCAAATACCTCATGCACTCTAAACCACAACCAAGATAGACTTGATGTGCATCTGTGGGCTCTTACAGCCCTTACCTCCTTCTTAGAATCCTTAACACAGGGTGGCCGCACTACTCCCTTCAATCTCGTGCTTTGAACTTTTGTGTTTCCCCATTGCCTTAGCAGATGCAATCCCCGGGTGCGAGTAATGCTCGCGCTCCACACCATCGACCGGTTCAATTTGGTGCTTCGCACATCCGCCACTCGGGTCGCCGGCATCTTGTAATGCTTAAACGGAAACCAACTTACGGCGCAACTGTGCGTTGGCCGATGCATTGTGCCTTGGGCTGTGCTCGGGATCTGCGCCATGCGTGGAAACGGCTGTCCGACGTAAGCGGCGCGCGGCGTTTCGCAAGCCTTCCACCTATGCGACTCTCCAGACCGTGCGCCTGCACAACTCTCCATATATATAGTCCGCTATTCCTTGTAACCCGACCCTGATCGCCGTCACCATGTCTACCTTTCTCGCGGACTCCGAGGCTCCCATCATCTTACTTTCGGCAACTCGCCATTTTGTTCAATTGCCAACTGTGGAAGCGAAGGCTTACGCTCACCACTTGTCGCGTGCTTCCCACTGGGGCACCAGGGCCGTTTTGCGGTCGGTATCGCCAGAGAGTGAACCCATCTACGACTTGATTTTGGGGGTCCATGAAGCTTTAGGCCTGCCTCAAACTAAAGAGGCGTATCAGCAAAAATTAGCCTCTGTGGCTGCGACCGACGTGACCTACTACTTGGAGTATGCGTCTCAATTCTTGTCCAATTTGGGTAACTACAAGTCCTTTGGTGACAAGAAGTTTGTGCCCAAATTGGCTGCGAGCGAGTTCGCAAAAGTGGTTGACGCTACTGGTAGCACTTCTCTCGGAGACTTGTACAAAGCTATCGAGGTTCCATTGTACGACACCGCCGTGGGCTTGTTGGGCTGGCCAGAAAAGGGCCAGATGTCCAGCTACTACCCTGAATGTGCAGCTGTGATTCTCAAGGATGATGTCGAAGCTATCAATGCCGCGTTGGCGGCTCGCGGAATCATGCCCGAAAATACCAGAGTGCAAAAGAAGTCTGATACCGAGTTTGTGGTGCTTGTAGCCAGTGCCGCTACCACAAACACCACCGGCTATTACCCTCTGGAGAGCTTTGACTTACCTAACGGCGCGTCGGTCTCCATTCAATTCGGTGACCACTCGAAAGAATTTGCCAAGATCGTCGAGCACATAAGAGAAGCAGCTAAATACGCCGCAAACGACACACAAAAGAAAATGCTCGCGCATTACGCCGAATCCTTTGAATCGGGTTCTATGAACGCCCACAAGGACTCACAAATTCAATGGGTCAAGGACTTGGGCCCTCAAGTCGAATCTAACATTGGTTTCATCGAGACTTACAGGGATCCATCTGGCGTTCGTGGTGAGTGGGAAGGTTTGGTGGCTATGGTCAACCAGGAAAGAACCGCCAAGTTTGGCACCTTGGTCAACAACGCTTCCTCCTTGATTCCTCACTTGCCATGGGATCATCTCTACGAAAAAGATGTCTTCACCCCACCGGATTTCACTTCCTTGGAGGTGTTGACCTTTGCCGGCTCCGGCGTGCCCGCGGGCATCAACATCCCCAACTATGATGATGTCAGACTCAATGTCGGATTCAAGAACGTGTCGTTGGGTAATGTCCTAAGTGCTAATCCTAAAAAGCAGGCGAAGGAGGAGGTGATCACATTTGTCAACCAGTCATTGCAAGAAAAATTCCGTAAGTGGAGAGACGATGCTTTCGAAGTGCAGGTTGGCTTACACGAGTTGTTGGGCCACGGAACGGGCAAGTTGTTGCAAGAAACATCTCCCGGCGTGTTCAACTTCGATAAGGAAGGCCACCCAGAGATCAAGACCTACTACGGTCCTAACGAGACCTGGGGCTCCTTGTTCGGTGCCTCTGCAGGCTCTTTTGAAGAATGTAGAGCAGAGCTCGTGGCATTGTACCTTATCTTATCTAAGCCAGCTGAGGTGTTGCCTATTTTTGACATCACTGACGCTCAAGATCAGGAAGACGTCAAGTTGATCGCCACGCTATTGATGGCTCGTGCAGGTGTGATCGGCTTAGAGTTCTGGGACCCACTGTCGAAGAAGTGGGGCCAGCCACACATGCAAGCGCGGTTTGGTATCTTCAAATGCTTGCACAGAGCTGGTGTCGTGACACTTACCCACAGTGAGAACACCTTTGAGGACTTAGAGATTGTTGTGGATCAATCTAAGTTGGACAAGGAGGCCGTGGAGGCTTTGTCTTCCTTCTTGCTTTCGTTGCACGTGTTCAAAACCACTGCAAATGTCAAGGAGGGCCTTGATTACTACAACGAGATCACCGAGGTGACAGAGGATTACGCTCGTTTGAGAGACACTGTACTTGACAAGAAGTTGCCTCGCAAGCAGCTCATACAAGTGAACACCAGCTTGGATGTTTCTGGAAATGTGCAGATTCATGAATACGAAGAGTCTGAAGTGGGAATGATTCAGAGTTTTGCCGAAAGAAAGGTCTAACTCACGGCTTGGCCGACTCTTATCGGGTGTCATAGTAATTGGGATGCCTCAATTTCGTTGAGTGGAGTGCATCTGAACGCGCGCAAATCTCAATGCACAACGACGGAACAAGACTGAGTGCGCAATGTGTTTAGATACGTTAACAAAATTGCCACAAAGATATAGTTTCCAGGAGAATAGTAGAATTAAATGTCAGAATTTTTCACTTTAGACATTGATCTCATGCCTATCCCGATCAAATTTTCTGCAAAAGACACTGTAGGGAGGGTGTCATCACGTGCTTTCATGCAGTTCTCCGGCCTCGCCCACTTAATCCGTTCCAGGCGATCGGGTTACACATCAAGTAACTGCCGTCACTTCAACTGTTCATGTTTATTATTAGGCCTCAGTCGATCCTAAAACATTCGGCGTCGCCGATATCACATGCCTTGAGATTTCTTCATCTACCTACGAGACCTTCCTTGATTTGCCAAAGGCTGTTGTCGAGATTTCAACCTAGAGTGTCTGTGGCCTTCTTTCGAGCACTAGGCACAAATCCTATAAACCCTGACTCATCCAAAGCAAATGAACCAACCAAAACCATTTCAGACAGTGTTCAGCGTCTCATTCAGAAAAGCCGATCTCGGAATAAGCAAATCATAGAGGAGGAGAAGGCTCTAGAGTCTCAAACTAAAGTGAACTTTCGGGAAAATTTCAAGATTATCGCTCGAATCTTGAAGCTTGGCCGTCCCGACTTGAAGCTTTTCTTGTACGCGTTGGCTTTTATCTTATTTGCAGTGCTCTATCCTACTACGTCGGTCAAATTGGTGGGTGCGGCAATCGATGCTATCAATGAAAAGGTCACGGACGAAGATGGCGATTTGTTGATTTGGGGCTACAAATACTCCACTGTTTTCGCGGTCATGGTTCCATTTATGTGCGTCAGTGCAGCCTGTTTCTGGGCCCGTATCTGGGTTTTGAAGCTTTTGGGCGAGCGCCTTGTTGCCCGGCTTCGGTTGCAGGTCATGAAACATTTACTTCGTCATGACGCAGCATTCTACGACCAAGAGAAGCATAAAGCAGGTGACCTCATTTCTCGTCTTTCCAGTGATGCTTATGTTGTGTCGCGCTCAATCACAGGCAACTTGCCGGACGGGTTGAAAAACGTCCTTTTCGGCATGCTCAGTGCGTACATGATGTTTTCTATTAATCCAATTCTCTTTGGGGTCATGATGTTGATATCCCCTCCTATCACCTTCGGTTCAGTTTGGTATGGTGAGAAAATAAGATCTTTATCCACGAGATTGCAGAATGCTACCGCAGGTCTTACCAAGGCAAGCGAAGAGACTTTGAACTCGGTGAAACTTGTTCAAGCATTCACCGGTGAGCAGAAAGAACTTTCAAAATACTCCAACCAACTTAGAAACGTAATTGACGTTGCCAAGAAAGAGGCCTTGGCCCAGTCCAACTACTCCGTGTCCATTTACTCGTTGTACCATAGTGGTTACTTGTCGTGTATCGCTTTGGGTGTCTACTTAATTATCAATGGCCAGATGACTACTGGTGATGTTGTTGCGTTCACTATGTACTCTGAATTTTTCAACATGGCGCTCTATAGTCTCACTACGACTTACATGGAGCTTATGAAAGGCTCTGGTGCTGGTTTGAAACTTTTCGAGTTGATTGATTACAAGGATAACGTACCTCCTATCAAGGGTCAAAAACCACCACTGACATTAGGAAACAATATAGAATTCAGAGACGTGGTTTTCAGTTATCCCTCCAGACCTCAGGACAAGATATTCAAGGGATGCTCTTTTAAAATTTCTGCTGGCTCCAGCACGTGCTTTGTTGCGCCGTCGGGGTGCGGCAAATCAACGATTGCGACTCTTCTCTTGAGGTCTTACAATCTCGAAAGCGGACAGATTTTGATTGGCGGAAGAGACATAAATGATTTCAAAGTACGCGATCTCAGACGGTCTATTATTGGAACAGTTCAACAAGAACCTGTTTTATTGTCGGGCACTATTTTGGAGAATATCGTGTACGGGTTGACCTCAGAGCAGATGAGTGGATTGACGATGGATGACATAATAGAGGTTTCGAAGCAGGCCAATTGCCATGATTTTATTGAGTCATTTCCAGAAGGTTATAATACGGTGATTGGATCTAGGGGAACATCATTATCTGGTGGCCAAAAACAGAGAATTGCGATTGCAAGAGCATTAATCAAGAAACCATTGATATTGATTCTTGATGAAGCAACATCTGCACTCGATCTGAAACTGGAGAGCCTCATTAATGAAACTTTGCGCTCAGTGACATCTGAAGGCCAAATGACTATCATATCCATTGCTCACCGGCTTTCTACCATCTCAAAGTCAGAAAACGTAGTCGTTTTAGGCAAAGAAGGCAAAGTTGTGGAGCAAGGAAGGTTCATTTCTTTGTTCAGTGACCCCAATTCCGAATTGTCTAAACTTTTAGACGAGAAAACATTCAAAGAGCAAGAGGAACATATCGGTGAAGACGAGATCGAAGCACAAGAAAAGCTCAATCGCCAGGCGGAAATCATTGAAAAGAATCAAAGAGAAGGAGTAAGTGAAAACATTCGCTTTATGCTTGATACTTTGCCTTACGAGCAAAGGGCCGGACTTATCAACCAACTCGGCCAAGAACTTGAAAAAGAGAAGCCACTTTTCGCGGAAGACGCTCTCAAAAAGACTGATTAGTCCTGATGCCCCACTAATTGTACATATCCTCCTTAGATTTATTCATTGCACCAACAGAAAGTGATGAACACACGCCTGTAGTCTTAATGAAATGTATTTACGCAACGTTGATTCATTCCTCTCATGGTGGTAAGAATGTTTGAGTCTAGATAAGTAAATTCCCTTACATAGACCAGAATATATTCATGCATTGACATATCGTTCCTATTTGAATGATTTCCTAACAAAATTTTTAGTTGCCCAAGGATCTTGGCTCAGAAGCAGTACCGTTCTCGAACCTGGAAACCTTCACTTCGGTGACGCCTCTCTTTTCGGCAGCAACCTTAAACTCAGGCTTCAAAGAGTTTCTGACGGTCTTAGCAGCAAGAGCCAAAGCTCTGTTTAAAGTAATTCCAGCTTGCTTGTAAGAAGACATTATTGTGATGGAGCTAAAGGTAGTATAGAGGTAGAGTTCAGTTGGTTTTTCGGACTCGGTGTCGGGCGCGCGCTATAATTGGTGATCACATTTACTCAGGGACGTGCCGAGATATGCGCGCTTACTGTTTGTACTACTCAATTTCGTGCAAGTCGATTGGGTTGATGACTGATTAGTTTATATATTTCGCCTCGGAGCTATTCTGAATTGCTTAACACTTCTCATTGCTGATTGGATCTTTTGGCATTTAGCCAATTGATGAAATCGAAAAACATAGACGCCTGTATTCTGTTTTTAGACTCGGTAGCCCACACACACATCGTTTTGCAGTAAGAAGTAATAATCGTTTCCAACAACTTAGCATCCAACGATACCAACGCTTTAGAAATGATAATACAGGATTGCCCACAAGCTAAAGAATGTGCGTTGTTGGAGGAGTATTTTCCCGCTTGTATTTGAAGCCAATCCAAGAGAGCCAAGTGGCTCGACGTGAAGCTGGCCTTGTCTTCCTCAGTGGGGTAGAGTTCATTGATCTCTTTTTGTGTAATCCTCACTTTGCTGATTCTTGATTTCAAAATCTTGTGTGCCTTAGTACCCAAACTTTTATCCGTTGTCATGTTCATGAGTGTGACAATGGGTTTAATGAAAGTGAGGTTATACACGGAATTTGGCTGCTCTTTACTGAAAGAATCGAGCAAGTCAAGAATTCTGCTTTTGAACAAAAGAATGTTCTCCTTGGCTTCCATCAACTCAGCTTTTCTCTTGTTGGTGTTGTTAGCAGAGAGAGCATTTCTTCTTTCAACAAAAATTCGAGAAAGTTCCCCGTCAATTGCCATCATTTGTTCATCGTCCATGGATTCAGATTCGTAGTCATCATCGTCGTCCCCGAAAGAGTCAAGATCTTCATACTTCACCTCACCGCTGGATTCTGTTGAAACTCCCAATGCTTTAGCCAATTTGATATTGGTGCTTTTATCGACTTTAGCCGTCAAATCGTCACTTTCATCATCAGATTCGTCACTGTTATCATTTTCATCGGAATCGGCTTCGTTATCGATTTCCTTGTCTTCGTCTTCTTTGTCATCCTCATCATCATCTTCTTCTTCATCCTCGCCCTCATCTTCGATCGAGCCGAACTCGTCTTCACCCTCGAACAATACTTTCTGTCCTTCTTCGTTTTCCTTCGTAGTCAAAACTGAAAACAAAAGCTTGAAACAATCGTTGTTCACATTAAGTTTTCCATCTTGATCCGTCGAGCACATGAGAGATTCCCAAACGATCGTTGATAATTTTTTTAAGGAAGTGGATTTCTTGGACACGAAAGACAATATAATTTCTGTCAAGATTATTGATGTATTCATTTCCGCCCCCTCGCCGGTGAAGGTTTCCAAATAACAAGTTTTAAGCTCCTCTAAAACATCGACAGTTTCAGCCTCACCCATATACAACTGCAACAACACCATGGAGAATAAAAGTTCGAAACAGTATTGCTGATCATTCTTATCTTTATCTTGCTTCATAGCTTCCTTGATCGTGGATAACATTCCGAAAACTTCATCTTTAACCAGGGCTAAACTTTCGTCGAGTTGAAGGAGCAACTCATAATCAGAGTTCTCTTCGAAGGATTTTATTTGCTTGACACAGTAAAGGGACCAGGAGTGGCCCTTTCTTTTGGTTGTGATCGCTTCGGATAAGAAGGAGTTAAGTCTATCCTGAACGAGTTTCAAAATATTGTTTGACACAGAGTTGCCTTTAATGCTTTTGAAAAAAGCATGCTTTATCAAAAACAAAAGTAATGATTCCAACAGCTTGGACTTTTCTACCTTGAACCTTTTGGTGCTTCTCATGAGTATAAGCAACTTATCCAAGACCCATTTGAGAACATTATCGTTTGATTTTTTATGAGTGATTTTGCTGGTATCTGATTCGTCTTGTTCAGATAAAGCTTTCTCGAACTTGGCTATCAAAACTTCCTTAATGTCTGAGACAAGAGAATCGACTTGCTTGCTGGTGACCAGGTCCACATCCTCAATGTAACTCAATACTCCCACAAGAGCATCTGTCGCCTTAGACTTAGTTATGGAGTCGAAGTTCCAAGTACCACCATTTCCCTCATCAATGAGACGAGAGAGAACAGGAACGACCTTTGAAATATCCTTTTGTGGCACCTCAATGATTGTGTTGATCGTTTTTGTAGAAATTTTGTTTAATAGTCTACCTGACTGCGCCGATTGATTGATCAAACAACGCATGAAGTTTTGAGTGAACAAATCAGAAACCGAGCTTGCTGGGAGCGCTGGCATAAACTGGTTGAACACCTCAAATCCCCAGTACTTTCTCTCAGGAGATGCCTTTTCAGCAAACATAGTCTCGTCAACAACAACTTTCCAGAATTCCTTCAACGAAATTGTTGCGGACTGATCCACTTTTGCCTTTTTCTTGGACTTGTGAGATCCCGACTTCTTTCTTTTCTTTCCAGAGGTGTCCAAAACCTCATCGAAATCGATCTCTGAAACTTCTGCAGAAAAATGGTTGACTAAAAATTCCCATACAAATGGAATTCTTGGCGACCAAGTGCCCTTTTGCTTCGAATTCTTATTCTTTTGGGGCTTGGACTCAGCATCATCAGAAGCATCCTCGGCCACGACATCAACATCTTTCAAAACTTTGGCCAACGTCTGCAAATTCCCCGAGCTAAGTGGGTCACCATTCTTCCACAAAGATACGCCAGTGATTTGCTGGGAGACTTTTGTGCGTAGAGGTTGGGGAATCACCAAATAGACTGCTAGACCTTCAGTGGTAAAATTCAACTCTTCATCGCTGATAGATTGTAAAAAATTCACAAGAGTGGACTCGCTGAATAAGTCGGAGCTCAAATACGTGCCAAGGAACTGACACAAGGTGAACATGGCCGACTCCCTCAACCAAGATTTGGCGCCTGACAACTGGACAAGAAGTGAAACAAATTTTTGGATATCGCTTTGGGAGGAGGCTTTTTCAAGCAATAACCCAGAGTTGACCAACGCTTGGAAGCCAAAGAGTCTTCCAAATAGAACGGAACGCAACTCTTTGCCCTTCATGGAGGCAGAGACTTGAGTGGCATCAACGACCTTGTCCAAAAAGGACGACAGAGACAATTCATAATCTTGCTTCAACACGAGTTCCCTCACAAGTTCTGTCAAAGCCATGGAAAAGCCGAATCTGGCGGTTTGACGCGAAGTGGAAAGGCCCTTGATCAATCTACCGAGGGCATAGTCCCACTCTTCCTTTTGGTCGGCCGAACTAAGTTCCGACAACAATGCAGTTGCCGCTTCGATGCGTTCCTTTGGAAGCTCGGAGCTCAATTTGTAGTAGTGGTCCTTCAGCACAGACATTGATGTGGAGAGCGAAGGTAAGCCTACGGTTTTTTTCTGGTACATTCGCGATGAGTCCGCATTAGGCATCAATGTTGAATTTTGTGCGTATATACGAGGCAGTTGGTATGAGCCGAAGCCTGGAAGATATAGAGGATCCGGGTATGGAGTAACGCACTAAAGACGCCAGGCAAACCAAAACGGAGTTATTGTTATAAAAGAGGCAGAAAAAAAAAGAAGTAATCAAGGAAATGCAAGATGGGCATGTTGAATGAATCTCGACGGCTCACATAGGCAACACACTTAAGCGTAGGATTGCTTAGGGAAAGGGAAGGTTGGGCCCACCTCTTGAATCGACAACGAAGCAGCCCACTGGCCAACGTCGACAGCCTCAGGGAGGGACTTTTCCTGCACCAAAGAGGCAACGAAGCCAGCAGCAAAAGCATCACCAGCACCGTTGGTGTCGACGACAGCATCCGCGGCCAATTCCCTAACCTTGTATTCCTTGACGTCAAAAGAGTCGGAGTGGGAGTCGTAAGTGACAGTGATAGTAGGCTCGGTGCCTTGGGTGAACACCACAGTTCTTGGTCTTTGGGTGTTTGCCTTTGGCAACTTAGCCACGTGCTTGGCAATCTCAGCTACGTCAGAAATGGCCAAGCCGTGGGACTCGGCGTAGGCAGCTGCCTCGGACTCGTTAGCGATGATGTAGTCACAGTATGGGATGGCGTTGTCCAATGGGTCCTTGAAGAATTGGGCGATGAAAGGAGCGGAGAAGTTCAACGCAAACACCTTGTTGTTGGCAGCAGCGTGCTTACCCAACAACTCTATGGCGGCAGGAGATACGGTCAAGTGGAAACCGCCGATGTAGAAGTACTTAGCGTTCTCCACGAGAAGCCAGTTCTCTGGCTTTTCCAAGTGGGAAGGAGTGAAAAAGTTGGCGGCGGCCAAGTCGGTGACCAAGGATCTGTTCTTGCCAGTGATCAACGCAGCGCATTTGCCAGTCTCGGTGGACTCCTGGATCTGGTACTCGGTTCTCAAACCGTACTGCGCGTTAGCCTCGATCAACTTCTCGTAGTACACGTCCTTTCCGGTAGAGCCGAAGTAGACCACAGAGTGTGGGGGCAAAATGTATTGGGCGCCCCTGGCGGTGTTTTGCGCCGCGCCGCCTGCCACCAACTTCAAACCGTCCATAGCGAGCACCTCGTCGAAGATTGGCATGTGGCTGGGTTCAACCAAGATGGCGTCGTTGTCCTTCAAGCCGTACTTTTGCAAGTACGCGGCGTCGACATCGACTTGGAGATCCAAAAGGGGGTTACCTAAGCACACCAAAGGGTAAGACATGATAAAGAGTAGTGGGGGAGGAACACGAAAATTCTTCGCGCACCGGTTATTCCACAGGACCAGGGTCCGGAGTCACCCACCACATGGGCTCCCATTAGTAGCTTTGCCTCGCCCGCGCGTTGCGAGTGTTTAACACCGCAGCCTCCTCCCCGCTCGCACTATTCAAGTTATGCTTCCCTGGCCGTTCACTCTAGCCTATGTTCTCACGTGTCCGTTTCTCCTTTTATGCGGAGGTTCCGAGTCGCACTAACATACCGCTCGGCATGGAGTCCGCGCGAACCCATTTCGCGGTTTCCCACCACTCTTTCCCCTCCCGTTTATGTATCTAACCGACGACCCGTTTGCGTGGGCCAGACCGTTCCCGGCCGAACCCACGTTGCACATTGCCGCCCATTGGCATGAGATCGTCGCTGCTGCCATCGTGTACTTTGTCATACAATTGGTGTCGCCCGCTTTCTCCAAGCGGTGGTTTGGCCTGGCCTACACCAACCTCAACCCCAAGACCCGGTTGAACTTTGACATCCACGTGGTTTCCATGGTGCAGTGCATTGTGTCTGTGGTGATTCTCTTGCCCACGTGGAAACACCCCCACTTCCAAGACCACCGCGCGGATCCGTACTTGTCGGTCTATGGCTACAACGCCTACTCCGGCTTTGTCAGCGCTGTGACCGTGGGCTACT
Organism: Clavispora carvajalis; assembly: GCA_030581635.1. NCBI lineage: Eukaryota > Fungi > Ascomycota > Pichiomycetes > Serinales > Metschnikowiaceae > Clavispora > Clavispora carvajalis. Next base: position 227,940 of record JAKTTV010000012.1, on the reverse strand, counting down.
TCGTGTGGGATTTGTACGTGTGCTTGCGTCACATAAAGTTGTTTGGCCCCGGCTTCCTCCTCCACGCGTTTGCCGCGTTATTTGTGTTTGCCAACTCGTTTCGGCCTTACTGCATGCCCTGGGTGCCGGCGTTCTTACTCTTCGAGCTAAGCACGCCATTCGTCAATATCAACTGGTTTGCGTCGCGGCTTCCTCCCGGCACAGTGAGTGACCGCGTCGTGGCAGTCAATGGTGTTTTGTTACTCGTGACCTTCTTTCTCGTGAGAATCGTGTGGGGCATCTATGCGGTGTGCTTGCTCGCCTACGACATGTGGTTTGTGTGGCGCCATGTTCACTGGTTTTTCCCGGTCGCTACCTTATTGTTGAATTTTTCTCTCAACTTGTTGAACATTTATTGGTTTTCCAAAATGCTAGCCATCGCCAAAAAAAAGCTACTGGGTAGTTCCAAGAAGGCCGAATAGGCTTGCTGCTTTCCGGCCCGACATGAGTTGGCAGTTGACGGATCCTCAGTCTCGAGGGTTTGCTGGCTTGCCTGTAACACCTTCACTCTGTTCATTCTTACATCCGTGCGCTCCTCGCGTTCACGACTGGTGCGTCCACGCTAGGGGTTCAGATCGAGCCTATGCTAATCACCAGACTCTGAAATGTTTCTTTTCGTCGGGGTTATTCTAAATTTCAAGGTCAGTCATGCAACCCTTGGAGTACCGCTACACAGACTATGTCATTTGATAAACGTACGTTCAAACTTGCGTAACCTTACCCCTAACCATCCTCAGCTCACTAGTATTATCGCCCATCAAATTCCACCATGGACTCGCGCTCTTCCTCTTGCCTCGCTGGAGTGCGCATTAGTGCCTATTCCTCTTGGCTCCGTTGCCCCACCAGTTCGAGGCGCATTCGGTCGCAGAGAAAGGTCGTGCGCGCACCCATTCCCTAGTAAGCACAACGGATGTTAGGAGGAATGTATACCTTCCACACCACCACCCCGTTTCGCCCCTCCCTCGTGCCCCGTTTCGTGTCTGCTAAAACACAGCCTTTGACCAGTTTTTTCACACTACTTTCCTCACAGCACAAATGAACAGCGAATACGACTACTTGTTCAAATTATTGTTGATTGGTGATTCCGGCGTGGGCAAGTCATGCTTGTTGTTGCGTTTTGCCGACAACACATACACCCAAGACTACATTTCCACCATCGGTGTGGACTTCAAGATTAGAACCATTGAGCTTGATGGTAAGACCATCAAGTTGCAGATTTGGGACACTGCCGGCCAAGAGCGGTTCAGAACCATCACCTCGTCATACTACCGTGGCGCTCACGGCATCATTATCGTCTACGATGTGACCGACCAGGAATCCTTCAACAACGTCAAGCAGTGGTTGCAAGAGATTGATCGTTACGCCACTGGCGGCGTTATGAAGTTGTTGGTGGGAAACAAGGCGGACTTGTCAGATAAGAAGGTGGTGGAGTACACCGCAGCCAAGGAGTTTGCGGAGGCGTTAGACATTCCCTTTTTGGAAACTTCTGCGTTGTCTTCCTCTAACGTAGAGCAAGCGTTCTACACCATGGCCAGACAGATAAAGGCGCAAATGACGAACAACTCGGGCGCCGGTGCCGGTGGCAACAACGCCAAGTCCAACGTGAACTTGAGGGGCCAGTCCTTGACCTCCAACCAGTCCAACTCTTGCTGTTAATCGTGCGAATGGTCAGGAAAGGCGATCAGATAGTGAGGAGCGGTACAAGCATGCATCCCGCTGGTAATTTTGTTTAGTTTGGCCTACAAGATCTGCTGTTCAATAGTACAATTCATGGATTGTAATTTGTCGTAGGCTCGGTGGCCTGTAAAGCGGGCGCAAGAGAACCCACTCCGCAACTGAACCAGCTTCAGAGATATCAAGAGCACCATCCCTCGATGTAGTCTACACGAACCGACCATGGCATGTATTGGCGAGTGTCTAGCAGGCCACTCTAGTGGCGAATGACGTGCACAAAGTATTGGACGTACAACGCACCAGAAGCGTCGCGGACAAATCTACCCTTTCCAATGAGGTTCTCCTGGATGGCCCACTTGTACTTGTCGGCCACCGACTCATCAAAGTGGATCCGAGGGTTGCACGTGACATAGACATCCTCAAATTGGGAGGTGGAGCTTGCACTGGTGAGCACATCCACCGTGGGCTTCAGCATGTGAACCAACCCATAGTAGGTAATGTACACCCCAGAGCCGTCGTGAGTAGTGCCGTATAACTTGCAGTCCAACTCGCTGTAGCCGTCGGCGATGTGGTTGGTGATGTCGTCAAAACCGTGCACATTCTTCACGTCCAATTCCAAGTTGTACTTGTTTGGCACAGTGGTGATGGTACCGTCAGCCACCTGGGCCAAGTTAAGCACTTTGTTTCTGGTGGCATTGGCGAAAATTTGTTCGGGAGAACCCTTAAGCTTCAAGTTGATCAAGAAGACGGGCACCAACTCAGGCGCTTTTGGGGCAGTGGGGACGACAGAAGGATCCATGGTGATATGCATGGGTGAATGCGAGAAATGGTGCGGCAACCCCATATTTATGCACGGGTGGACATACAGGTGTTCACCGGATATGCATTTGGCGCGCATCCGGTGCTGACTAGAGCCGATGCGAGTAGACTGCCCGTAATCCTGGCGTGTATAGCCCCCGATTTACTTACGGACCGTGTTCAGTTCCCGAGCGAATGTTGCAAGAAAAACCCTTTCGGACCTTGGTTCGATCAAAGGTGGCTTCACCATTGGACATTAGCCCCTAGTTAGGTGGACGTTGGCAGTCCTGTGTTGTACGGTGGGGTCATATTGGCGTATGCAGCTACGGCGCTAGGGCGCTATTATGTCCGATTGGTAGATGCCAAGCTCATCCAGTATGCGAGCATTACCCCCATCGATCCTAAACAGGCAGCCTAATTACTCTGCCACTCGTTGCCCTTGTACCTTCAGGTGCGTCGACCCGCATCCTACAAGGCTAAACGCACGCGGATGGGTTTCGACCATATAGGCCAGTACTGAACAATTGTTCAACCCATCTGTACAATCGGCTGGTTTTTGGCACTGTTGGTGTCTGTGGGGGTATTTGCTGGGCTAGTTCACCTCTTTCTTCGGTCGCGCGCACATACTTCCGCATGCGGCAGTCGAGGCCTGTGGCGACTTCGCAATCTCAAACACATTTCTCCACCGTATCCTACTCCATATGACTTCTGACATTGACATGAAGGACGCGACCCCCGCGCCCGAGACTCGGCTCGATCCGAAGACCGCTGATCTCTCCCTCGTCGACGAAATCGAACTCAGCTTCGGCTCCTTCCAGAAAGCCGCCGCCAACTACGACAACAGATACGTCTTCAAGGTGTTCCGCGACTTGGGCCAATTACGCACCCGCATCGCCAAAGATGTGCTGGCGTTGTCACAGGTCATCTCTCGCTACTATCCTGCCGGCCACGCCGCCCGCGCGTCCTTGTTGGGCCAATTGCCCGAAGCCCCGGCCGAGCCCGATTCCGAAGCAGACAAAAAAGACGTGCTTCCGGAAATCAACGCCTACTTGCATCTTCTTGTACAGCTCTACCTCTTGGACTCCCACGATTTGGACCGCTTGGACCGCTTCAACCAGGCGGTGGTTGTGTTGTTGAACGGCTACAACCGCCGCACTTTGGACTTTATCCAGGCGAAGATGTGGTTCTACATTGCTCGCACCGCCGAGTTGCGAGGTGACGCTCTCTCCGTGCGTCCGGCCCTCTTGGCTGCTTTGCGCTCAGCTACCTTGAGACACGACGACGAAACCACCGCCGCCATCATCACCGCGTTGATGCGCAACTACTTACAGGCGCATGATATAGCGCTGGCTGCCAACCTTTGCGAAAAGGTGGTATTCCCCTCCGGCGCGGGGAACGCGTTAACCGCACGCTACTACTACTACTTGTCGCGGATTAACGCGGTGCAGTTAGACTATTCCACCGCGCACGAGTGCGTCGTGGCGGCGATTCGCAAGGCGCCGCAAACCAAGTTGGCCCGCGGCTTCTTGCAGGAGGCCACCAAGTTGAACATCATCATCGAATTGTTAATGGGCGACATTCCCGAGTTAAAGGTATTCACTTCGGCGCCCGGCAATTTGGAACCGTACTTCCACGTGGCCCGTGCCGTTCGCAGAGGCGACTTGCAGATGTTCAGCGAGGTGTTGTCCAAGTACGAGGCGGCGTTTATTAAGGACAACAACTTCACCTTGGTGTCGAAGTTGCGCCAGAACGTCATCAAGACCGGTATCAGGATGGTGTCCTTGTCCTACTCTAAAATCTCCTTGAAGGAGATTTGTATCAAGTTGCATCTTGACTCGGAGGAAGCGACCGAGTACATTGTATCCAAGGCCATCAGAGACGGTGTAATTGATGCCATCATTAACCACAAAAACGGGTACATGCAGTCGAGGGAGTTGTTGGATGTGTACTCCACCAAGGCCCCGCAAGAGGAGTTCAACCAAAGAATTCGCTTCTGCTTGTCGTTGTACAATGATTCAGTTAAAGCCATGCGGTACCCTTCCACCGATAGCAAACCTGAGGTGTCCAACCATAGCTTGGAAGGCTTGGAGGACGAAATGGGCTTGTTACAGGCGATCGAAGATGGTGACTTAGACGACTTCATGGATTAATTAGTTCTCGTATAATAGATGAAGATTACGTGCTTCGACTCGTGCTTACACCCGCTCTGTAGTAGCCGTAGTGCATAGGCCGCGGTACTACATCTGCACCCACCCGAACATCTACTGCTCCAATCATTTACCAATGTCCGGCCCTGATAAGGTCCACTTGAACCTAGATAAAAACTTATACGGCGATATCCAGGATCCCTTTCTTCAGGATGAGGATAGTATGACCATAACTGACCTACTTCCGCAGATTCTCAGGGAGCGGCAATCGTTTTTGAACATTACCGAAGATAGCTTGCAAGAGGAAATCAACCAGAAAAACAAGGGTATCGAGAATTGTGAACTATCGCTTGAAACAGAATCTCCTGAAGATGCTGAGTCGCAGTTTCAAAAGTTTCAGAAACAAAAATTGGAACTTTTGGCGCACATCAACTCTGCCATGAATGAGACGTCCTTATCTCTTGACTTTGTGTCATTGCTCATGTCTGCAACAAAACCTAACGTTTCCAAAGCGACAATGTCCCCTTATCTTACCAAAAATGTACCTTTGGGGTCTTTGGGTGCAGATAGGATTTCTCGCAGTAGTTACGAGACGGAACTAAGCAAGGGCGAGCGTACGTCACAAAAGGCAGAGAGTATCGGCTTGGGCTGGAAATATCAGTCCCTCAATCACATCGGTAATATTTTCAAATCTGCTGGTACCCAACTACGAGCTCAGGTGGACATTGAGCGCAAATATTGGGAAATGGTGCACAAAGTGTTGGATCATGGTGAGGTTTTGTTCTCTCTTCGTGATCCTCTGACAAATTCAAGGGCTATTGGCGTGAAGTATGGGTATGGCGACTCCGGCTCAAGTTATTGGGATAAGGGTATCGCTGTTCTCCGCAAGGACGAGCAAACAGGAGATGTGACCTTCGCTCCCATGGCTAGTGGCAAGATTAGTCAGGAGTCTAATAAGTTTACCAGAGTTAAAGTTCTCAGTAAAATTGACAACGATTTCATGTTGACCGGGCAATCGGTTTTCGACAAAAGTTCAATTCAGGAGAGGAGTGAACACAAGGTCATTAATGATATAGAAAGGGCCCGCTATTTTCTCTTTGAGAACGATTTATTTTACCATTTAATCAGAGAGGCTAAAAATCTCATCAACTATAATGTTTCCATCATATCTAACAAGATCGTGATTGAAGTTTATGACCAGATTATTGAGATTGAGTCAGCGGTGTACGATGAGAGTAACGAAGAAGACTTGGAGAATGTATACCAAAACATCAACGAGGAATCGTCGAAAAACAATTCACAAGCTCAAGAAACTTTGACATTCTTAAAACTAATGTTGTGTTGCTATTACAATTACAATCTCGAGTTAAAGCAAAAAATACCCACTTCGTTCACAAAATGGAAACAGAGCAATTCTCATCCGTTGATGCTCAGACCTTTGATTGGAAATATTCGACATGAACATAATTTGCACAATATGAAGAAGATCATCGATAGGATTTGTCAAAGCCTCGATTCGTCATTGTTCTCATTCGACATCCAAATTGATAAGTATTTGAATTTGAAGACCGAAAAAGTCACTAATCCATTCAAGAAGGCGGTCACTAAACCAGTCAGTATTTTCAAGCTTATATTACAGAAATTGGCTACGAAGGAGCATTTGAATGTTGAAATCGAAGTTACGACAACGGACATATTCGTGAACTTGGTTCTTGTATTGACGGTATCGAAGTATGAGAGCATCGAGGATTTAAAACTGAATCAAAACGGAACTAATGTTCTTCTGCTCAAATTCAGTGATTTCAACGAGATTGAGGAGAGCATGAACTGGACTATATTAAGCTTTTTATCATAGGTACTAATTAGATCTCTCAATTGGAACGACTTGTTCGCCCTCTTCCATCCGTAATTCTTCTCCGTGCTCCTCGAGAAACTGCTTGGCTCTATAGTACTTCTCATCTCTAAGGTTGTTGTAAATCAAAAAGTTGAGCCAAATCTCCGCGAATGCGTAAGTAAACACCAAGTTGTTTGAGATGATTCCATAGTCCGAAATCAAACAGAAAGAGCCCAACATGAAGAAAAATGCAAGTCTTATAGGAACAAGTGTCTCAAAGTGGGTGATATTCTGCGCCATCACTGGCACCAAGTCGCTAATGGCGTTAATGCCGATGAACAATGCCAACAATCCGAATAGAGGGTTTTTGTCCGAAACTTGAACAGTAGCCAAATGCATCGCTTGTCCTAGAAGCAAGGTAAACTTTGCATTGACGATCAAGCTGGGACTTTTGAGGAGAACAAATGACAAATATAATAAAATCCCAACGCGGGCGTATATAATGGTGGTGGCGGTAAGGAACTGCATTGTTTTAAAGTAACAAAATCGCGGCGTGAACTGAATCTGGATCTGCAGAACGACCATGAAAATAAATTGGCGAAAAATGAGAATCGAGAAATAAAACTTCACCTCGAAAATATTAAAAGATTATCAAATATCAAAAATGATCGATTTTCCTGATAATTTATTCGTTCCTCTTCATAGATTCTGGTTGCATTCAGAGGACTTCTATACACTCAATGAATTGCTTTGCACTTCAGGCGCTTCTTCAGATTGGTTTTTAAGTGATGCGAGATTTGCAATCGCGCCACATTAGATCAAGGCAACCATTTCTTCTCTTCCATGTTGAAAGGCCATGTACCCAATATTTGTAATGTTATCTTTATTTCACTCCAACTCTGCTTTACTGGCGTATCGGCGCGAATTTGTCGATATGAGTTCAATCTTACACAAGAATACTACGCCCATGACGGCGTATACAAGAGCATTAAAGCTATAAATGGAATATCTCCTGGCCCCACAATATTTGGTGACGAGAATGATTGGGTAGAAGTAGTAGTTAATAACCAATTGGAAGTCAGGGCTGCAATTCATTTCCACGGAATTTTGCAAATTGGAACACCCTGGTCGGACGGTGTGCCGGGAGTTACTCAATACCCCATCCCCAGTGGCGGCAATTACACTTACAGGTTTCAGCTCAAAAACCAAAGCGGAGCCATGTGGTATCATTCACACTATCGTGGATACCTGTCTGACGGGCTTTATGGTATGATCTACATACGGCCAGCGGCTACAAGAGAGAGGCCGTACAAGCTAATCTCTAATTCCAGTCGAGACTTGGCAACGATTCGTGAACTAGAACGGCGACCCGCATCTTTGATAGCTGATGATGCTTTCAGGCAAAGCATGGATGACATCATGGCGAGAATGTTTCATTTTGGAGTGGACCCCGTTTGTGTCCAAAGCTTACTTATCAATGGTAAAGGAAGGGTTTATTGTCATTCACACGAGCGGTTCTATACGTTGGCGAAGAAAAAACCGTTCTTGAAAAGAGTTCCCTATTTTGACTCCATGGGCTGCTTAAGGGATGAAAGTTTTCTGAAATATAACGACCATACTTTAGATCATTTCGCCTTAGAGCTTCCTGGCTATTCCCTCGATTGCAAATCAACTCTCTCGGAAAACTATATTCATTTTACAAACGGATCTCGGTGGCAGTACATGAATATTCTTAATGCAGGTGGGCAATATACCAAGGCGTTCTCCATTGATGATCACAAGATATTCCTTATTGCGGTGGATGGTATTTTCGTATTTCCACAAAAACTTACTAGCATCGTGATACCTGTGGGGTCAAGAATTACAGTGTGTTTTGAAACAAAGGCGGAACAACATGAAAGCACGCATAAGCCATTTGCGATCCGCATCGCAGCCATTCATACCCCTCAGTTTATCGAAGCCAAAGCTCTTTTGGTTTATGGGAGAGAAGAAGAGTTTGATGAGGATGATATTCGGGGGTTTCAAGAGTACAACGAGTTGAATAATGGTAAAAGATTTCAGGATATGGATGGATATCCAACTAACAAACATTGTAAATGGATATGGCCTCATCATACTCATCCATTCGAGGCAATCAATCAATTGCAAAGTATTGAGCCGGCAGATATCACATTCAGATTCTATTTGAACAGAACAGACATGGTAAAGTTTAGCATGTTTGAGGATTGGTCAGAACTTCCTTCAGATTTTGAAGTTAAAACACCACTATTGTACCAGCTCGAATCTGGCGTGCTAAATATGACCGAGTCAAAAGCATATTTGCAGCCGCAGGTAAAGCAAGGCCAGATTGTAGACTTCATCATCAACAACTACAAGCGAATTAATCATCCGATACACATTCACGGACACTACGTCCACATAATAAGTTTCAGTGACCAAGAAAATTTTCCTTATAACTCAGTGGCGGAGGCAATGCGAGATAAGTATCCATATCTCAATTTGAAAAATCCCCCCTTTTCAGATGTTGTGATGGCGGCAGTTGGAGGTCATACAGTTCTAAGAATTAAAGCAGATAATCCAGGGATATGGCTCTTACACTGCCATAATATCGGGCACCTCTTAGGGGGTATGGGAGCAGTCCTTTTTGAATCACTTGATCAAGTACCCCCGCTTAAAATTGCAACCTCACTGTAATTCGCAAATACACATGTTTGTGATATTACCGCCATTTTTTCGTTCCGGATTAATTTTTTATATAGTTGTTTGTGACATGTGTTTGACTCTTCTAATCCTAGGTGTATTGGCTGCTTGTTGTAAGTATACACATCACTTCCTCTTTCATGAATATTCTAACACATTAGTGTTTTCTTTTGTGGTTATCCCCGTCGCTTTGATAGCGGGTGGTGTTTACTTAATGTTTTCTTTTATTGGAGAAGAATTAAAAGCCATTTGGAGACGATATAAAGCATATGTGAACAGAACTTATTTCCCTGATAGTCCTCTTTTCAAAATGACACTGGAAACGACCGACGCGGTGATCTTTAGCACGGCAAGATTACTTCATCCTCTCACTCAAATCAATATTGGCGGGCACAGCATTCTTGGCGATTCCGTTTCAAAGCCAATTTTTAATCGGGGTCGTAACAATATAGATATTCATACGGGAATATCCTCCGAACAAAACTCTACAATTGGCGGTTAATGTGGGAGATGATCGCACCTCAACTCTTCGCCAAAGGGCAAAGTTCTTTTGTTCGTTTGTTTTATGATTTCCATTCTATATTTATCATTGCTAATTCCAAGCACTTAGTCAGTTATTCTACATCATAACCGCCTATACTTATTCTCGTAGGGTCTGTTGTTGTTGTGGATGCAAAACGACCTGCGCGATACCCGACTTAACGAGCTCAAGCAGGTCGTGCAAATGTGCCTTAACCATTCTCAAATTTTTTCAGTCGAGCTTACCTCGAATAGCGCTGCTTTTCACTGCGAATAAACGAGCAACTCGAACGAAACTTTCTTTTAACAATATCCCCTCATATTCAATTTGCACATATAGTACCGGCCACCAATGAAAGCTTCTAGTGTTCTCAATTTCCAGCATTCTGCTACAGCCAACTTAAGACGGCCATGGCAGACATTCAGAGATGGCCAGATATGGTACGGGCTTACTACCAGAGGATCTAGAAGACACGCCTTGACTTCCAAGCAGGGTAACAAGCACTACTATAAGGGCACCGGCTCCTCTGGTTACGGTAAGTTGAACAAGGCTGGTCAATATATAGTAAACTGGTCCAAGGTCAGAACCTATGTGGTTCCAGCCGATTTGCCCGCCACAGACTTGAAGGCTTTAGTTGGGGGCTCTGTTCCCCAAATTTATCAACGTTTCGAGGGTTACAGTGATGGCTTTAAGAGTCCTGAATTGATTTGGGAGAACGTCAAAGATTTCGTGGAGTATGGCGAGAACTACAATGATCAAGATTTAGAAAGAAACAACTACTTGGAAGAGTACATCCACCCTGATGTCATCAAGGCTCAACAGGAACAAGGTGTCCTTATCACCAAGGATTAGGTACATTTATGGGGTGGGAAGCTAGAGGCACCCGCTTTGACGTATTGAATGGCGTTATGGTGTCCCTTTGTAAATAGATAGATACAAACATATGCGGCTTTTAACTATTTTTGCTTCACTCAATCCTTTTTCTCACACTTCCCATTTTAAACATCGAGGTCATGAAGCTAGTTCCTTATCGGAACATCAGGACATCCTTAATCGCCAAACTTGAAAACAAGCGACTGCATCAACTATCCAAGCATTAACTCATGTCCGAAGAAAGTCTGGAATCAGCATCTCAAATTAATGACACAGAGATGAACCATAGATATGAAACTTCTCCTGCCATTGAGAAAAACGAGCACTTAGAGTTAGATGACGCTTCGGAAGATATGGACGAGTCGACAATGAGCCTTCCACTTTCAAAAATCAAGAGGATCTTCAAGATGGATCCAGAATATTTTGGATCTTCTGCAAGTGCGGTTTATGCCACGGGCACTGCCACGGAGCTATTTATTCAATACTTGGTGGAACATGCCTCCATGCTTGCAAAGATGGAGAAGCGCAAAAAGATTCAGTATAAAGACTTGAGCAATGCCGTCAGCAGTCAAGACGCTTTGCATTTTCTCAGTGACACAATCCCTAAGACTCAAACAGTAGAGCTGGCTTTAAGACAGAAAAAAATCAATTTGTCAGAGAGTGACAAGGCCAGATACTCGGATGCGATTGTGAACAACGACACTAATGAAAAAGAGGATGTTTCCCCCGTCCGTGATTCGGCACCTACATTGCCTAAGGGCCAGCGCATTTTACCTTTTGAACTGATACCTCAGCGCACAGTGAAGAAAGCTATCATCCATGACATCGTGCTGAATGATAATTTCGAGCAGCCCGCAGACCTGATGGTTTTAGACGAGTGATCAGGAAAGATCATTTTATGCATATACACCTTTCTAAATACATGGCTGGATTTTCGCAACCCAAACAGAGTTCTGAGCTTCTCGTCCAAGCCCCTCATCTTCGTCAATTCCCAAGGCAACGCATGCTTGCGCAATCTCTAAGGCGATATGATCCGGGATTGTCTTTTTGTATGATTCCAAGCCGGTTAAGAGCAACTTCACATACAACCGATTCACATTGGGCGATATTATTGATTGAGAAGCGAGTGACTTTTTCGAAAGCAGGCGGTTTTCAAGGCCATTAAAAAACATTCTGTTTTTTTTCATGTGCTGCCACATCTCGACAAATCTCCTGCTCATGAACATTTGTTGCTTGGAATCTTCCTCAAATATTACGATGGCTAGTTTTAGCACAGGCTCCACGAGTTGCTGTTGCCAATTTGGTTCATCCGTCAAATCGTAATCTGTTATTGTGTTGGTCCCAGCCATTATCAGCAAGATGATAGGCCAATGCAGTGCCAATATAGGCATCAATGCTGTGTAATTTGATGAAATTAGTGGATAGGATTCTTTTAATGTCTTTAAGACCTGAATCTTTAGTTTAGTAGATGGATGCGTGAGAAGTTGAAGCCCGTAAGTAAAAATCTGTTGTACAGAAGAATAGATCGCCCTCGGTATCACTGAAGGCCATTCATCACTTTCCAGTGACTCTTGCCTCGACGAGTTTTCAAGATGACTGTTGACATTCTCATCATCTGAATCCGACTCATCATCTGAATCTGACTTGTCGTCCGAATCTGCTTGTTCCGAGAATGGAATGCCGGGTTTGCGCTTGAAATATTCTTTGCTTGGGTCATAGTCGTCGAAAAGGTCAATTTCTTTATGCGCATCATCAATCAATTTAAACATTGAATTTCTATCAACTAGACCCCAAGGCTTGTATGTTGACTCTTTTCTGGTAACAACAGATTTTTGTATCTCCACCAAGTAAATATTATTGACTTTTCTGATTATTTCCTCAAAAACACAATAAAAGTTCTTAATGAGAACAGAGTAGCCGTGATACATATCAATTACAATGAACATTTCATTCAAAATGTCTTGCAATTGATTATTTTCCAATAAAACCTTTCCTGAAATTTTGAGTACGATCAATAATATACCAGGTAAAGAAGGTGTAAGTCCACTAGCAACTGATAGACTAAGACTCAAAGAATCAATAAGATAATCAGAGTTGTCGGCGATCAATTTCTCTAATGACCCGTCATAGAACTCCAGAGCGATCTGACACACAGTGATCTTGGCTTGCGCCTGAGTAGCGCTTCCCTCGGGAAACGTTAATGCCTCGAGAATAGTATATAGCCAATCCATTAAGACATCAGACTGAAAATCATCTTTATCCAAAATTTTCGACAACGAACCTATTGTTTCAAGCGAAACAGAAAGCGCTATATCGCATGCCTGGTATTCCTTCGAGCCAACTGCGAGTGAGCTCTCTGAAGCTTGCTTCTTCGCCTCGTTTATAAGATACTGTGCTCTCTCCAAAAGGATATAAGGCAAGTCGTTTTCAATCTGAGCAATGCATGTGTCATCCTCTTCTTTCTCGAATTGAAGAAAGCTACCAAAGTCGAATGTTTCAGAGCTGCCAATCTTTGGGTAATGCTCGTTAAGCCTGTTTGCAATCCATAATGGAATTGAATCATTAATCAACGCCTCTGTGCTCGTTTTCGATGCCTTATCTAGATTCATCAATGACGACAGAAAATATTCAAGTCTCTTATTGTTTGACTTACTGATATCAGCGATAAGGTCCTTAATTTGTTTCTGCGAGTCTTTTGACATGAAGCTGTTGAATAAATATACCTTCTTTTCATTACCTTCAAGATTGAAAAAGTCCAGATCGATATTTCTTAGGCTCGACGCATGGGATGGCAATAGCACTTTGGAATTCTTGATTTTTGTAAGTTTACCTGCATTAATGTACAGAGGGAGCTCGATGTCATCTAAAGAATTCTTTTCTTCTTTCTCATTATTGTGACCGGAAAGTATGTTGAGAAGATTTTCTCTTTTCGTTGTGCTTTTTTTATTATGGACTTGGAGTAAGTTTTCAGCGAATCTATTAGACATTGTTTCAAGCAATTTTAGCTCAATATCAGTGACGACGCGATCATCCTTCTTTATGATAGACAGTAGAGATCTCAAAACGTGTATGTGCAATCTCACCGCTACGCCACAGACATTAATTTTTTCCTCGTTTAGCGATTGCAAGACCGATGGGAAATGATTGCAGACTAGATCTTCAGTTTTGAGCTCTAATTTCATGATAAAAAGCTTTATATTTGAGTAACTCATTTTTTCATAAATTCCGCTAGCCCTCAGAATAAGCTCATCCTCGTTCGATGTTGTTTTTATTACAAAAATCAATGCGGAAAGTATGTCGAGTGAGGTTTGCGAAAGTTCGTTGAACAATGATTTGAAACAATTATTTGTCAATTCTTGCACAAAGTCAAAAACAGCTTCTTGCAATTGCAACTTTGCGATCAATTTGTCTCGCGAGGAGCTCACGAAAAACAAATATCTAAAGAGAGTAATCATTGACAATTTTAGTTGCTTTGAAGTAGCTTTTATCCAGTGTTCTGTCCTATGCACCTCATCCCCAGTAATCGGTAATGCTATCTTTGTTTTTGTAGCCAATTTGCTCCCCGAAACCCCATTGTGGCCTTCAAGAAGGCCCTTGAGATCTGTCAAATTTATTGGCTTCGTAGTATTTTCAAAAAAATCTGCTTTTAGGTCAACGTCTTTGAAAACCTTTGTAATGAAAACCCTCAACACCTTCAACACCTTAATTATTGTGGTCGATCGGATATTCTTTACCATTATGCAAAAATTGACCAAGTTGGAGACAATTCCCGGAAAAACAAACGACGTTTGCTCAGCTGTCACGCGCGTATAGTATAGTTCCTCCAATGATACTAGAGCAAGCATGGCCAACTCATTATCCTCTTGGTTCATTGGCGAAGCGAATCCACCTATCACATCCAAGAGAATTGTAGTAATATCTCCGAGTCCCGATAGTCTCGTTAATGCTTTATCTTTAACTTGAAAATATTGCCGGGGAAGGTTTTTTATAAGAGACGCAATACAACTGACAGCAGCCGATTTGAATGCCAGATCCTTCCGGGCAATTGTGCACACTTTAGAGTTGCTTACCGATATTCCGCCGGCTAAAAGTATGACTAATGGGCATAGTTGGTCAATGAGCAGGTTATCCAAATTGTATTGCCAGGAGTTTTGAGTAAGAAAGGCAATAATTTCTAGGATGTATCTTGTAGTATCTGGATTCAACGATGAGACCTTCAAAAGATTTGAAATAGGGAAGAAAATGTAATCTGCAATTTTGGAAGACAAAACATAATGATCAAAGTCATGGCTTCTCGCGTGATTCTGGAGCTGTGCCACAAGGTCTCTTAGCTTGTGATTGATGAGAGAGATCTTTGTCTGGACGACATCGGGAGGTAGAAGCACAAGTTCTGTAAGCCCTACGCAAACAGGTTTTATTTCTAAGAATAGGGACAGTGAAAGTAACTTCACCTCGGAGGTCTCCATTGGCAATCAGTGTCAAGGGGCAATGTAGGACTTTCACCACAAATGATGCTAGTGGTATATCTCGAGCTTGTCTGTACACGTGACCTTCAGATCTGCTTGTACATTATCAATTCTATTTACAATTTGAACACATTCGTATTATCCCATCCTTGATTTCCAAGCAAGCCTTTGACAGGCCCTTGCTCGTTGCTCGTGATGAGTTTTGCACCTGCAACATGCTCAACATAACCATTGGGGCCACAAACTAAACTAAGAGCTGGAGGAGCTTTTTTTTCGCGACTTGTTACTGTGGCTTGTTCAAGTGCGTTTTGATAACGGTGAGCCCTTGCTTTGTCACAAGACTGTGCAACCTTCAGTGGTAATTTCTTTTGATCGTCCAAGATAGCCATTCTGAGCTTCAAAGAATCAGATGTAGATTTTTCGCCGTTGTCTTTCTGTAACTCTGGAGAATTTTCGATCTCTTGGCGCATGTCACTGATATAATGACGAGCATCAGGTGGGTGGACATCACATTTGCTTAATCTCCTTTGTGGTTGATCATCAATATGTTTCACAAGGGCAACTCTGTCCAATTTTTCCAAGAAGAACAAATATCTTTCTAAGGACCCCAACTCTGTCGAAGTTTTGGCAGAATAATGGATAGTGGTGAAACCACGGTATGGGTTTTTAGAAAGTAAAGATTGAAGAATTGGAGCGATACCGGTCCCTGCAGCGTAGAATGATACATTATCCACGTCGGGTATATTATTTTCCTTCTTGATAGTCTCTAATAAGGACTCTGCTTCAACCTTAGATGGCAAGTCTCTGAATGCTGGTCTTTCGTGTAATTGGTTGAGCGGATGAAACGGAAATTTGTACTCCACGTGAGGACCCCTAACGTCAATTTCATCACCGATTTCCTTGTTAATAATATACTTCGATACTTCTCCATCATTATATTTTTTGATGTAGAGAGTCATGACGCCTCCCTTGTCATAGTCTTCTGCATCGTTGTCAACCACGCGCAACAAGGGTTCCTTCTCTCCCGACCGAGTTCTTTCTGATTTCATAAAATATAACGGCAAAGGTGTATATGCCCTCAGGACCATGATTTGTGGCTGCTTGATTTCCACACTCCACATACGGTTTCCATTCCATATTGACTTATTCTCGTAGTGAGCGTAGTAGCTGTACTGCCAGTTTTTAAACTTTGGCCGCATCTCAATCAAGAAGTGGTCTTCATCGATTTGGTGTTTATGAGTAATGATGAATTTGTGAAACACGTGTGGGTCCAAGAGTTCTTTGCTATCTGCGCCCTTCTCGGATTGAAAAAACCACACTTTCACAGAATATGCTCCCCACAAGACAACAACAGCCGTGAGTATTTTGGGGACATGACGCGTCCACCTGGAAACAACTTTCGGCTTTTTCACAGAATTGCTATGCTTAGTGAATTCGTCTTCATTTGGAAGTCCTGGGTAGTCATAGGTCAACCTTTCGTGCTTGAGTTTGGGGATATATGGTTTCTTGTTATCACGCATGAGCTTCTGTATGCCGAGATCCGAACTCATGGGAGCTGGAGCTGACAGAGATGTCTTCTGCTTTACCGGGAAGGAAACGTCATCACCCTTTTTTTCAACTAGTTCGTCTTTTTTCTCAGCATCATATTTAGAATCCTTTGAGGAGTGGTACTTTCTGTGAATGGTACTTGTAACAGCAGAAGTTGCGGTAGATATTTTTGGGTACCCAACCACATTTGAAAGGAGTCTTTTGTCGATACACCCAAGTCTGTACATTCTCGTCTGTCGGAGCTACGAGTTGTAATCAATTCTTTTAGACTGAGTTGAGTCACGTGAATTCGAACTGAAAAGTCACACTGGTAACAGAAAGTTGCACCGTAATTAAACGCAATTAGAAAATCGATAAGCCCATTTAAGATTCGAGAAAACATTGTGTATCTCATCGAAAGGAAGACTTTATTACAATGATCTACAAAATTTATCATTTTTACCCCTCTTTACACGTCAAGTGTTCGGCAAGAATAAAACTTATTGTGGACCACGCTAATAAGTAACCAATACTTCTTCGTTGATCATATCAAATGAATTGTTAAAGCATCATTGCTCGAGCGAATGGAAGTTCACTTGGCGAAGCCAATTTCGACCTGTATGTTTTGTTGAGTCTCAATGTGCAGTATTAGTATCTCGCACTTGACAGTGAAAAATTTTCGCGCCCCTCTCTATTCTCAATTAACTCTTCTTCCACTTCGACTTGTATGTGTATTCGAAAGACTTACATCAGAAGAGCCGGAGAGTCGCCACATCCTACTGTCAGCAAAACAATGATTTGAGAATCTTGGGACTTGAGACAATTTTCAAAGACGCCAACATCTACGATGCTGTCGACTTTGAGGGTTTTCGCAGAGGAACAAGACACCTCGGGTCATTTTAACGACCTGGCGTCGTTATTCGCTCATGAATCCTTATTTGAGGACACTCATGCTGCTTTCTGTTTTGTTTGATGGTATATCCATGTACTAACTATCAGAATAATGACTAGAACTTCTGTTTTGGCTGACGCTTTGAATGCTATCAACAATGCTGAAAAGACTGGCAAGAGACAAGTGTTGATCAGACCTTCTTCCAAGGTTATCATTAAGTTCTTGCAGGTCATGCAAAAGCATGGTATGTTTTTACTTATCAAGATTTAGGATCAGATTCTAAAAGGGTTTTTTTTCTTTTGTTTTTAACAGTCCCGAAATGATAACTGGATGGATTGATCGGTCTTCAGTCCCTGTCTGTCTTTTAAATTTTCGGAAGATCAAAGAGGGGATACTTCTTACACGGTTCCGGGATTTTTCGTTTCCTTAATCGTTTATTTTCGCTCGACATTTTCTTTTCCTATCTCTTCTATAACCCTAATAGTTTTCGGATCCTGCTTGGAACGGCTTGGTTCTTTACTAACTTTACACAGGTTACATTGGTGAGTTTGAATACATTGATGACCACAGATCTGGTAAGATCGTTGTTCAATTGACTGGCAGATTGAACAAATGTGGTGTTATCTCTCCAAGATTTAACGTCAAGATTGGTGACATCGAGAGATGGACCGACAACTTGTTGCCAGCTAGACAATTCGGTTTTGTTATTTTGACCACCTCTGCTGGTATCATGGACCACGAGGAAGCCAGAAGAAAGCACGTGTCTGGAAAGATCTTGGGTTTCGTTTACTAGACATGTATATTCTATATATTGGGTAAGTAAAAGGTTTTGTTAAGTTTTTGTCTTGTAATGTTATATCTTACTGACGGTATTCGCACTCCACCTCAGTAGTGTAGATAGAGAATGGTATATGATACCGCGAATCCTCGATATCTTCTAGTAATTATGGTATCCGAATCCGTTAAATTTGTGGGTAGCATACTTTCGTGGACGTTAAGAGCGGGCTGTGCTACCCATTTGTTCAATGAATATGTCTATGAATTCACTGAAACTAAAGGAGAGTCCATGCTTCCCACACTACAAGCCAATCATGATTTTGTCCACGCATGGAAAAGACATAGATTGGGACGAGATTTGGATCTCGGAGATCTTGTGGTGGCATTGAAACCATCTGATCCGGACCACAGAATATGCAAAAGGATTTCTGGCATGCCCGGAGATTTAATTTTGGTGGATCCTTCCAGCTCATCCACGATTACAAACACACCACATTTGTGTTTCGAAAATGACGGGTTTAACAAGTACGTAAAGGTACCTGAAGGCCATGTGTGGGTGACGGGCGATAATTTGAGTCACTCCTTGGATTCTAGATCCTACTCGTGGCTACCTATGGCCCTAATCAAGGGAAAGATTGTAGCGGCCAACTCGATGGACAAACTGCTATGGAATAAAAATGGCAATTTCTGGTTTTTCAATTTTCGGTGGTTACAAAATAGCTTTGTTGACGAATGATGATATTTTTACACACAAGTTTTATTGTAGCAGAGCAATACCATCTGTAAATCAGGCACTGCGCAGCTGCACCATGGCTTTCAACGCCTTGGAACCAAAAAGCGCAGATGGCACAAAGAGAATGGAAGTGTAGAATAAAGTGGTGAAAATGGATGCTCCCAAGTAATATTTTAAAAAGGTGTGCTCGATTGCAATTAAAGCGGCCAAAAATGCCCCTTTAAAGTTGCTACCCCTGGTATCGATTGAGCCTTGACCAAAAACCGAAGCCCAGGTGTAAAATAAAATCAAGGTGAGAATACCTGCGAATGTGCTGAAAATCAAAGGAATGATAAAGTTGATTGTGGACTCATCTTCTCTAAAAATGTGGTGAATCTCTGGCAAAACGCCGTATCTTTCGGTGTTGGTGGTAGAGGCCTCTTCCCTGACTTCATCCGAAGGAAGGATCTCAATAAGCTTCACGTGAACATTCTGGTCAATTTCGTCTTTGTTGGCAAGAACGAGAGAAGCTGTTATTTTTTGTTGGCGTCTCAAGGCTTGAGGGATAGCTGAGAACGCAACAGATGTTGAAATTGTGTGTTTCGAAGAGTCGAAACGAGGAAACACGGCGAAATCCAATCCTTTTTCGTCAGAAAAGAGCAAAATCAGTTCGCGTGGTCTCGTGGAACTACCGATTTCAAACTTGAAATCAATGACATCTTTAGAGCTTTGAATTGTCGCCAGCACAGGTTCCGCTGGAAGTGATCTTCCATTGTACAATCTCTGCAGGTTCAAATTAAGGGTGGCATCATTAACAGAAATAGCGAGCGATGCGGAGAAGAATAAAAGCCACAGGAAGGCGAAGTATGGCGCAAGTTTCATTGTGACTGTTGTTCGGGGTACGTAGACAGCGACAAAATTGAGTTGACGTGGTCGCACACGTTCGTTTCCTGCATGTTGGATTAGCCTGGCTTACGATCTACCATTTCATACTGATTTCAATGCTCTTTATCGAAATCTATCACCTATCTCGAGGTCGAATTGATGCTCGATGAGCGAGAAATTCATGTTGTAGGTGATGAAAAGGTGGATCACTAGTAACCGCTTTCACAGTTTCACAGAATTCTTTCATGTAAATGACTTTTGGCAATTCTCGCTGTTTGGTATAAGCATCGATGATACTTTCAAATTATTGTTTCGTATTGAATAATAACTATCAATTTAACTTCGTCTAAATTCAATGATGCATTATCTCAGTTAGGTGCGTATGTGAATCGAGTAGCGCGGCCTAAGGGTGCAAATGGTTACAATCCTACTTGAGGTAATTATTAAGTTAGCCGACGACTTCATTTTTTTCACAAGCATTGCCAATGATCTGGGTTAATGTCATAAATTATTTAATAACTTTCAAAACAATCGTGGTTTTAATAAATGTTACACTTAAATCTACTAATATTCTATTTATATATGTATGTAGAGTAAGCTACATATATTTATTTGAAAGATCCTATGACAGATTCTGTATTTCAATCAGAATCACAGTCCTCCCCATTCTGGATGCAGAAAATGTAATATAATCAATTTGTTATAATCTTTGAGATATTTGAGAGATTCCCGATTTGTTAACAACAGTCTTTATTCTGAGGTATTACACACGAGCATCACCAGTTCTACAGCTCATTCACGATTACGCCGTATTAAGCGTATGTAGGAGAGTCACAAGTACAGAGCATAATGTTGAAATCCTACAAAATATACCTAAATTTAGGGTCAGTCGCGCCTATTAACAATGATCTTCGTCCCGAATGATGATATTGAAGATAGGTTTGTAAAATATGGAATCCTAATGACCGTTGAAGATCTTAATTATTACCCTGTGCAAGTAGATTATCATCTTTGCATTTCCCTCCATAGAAAATTCATGTCGTGCTTTAGTGAAGGTTTTCACACATCTAACCAATACTTTCATCCTCAAATTCTTTAATTGCATTAATTTTAGCAACTGGCGTAAGGCGTCAATTATGCCACGTCACCTACAAACCCAAAACCTTGCCTTCATCCACTAACTTAAAAACGATCATTCTACGACTCACTTTAAAAAATCACTCTTAAAAGTGACACCTTCATTAGCTCTATATCGCAATGACAAACATCAGAGCGCGGCTAGGAATAATTTGTAAAAAGTGGATTCAACTACGATTCGAGTGTGTTGGAAAATTTTGCTAATGAATAAACGGCATTCTATAATTTTATGTAAGCTTCCGGCCTGAGTGGCCTTATTAAAATCAGCAAAGTGCTCAAGTGTATCTCTTTACCCTTCTCGACTGAAACTATACAAGTGAAGCGCACTGCATTTAACCGTGCACACCACCGCTTTTCCGTGCAAGTTACAACAGCTACTCCAAAACAGTTATGTTTTCTTTTGCCAGAAGGTTGGTGGAGAAATTAGAAGGTACCCCTTCGAGTCCTCCCAGTGATCCATATTTTCAGTCTGTCTTGGGCATCAACAATAACGGCCACGGTCTTCGAATACTCTCAGTCACACCACATTCCACAGGTCAACTGCTTGGATTCGAGGCTTACTTCGATTTCATTGTTAGAGTGAACGGCCATGAATTACCTATGATACATTCTTCCAAAGGCAATAGTGCTTACAGTATTGGTGATGATGGATCTATTCGCTACGGCGAAGGTACAGATGATATGAGCATGGTTGATTACAATGCATTAGGGGAGGAATTCTCACGATCTGCTGCAAGCGGCAATGGCACCATCATTCTAGAAGTATGGAGCTCAAAGGGTGGAATATTGCGTGAGATACCTGTTCCTCTTGATACTTTTGCCGCTGACGTCGACGTGGACGTGGCGGGGGTGCTTAAATTGTACAAAAACATCTTCAAGCCATTGGGCCTAGTTGTCCAATCCAGTCACTTAAAAACTGCGACATTTGTGTGGCGTGTTATAAATACCCACAAAGGCTCACCTGCTTTCCAGGCGCAAATGGTTCCATACTCGGATTATGTCATCGGGTGCGATTCATCTTTCCCGTCTGATGAGAATGGAAAGGGTCTTTTAGTTAAAGGAGGAGAAGATCTCTTTTCGAAAACGATATTGGCTTACTACAATCATCATCTGTCAATTCTCCGAGAAGACAGTATCCCCATTACCTTGTACGTCTATAATCATGATTATGATGTCTTGCGCCCTGTCACTGTTAATTTGTCCAAGTCTTGGTGCACTGGGCAAAACCGCGGGATTTTAGGCTGCGAAGTCGGTTATGGCTTGCTCCATCGAATTCCTGAGGTGGCTGGAAAGTTTGACGTAGCAGCAGGCTTGGTTATTGACTCGTTGAATGAAAACAAAAAAAAAACCGATCACCACTTAGAGCCCAAGATTGATGTCACCCCAAACGCTTCCTTCCTGAATTCCTCGAAATCTACGGCCGAACATTCTTCAACATCTGCTATTGCGGATCTGGCAACAAAATTCACACCACCCCCAGCGATGGGCTCGTCTGTGCTTTCTACCGCTTCACACGACACCCGTGACTCGACCATTGATCAATTAGTGGCTCCTCCTCCGGCTAAAAGTATGAAAAAGAAGCAGCGGCATCATGCACCAGTCTCTTTGAACGGCCTAGCTGACTTCATGAATGACGAACTTTCTAAGTCCAAAGCTAAAGATATATTGAACCCTGTTGAGGCAAACCTGCAAGCAGCAGCGACGGCCCCGCCACCTCCGATTAAGCATAAGTAGTTTAATATCATATCTATGGCGACCTTGACTCTGTAATTGCAAAAAACTCTGGATGATTGTCCAAAAAAAATTGATGCCCACTGCCGGAATTGAACCGGCGATCG
Organism: Clavispora carvajalis; assembly: GCA_030581635.1. Lineage (NCBI taxonomy): Eukaryota > Fungi > Ascomycota > Pichiomycetes > Serinales > Metschnikowiaceae > Clavispora > Clavispora carvajalis. The sequence goes on along the minus strand of JAKTTV010000012.1, from coordinate 205,121 downwards.
CCTCATTACGAGTGAGGCGCCTTACCACTTGGCCAAGCGGGCTCGCTTATTTAAATAAGTTGCCCACTGCCGGAATTGAACCGGCGATCGCCTCATTACGAGTGAGGCGCCTTACCACTTGGCCAAGCGGGCGCACTTATTTCCTAGCCTCGCTTTTATTTTAACCATATAAAGAACAAACATAGTAAGTTCATGTAATCACTTGTCTTTTAGTTACAGTTCATCTGATTGAATTGAGAAGATTTTTACACGATTTCTTATTGATTTTTTCCCGTGTTCGGTTTGGAAGTATTTGTTCTTTTCTGGCGTATGTGTCCTTTTTTTGAAAATTGGATATCACGGCGGCCCGTGTATCCCCCAAAATTAGTTTTGATTTGCTTAGTTCCCAAAAGATGAAAAATTTACATTCAAGAAAAAGGCATGAAGGGGGCTCGAGAGTAATGATTTTGTTTAAATGTTTCATTTAACGATTAGGAACTTGGTAGATTACTAAGTATCACCTTTACATGGGTGTGCATCATATAGGCATTCATATAATATATTGTAAGACAAAGTCAAAAGCCCTTTGAACTGCCTAATTCTCTATATCTCCTTATCATAAAAGTATCTAATTTTTGAGCAAAAGCCAACGGTCAAGCTTCAACGGTCAAACATACACCTCCATACATCCTAATAAATTTGCGATAAGCATTTCGTTCCACGCTTGTTAACGTTTCCTGATGATAAATGCGCCCATATTTACGTCACTCGGCTTATTCATCATTGATGAAAATAGGTATCCAAAAGCATGGAATAGGGAGCGAGAGACCGATATTATTGGCGGCGGCGTGTCTTATGCCATAGTCGGAGGAAGAATAGTATCTGGGCCAAAGTTAGGAAGGAGAATATGTGGGATTATAGACAAAGGATCAGATTTCCCTCTCCAAATCGAGGATGAAATAAATTCATGGGGCACAGGAACAGTATTTCGTCAGGATCTGTCACGACTTACGACCAGAGGTGCAAATATTTACAGGGAAGATGGTGTTCGTGAATTTAGGTATTTCTCCCCGAAAAAGAGAATTCAGACACAAGACATTCTCGACACAGCAAATTTGATCAGTCTGAAAAGCTTTCACTTTTGCTGCTCCATAGAGCGTTGCGAAGAAACCATCAACGTCTTCACTCACGAGGCAGAAAAAGCGGGGCGTTCAAAACCAATTTATATATTCGAGCCCTTTCCAGAGGTATGCGTCGAGGAAAATTTTGAAAAATTGAAGAAAATGCTTTGTAAAGTTGATGTGTTTAGTCCCAATCTTCATGAAGCACAGGCCCTCTTGGGACTACCAGGTGAATTAAAGTCAGTTGATGAAATCAAACATGTGGCTTCGCAATTTTGGGAGCACTGTTCCCCTAAAAGCGGCGTAGTTCTTCGATGTGGAGAATTGGGCTCGTTTCTCATGACAGAAACAATGAGTATTATGCTTCCTGCTTACCATTCTGACGCTAGTCAAGTGGTTGATGTGACAGGTGGAGGTAACACATATTGCGGGGCCTTCGTCACAGCATTAACATTATCAAGTGATTGGCTAATTGCTGGAGTTATGGCAAACTTGGCTAGTGGAATTATTATTGAAAGATTGGGTGTTCCAAAATTAAAATGCGACCTCTGGAACGGTACCAGCGTGATGAACAGATTGAAAATTTACATTTCTAAGAACCAGGAGCTTCTCAAAGATTTTGACGTTTCGAAAATATATTGGATGTAAATAGAACGTCCACGGAGGCTTTCCGGACGGAAAAATTAAAACAAATAAGTTAAGAAGTACTTCAATCTCTTTCATCTTCTGATAAAGCGGAAATTTTCTGAGAGAAATCGCTCGTGTCTCTTGACTCAATTTCATGATTGAGCTTGGGCCGAGAAACGTAAAGTGGCTTCATCATTTCTCTAGTATCAGTCCATTCTCTAAACACCTTGCCGTAGACATAAACAGCAAAGCCGCAGAGCCCAATGAATGCTTGTACGCAACCATAGATCACAAAGGTATCCTTTCCTCCCCTTTTCTCATAAACACTGGTGTTGAATAACGAGAAAATAAAACCAAGCAAGTTCTTCGCAAAATTGAAAGATACCAATGCCTCTGCAGCGAACATTTTATAGGAATCAACTGTAAATGTGATGACGGTCGTCGAGGCCATTGATGAACCAAAGCTGAGGCAAGAGAAGAAAATTACGGGTGCAATCCAAGGATCGGCTTCGTCAGACGACCAGCCATAACCGATCAACCCAAAACACATAAACAAAGTCGCAGGAATCAACATGATCAATCTAAACTCAGGTTCATATACACCATTGTTTCTCGATACCATGAGCCTGGTTATTCTGTCTCCGGTGAGACTTGTGAGCAAAGAGCCCAAAACTCCACCAATGAATGGTCCGAGGTAAAACAAACCAACGGTCTGTTGTGTGTAGCCATAGGGAGAGCTCTTGAATATATCTGATACCGTCTCAGAAATAACAATCAACCACACAACAGCCATTGAATATACCACAGACCCATAAAGAACTGAAGGATATAAATAGAGAAAAAAGGGCCGAAAAGCCACCATCCACCACTTGTCTGGACAATGCCTTCCTGTAAACAAAGCCAATCTTTGGTAATACGATTTAGGAACGGATGCCACAGTCTCAGCGCCACCATTGATAATTGACACATTCGTAATGCCAACCGGACCGGCATCGTGAGAGCTCATATACGCTGTAGTGTCCATAATAGAGGATCCGAGACTGGCGTTGTCCAACTCATTATTGCTCTGAGCCCAAGCATATGCATGTGGCCGTTCAGTCGGAGGAATGTAATTAGATGCGAGCCTTGCCGCCTTTGTTTCCGCTAAAGACCGCTTATTGGGAGTGGGCGCTCTATCCCAGAAAGTTTCTGGTACAAACAAAAAAGTTAAGATCAAATTGAGACCCAAAAATATTGCAAGAATCCAGTAGAGCCAGTGTCTGTCCAAGTATTGCAAGATCAAAGAGGAGAGCAACGGCATAATATTTTTACCTCCCAAAAGCAACAACGTATAGATACCTGTCCTATAAGCTCTTTCGTGTTGGAAATACAACTCACTTAAACTCGCGGATGCTAAACTTTCTGTAGGGGCAGTACCTATACCAGTAAGCACTCTTCCCGCCATTAAAGTCCCGAAGTTTTCAGAAACAGCTGCCACAATGCATCCGATAAGAAAGATAAGGATACAGGCAAGATACACCAATCTCTTTCCGTACAAAACAGCCGTAGGCGCAACAAAAACAGAACCCACACCTAATGAAAGCATAAAGCCTCCGACAACGTAGGAAAGTTTTGAAAGCGAGATTTGAAATTCTTTTCTCAAGGCACTGAACCCCGCTGCTAAGATAGGGGTCTGTCCACCACCTATAAAGGTCTGAAAGCCAATAATCAAAAAACACAAATCCTTTCGAATTGTAGGCCAATTGAGAGGGTCGTTGGGATCATCATGCGGTTGAGGGTGAAGTATGATTCCCGTTGGCGTCCTTTTAAGAGAGTTGGTCTCCGATACATTTTCTGGGTTGTCGGCATCAGCGGCATTCATCATTAGAATCGTGCCGGTGACATGCTTGTTCGCTGTCTTCTTTCTTTTGAGAAACCACATTAAAGCGGTACAGACAGTTATGCCGTGTCGTTGAACTTGTCCCCTCTTCAAGCGGAGATAGTTAATCGCGCGGCTTCAATGTGGTACATATATTATTGAGATGTAAGGAATTCTTACATACCTATAAGCGCTTATTCCTTATGTGCTATCAGTTCACTCATATATCGTAAGAGTCAACACGAGTGAGCAGATGATCCACCGATGTGAATTCAGGCAGGCTTAATCATCATATAACAAGAGATCAACTAGACAGCACCTGATAGAGTGACTACAATAGATCTTCCGCTCATCACCCTTTTAGCTGGGGCAGCCTACTGCGCATAAGCTAAATTCAACGTATATACATGGTCACACTAAGGGCTCGCAATCATTGGTATTCTCACTCGTCAAAGGTGAATAATAACAATGAAAGTGGCCTTCACCATTCCTCACCAAATTAAACTTCATTTCGGAGAAGGCTAATCATTAAACCTATCTGGCGTGAGGTGCTGCTTGTTTTGTTGTATTACAAATAATGTCTCTGTGTGCCCTTGTGTGCCTGAAAATGTTCAAGCATACGTTAAATGAGGGACCGAAGACCGAAGGGGGACACCTGATTTTTTGGCGGCCCAAAATAAAAGCGTTCAAAATCCTGTTGGGAACGAAGACTTCAACAATGATATCATCTGCAGAGGGCACATGAGGCTACGCGAGATTAAAATTTGTGCCATTAATCCTTATCAGGTGCCAAATATGGAAAATAGGGTTAATGGTGCCACTTTGATAATCGACTTACAGGTGTGCGCGCCGGAATTTCGAACACATGATTCAACGGAATTTCATTTGGCACGATTGGCGCGCGCATCTCACAGTACTCTTCCCGTTCACACGCAATTAACTACCTATTTAGGAAGGTGAGACCGTTCCATAGGCCCGATTGCAAAATGAGACCATCAGCATGAGCTGAAGCATATACCTTCCTAAATCATTTCTCATCGTGTACGGAAAGTGAATCCAGCTTCTATAAAAGCACCTGTACTCTCTCTTGTGATGTAAAATTTTCTCATCTTTCCTCACAACATACATCATGACCGTCGAAACTCCAGAATCTCAAATCTACCAAAGCGTGGTTGCAAAAAAGCCACTCCACATTGTTGGTGGTGAAGGTGTCACCATCAAAGTCCAAGACCCATCTACCGGAAAAATTACGGAATGTCTCGATGCTGTCACCGGAGCTGCTGTTGGTGCGTTGGGATGGCACGACAAAGACATTCTTGGCTACTACGCAGAGGCCTTAGAAAATTCCACCTACTCGTTTACCGCTTCGCTTGGAAACGAAAATGCTGAGGCTTTGGCCCAATTTATGATCGAAAACTCTCCAAAGGGCCTGTTCAGTGCTGCACTTTTTGTCGGCTCCGGTTCGGAAGCCAATGATAATGCGATGAAGATCATCAGACAATACTTTGTTGAAAAGGGAAAGCCAAAGAAGACCAAGTTTATTGGTAGAGAATGCTCTTACCATGGTTTTACCATCGGCTCCATGTCCCTCAGTTGTGGTTTCAGGTCCGATGCCTTCAAGGAAATCTCTTTGCCAGCGGAACAATGCCCCACGATTGAGGTTTGCTACCCGTACCGCAAACAGGGCGATTTGACCACTGAGGAATACGTCGCCAAGTTGCTCGCCAATGCTGAAGACGTCATCTTGAAGTCGGACCCAGAGACTGTTGCTGCTCTTACTGTTGAGACGTTGCCAGGTTCCACTTTGGGCACTGTGCCTCCTCCTCCAGGATACTTATCTGGTCTCAGAAAATTGTGTAACAAGTACGACATTGTGTTTCACTTGGACGAAGTTATGTGCGGAACTGGCAGATGCAGCGAGACATTGCACTGTTGGGAGAACTTTTTGGACCCAAGCGAAGGCCCTGATATCCAGACCATTGGAAAAACTCTTGGATCTGGCTATGTCACTATTGCTGGTGTGTTAGTTTCCCCAAAGATTAGAGACACAGTTGTTGCAGGTACTGGTGTCATCATTGGTGGCCACACATACTCAGATCACGCTTTGAACTGTTACGTCGCCTTGAAAATCCAAGAAAAGATCAAGAGATTGAACTTGACTTCCAATATGTTCAAGATGGGTAACTTGATGGGTAAGCTCTTGAGAACTGAGTTGGCTGACTGCCCTGTTGTTGGTGATGTTCGCGGAATTGGTGGTTTCTGGACCGTGGAAATCGTCAAGAATAGGGAAACTAAGGAGAGCTTTGAGAAGGGTTTGGATGTCGCCCACATGTTTGGTGACATTGCAATTGCTTCGGGGTTAAGTGTAATGGCATTGCAAGGAGCTAACGAAAATGCGGGTGACCACGTTCTCTTTGCACCTGCTTTTGTGGTAAAGGAAACGGAAGTCCGCCAAATGGTGACCAGAGCCAAGGAAGTCTTCACTAAGTTGGTGGAAGACTTGACCAAAGGAAACTTGCTTTAAATAGGACTGATATAATGCACTGGTTGCGAATAAATGATAATACCGAGCACAAGTAATGCTTCATTTGCTTCACTACATAGATTGAATCCTGAACATGGGCCTTTAACCACCTCAAGAACTGATGATCTTTAACCTCAGTACATGACAATTCTCTGTACATATTCAATGACAGAAATGTTGAAACTGGTATGCCGAGTACAAGACTTCCAGTTAATTCTCAAGTTCAACCGGAAAATATGTTTTAAATCTACATTACCTGATATTGAATTCATTTTGCTCCTCGAAATTATTCTAAATGAGCACCCGATTTAAAGAGACAAAATTAGATTCGGGGACGCGGATTGCCCGATACACCCGTGCACCAGAACAGTCCACGCGCGTATGGTATCCCAAAACGTTTAATTGTCCGCATCAAGATTTCTTTCGTCCACTGATCGGTATAATTCAGCATTGTCGTCACTATGGCGTACGAACATCCCTCAGTCTATATCGCGACTTATTCCAATGTATGTTCATCGATATATCTAAGAATTTCCAGAGTCGAAACTTTCCTCTGTGCCAATATCTCCTCGTTTTGCTCCCACCGAATAGGTTGAACACAATATAAGCTCCTCAAGCTGGCCCATGAAAGGAGCAACAAAAAACAGCTCAAGCCAATATAAATATGGAATGCCTATTTCTAACGTGCCAGGTCCTGACGAGCAAAAAGGAAGACTTGTAACATCATTTCCATCAAACACTAACACTTAGATCGAAGTATATGAATGTTGTGTGGGCGAATCGCCGATTATGAGAAGGTGCAAAGATGACTGGGTCAATGCCACCCAAATATTGAAGCTTTGTAACTTTCCGAAAGCAAAAAGAACCAAGATCCTTGAGAAAGATGTCCAGCAAGGACTACACGAAAAAGTGCAGGGTGGATATGGCAGATTTCAAGGCACCTGGATCCCATTGCCGGATGCACGTAGATTGGCAGATGAATACGGAATCACGCCCGACGTTGTTCCCGTGCTTTACATAGACATTGATGATCCCTCAGTCATAATTCCCAAGAAATCGAAGCCTCCGTCCAGCTTCTCAGCCGTCAATAAGGATGGAACTCCAGTGAAAAGAAAGTACGTCAAGAAAGCTAAGAAAGACAATCTCACACCGAAGAAGATGAAATTCGACGAGAATCTTCCTCCACAAGATGTGTTCGCCCAAAATTATACGCCCGGTATGGCTAATGGTGACATGCAAATGCATAATAACCGAGCAGTACAGATGCAGCAAATAACGATGAGATCGCAACAAATACAGCCATCAAATTTACCTGCTACCTTTCAACAACAAGAATTCCATCCCTCTAGCGCCCCCCAACCTGCGCCAATGGAGGGCTTTCCGGAATTCACTAACTACCAGATACAAGTGCCTGGCTACCAACAGCAGCAACCTCAAGGAATAATGTCACTGATACGAGACGTCTCGAAAAGCTATGATTTTAGGGGTTCCATCGACAACATGGCGAAGCATCAAATAATGTATCAGCAACACCAACAGAAAGTGGGCTCGGCATCCACAAACGAAACAAATTGGTCGCAAGAAGAAAACACCAGGGACTCAGACACTTCAATTTCTTCTTCAGAATTCAAGAACGCTAAAACCATTTTGGAGGAGGACAACTCACACCCTGCACAGCTATTAAGATTTTTCAGTGAAGAAAAAGCCCCAATACCATATTTTTTGTACAATCCTCCGGCAGATTTTAATATAAATGAGGCTATAGATGATGAAGGTCACACTGCTCTACACTGGGCTGCGTCTATTGGCAACCTAAATTTAGTTCATCTTCTTCTTTCCAAGGGCGCTAACCCCTTGGTAGTAAGCAACTATGGACTAAACCCATTGTCGAAAAGCATCTCGTTCAATAATTGCCATGACCTTAAAAATTTTCCTCAAATAATTGAGGCGTTGGAGGCGTGTTTGATCAATACTGATATTAATGGCCGCACGCCATTGCATTACCTCTGCCAATTCTCTAAAGTTGGCACAAAACTTCCTGCCCTTTCCTATTACCTAGGAATTATTTTCAATAAATTGGTCTTCATGTCGGAAAGCAACAAAAGTTCAGGGGTTAACTTGCTAAAGAATGTGATTGATCACCAGGATGTGAACGGCGATACCTGTCTTCACATTGCTGCCAGATCCAGATGTACGGAATTTGTTAAGTTTTTTTTAAGCAATGGAGCGAGAGATAATCTCATCAATGTCAACAATGAAACTGCGAAATCAATTATAATTCATCAGGATCTCGTGGTTCACAATTTTGGCCTGGCTACTAATGCATCAAATACTTCCTCTTTCGATGGGTTTCAGGCACCTCAGAAAATCGCCAAAGATCCAAACACAGCCACAAGGAGATTGGATTCAAGTCAGTTCTTAGGAACGCCTATTCAAACTTCGACGACCAGAAGGACAGAGACCCCTGACACTCAAAGAACAACCATTCAGGATGACGACGAATATGAAGAAATGAATGATCATGTGAGTAAAGAACATTTAAGAAATTTGTTGGAAGCACGGGCTGGTACTGTTGAAGACAACAAAGAAAACATTTTCGAAGATCCTCCGAAGCACCCAATTGACATGTCGTCGCCATCACGTAAACAATCGGGCGTTATTTCTGCAAGCACAAGAAACAATATTCTAGGCTCTTTTTCAGACAAAGAGACAAAGACTGTGGGGAAATTTCTGTTCTCTCCATCGAAGAGCTATTCACCACATCCACCTCGATTAGATGATTTGGGGAATGTAATCGAACCGGAGATAGCTGGAAGTTTTGCGGGTTACAACGCAAAAATTCCAATAAAAGACATGTCATCGATGATGAATGGCATGCTCAATCTCCTCACAGACTCATACACACAAGATCTCGATGGTCTCAACTTAGAGTTTAAGCGAATCAAGAAAGTATTAAGCGAGAAAAAAGATTTGAACTCCAAGTGTATGGATAAGGTTAAAACTCTTCTAAGCAGAAATGGATTTGAAAATATTGAGCTGCTCGAAGAGGCCCGAGACATGGCAGAACAGGAAGTAAAATGCTTCTCCCAAGAGCTTCAAAGCAAGGAGACTGAGCTCACAGTTTTTATCGAAAAAGCCCAAGCATTTGAACTTGCCAACCTAGTTCAAGACGGTGAAAGCCATCTTTCTCCCGGAAATGATGATGTCTCGGGAACTTTAGAATTGGGTATTGCGTTGACCAGCGAGCAAATCAAGCGTGTTAATTTAGTTAACAAAGTCGCTTGCAAAATCAAAGACTTCGCTATTGACCCTAGGATGAACAAGTACCGCAAATTAATCAGTCTCAGTTGTGGTTTGAGGGTGGAAGACATTGACGGGTTGATTGATGGTATCGAGGAGTCACTCATGGAAAAAGCTTCATGATGGCATACAACGGCGTCCAAAGCTTTATCTTGCATTTGTATGCACATGTACATTATTAGAGAATAGATAGCATAAAGATTAATTGTGGAGATCGTGGAAAACGATTAAACAAGCGTGTTCAAGAAGGATATGGGGAACGACCCAAGTGTAACGAAGTGCGTGTGCGTCAAGAGCTTAATTGTTAGGCAAGTTTAGTGGCGAAAAGATCGGTATTCACTTGAGCAAAAGAAGACACGGTAAAATTCAAGCAATTAAGTACAACATTGAATTGTAGGATCTAAAGAGGGCGCGATTGTCCAGGGATGTAAACCAACTCAAAAAACCAACTTAAAACGTAAAATTTGGTAATTCACGGTGGTGGTAATCTAAAAGATTAATCCTGATTTGAGAAACAAATGAAACACCAGCCTATAAACAAACTATTCGTTAGAGTGTCAGAATAGTATCACCAAAATTCGCTTGCAGGAGTGCACGTCGCGCACATGTATGAGAAAAAACACAATCAACGACTATCTGCTAACATGGGATCTGTGATTACCGCGACCGAATACAAGGAGCCATCTGAGCGAATTTCCCCATTGGGATTTGCCTCCTCTATCCTCAACGGCAATACTGTGGATGGTGGTCTCCGGTCATTGACCTACAAATCTATCTTTGCACTGAAACTTGTGGATGGAGCCGACTTGGTGAAAGGTTGTATTGTTAAAGAACAACCACAACTCACACGTGTTACTGATACAGACTTGGCACAAGATAAATTGCAACAACTCCGTAATGAAATTGAACAGCTCAAAAACACCCACGCTGGCATCAGCACCAAAAATCAAACTACTCACTACAACTCGCGGTTGGACCAGGAGCTTGCGGCCAAAAAAGTTGGCAAGGAGTACACTAGTGACGTGAAGCAATTTTATCAGGAGCTGTTTCCAGACTCCGGCATCAAATACGGTGGCAAAGGCTACGTGGTGCACTCTATTTCTAGCCCGGTAGCAGTGTCGAGGATGGACGATGTAGAGGGATTCGATCGCAGCATCTACGAGCGTGCTCGGGAGCGCAAGTTGGAGGAAGAGCGGATCAAGCAGCAGGAGTATGAAAAAGAGCGTGAGCGCAAGAGGTTAGAGGAAGAAAGGGCCAAACAGGAACGACTTCAGCAAGAGGAAGAGCAGAAGCAACAACAACAACAACAACAACAACAACAACAACAACAACAACAACAACAACAACAACAACAACAACAACAACAACAGCAGGGGATGCAACAAGATATGTCCGGCTATACAGCCACATATGAGAATGGCGTTCCACCCGAGCCTGCCGCTCTTCCATATAATGATGACGCGATGCACCTAGATGGAGGCGCGACTTATGGTACCAGCTTTACTCCTGCTCCATTCACGCCAAGCGGATTCACGCCAGCGGCAGAATTCTCTACCGACTACCCCATGGGGCAAGACCCGCCATACCAAGCGGGCCCGTACTAATGCGGAATAATCTGGATTATAAGTATCTAATGAACTGAACCCACCACAACTGACTTGACCACTGTATAGTCTTCGAGACCGTATTTGGAGCCCTCGCGGCCAAAGCCTGACTGCTTGACGCCACCGAACGGCAACGCCGCTTCTGAGATGGCACCCGTGTTGACACCCACCATGCCCACATCTAACTGCTCTGCGACGCGAAACACGCGCAGCACGTCGTTGGTATAGAAATAGCCTGCCAAACCGACGTCAGCATCGTTGGCCAACTGCAACACCTCAGCCTCCGACGAGAATTTGATTAACGGACACACAGGTCCGAACGTCTCGTCGTGGAATATGCGCATCTCTGGTGTGACGTTGCCGAGTATCGTGAGATCATGGTAGTACTCGCCCAACTCTGGGCGCGTGTTCCCTCCCAAGAGCAACTCTGCCCCTTTACTAACTGCATCAGTTATGTGTTCCTTCACCTTTGCTAGCGAGCGATCATGGATCACGGGTCCATGGGTGGTGCCAGGAGCGAGTCCGTACCCCAACTCCGTGGACTCTGCTACGCGCTCCACCAACCGCTGACTGAAACTGTTATAGATGTTCTCGTGCACAAACACCCGGTTGGCACACACGCAAGTCTGGCCACTGCTGCGGAATTTGGAGGCCATCACCCCTTCCACTGCCTTGTCAATGTCAACGTCTTCAAACACAATGAATGGTGCATTTCCTCCCAACTCGAACGAGCACTTCTTCATTGTGCTAGCCGCTTGTCCCATCAATATTTTGCCCACGTTGGTAGACCCGGTGAAGGACACCTTCTTCACAAGAGGATGCTCACAGAGAGCAGTGCCTGCCTCGGCTGAGTTGGATGAGGGGAGCACATTGACAACGCCTTTGGGGAACCCGGCCTCTTCCGCAAGTTGCGCGAGGGCTAGCGCACTCAATGGTGTTTCTGACGCAGGCTTGATGACAGCAGTGCACCCTGCGGCTAAGGCTGCCGCTAACTTGCGAGTGATCATGGCTGCAGGGAAATTCCATGGTGTGACAATTCCGCAAACACCGACCGGCTGCCGTACGGTCATGATGCGGTGGGCAGCGTTGGCCGATTGCACCATATCGCCCGACACGTGGGGGGCCATTTCGGCGAACCACTGGAAGTACGATGCGGCATACGAAATCTCGCCGAATGCGTCTGCGTACGGCTTGCCGTTTTCGTAAACAATGAGTTTGGCCAAGTCTTCCTGGTTTTGTTTCATCAACAGGAACATGGCAGTAAGCATGGTAGCACGATCACGGCCGGTGGTGGTGCGGAAGACCTGAAATGCTTCATTCGCAGCGTGGATCGCCTGATCGTAGTGGGCCTGGTTGTAGCTGGAAACCTCTGCGATTTTTGCCTCTGGTTTAGGGTGCAACCCTGGGTCGTAGACACCAAAGGTGGAGTCCGACTCCAACCATTGGCCATTGACGTAGCCCTGGGTGCGGAAGAGAGCTGGGTTTTTCAACGAGTCCACCACCCTGGAGGAGCAAGTCGAATATCTTCTTAGAGCAGCGTACATAGAGGAAAAGAACGACTAGACGAAAAAAGCGTTGACGCTGTGAGATACCATTCGCGGTGGTGAGGTGCATATTTACGAGGTGTGGGGTGAAACGGGCCGGGTTTTCCGATAAGCACTAAAAACTAAGATGCAACGATAATTGGAGCCGTTCAGAGCGGTAAATACAAATATAGGCGAGTGCCGCTTTCATCTGTGGTATGGGTGGATCCTCTGGGCTAGATGCGGTAGCGTTGCGATGGTGCTTCTGAATGCGGTAACCCGTTGCGACGCGGCAGATTGGCGGTGCAATACCCTTAGACGGTGAATAGCAGTGCCGTGCCACGAAACGTTGATAGCGCATTCGAATTACGTACGTTTTACAGGATTCCAGTTTGATATAAGGTGGAAGGAGGTAAATGTTCCAAAGATGGTGCATGATGATGTATCATATTGAGGCAGAAGGATCACGTGGGCAAATTGGTGAACTACAAAATGTAGAATGATGGCACGCCGTTGTATTACAAGCAATTTCAATATACAGCTTTGCTGTTTTGCGGCGGATTAACCCACCAGAATACACACGATGCAATTATCGAAGAAGGATGCGCGTCTGTTTACTTATACCACCATTCATCATGAAATGCGAACTCAAGACCGTGAGGCGGTGCAGGTGGATATTATCATTGATGATATCCGGCAACCTTCAAACGTTAAGGCATCCGGACTAGGCGCCAGGCCTTCGGTCCATGAGCGAGTGTCTAGCACACCATCTCCGTGAGTCTTCAGCTGATATCGTCGTCATCATCATCATCATCATCATCATCATCATCATCATCATCATCATCATCATCATCATCATCATCATCATCATCATCGACATCATCATCTCCTACGCTTGACAAGCTGTCCACATCACTAAGTTCGTTGTCTTCGCCTGCTTCATCGTCGGCTGCTCCGTCAAAGTCATCCAGCGCATACTGCTTAACGTAGCGCTTTACGACCTCCACGTAGCGAGACTCATCTTTAGTCATCAAGTTAGAAGCCTCAGTGTTGAGCGGGTCGCTAGGATTGGCATACCGTAACAAATGAGGCAAAAAGTTCTCAAAAATATTTAAAAGGCCGAACATCGGAGACCACGTCTGGTTTATCACGTCGAGACAGACAGAGCCAGAATTTTCATCAATGTTGGGGTGGAAAATTTTGTTGACAAATCCTATTGAAGGCGACTTGATGGGATACTGGTCAGGCAATTCCACTCGGATCTTCCATACCCCACCAGCATAAGGTGTGTCTGGTGGACCTCTAAAGATAACGTGGAATTGTTGCATGGAGTCCTCAATGAGAGAGACGTCATGGTTGCTCATCATTAAGTCCATAACGTCCTTTTCCATGCGTCTCTTGCTACTCATGATTGATAAAGCTTGGAGTAGCAATTGTGGGGCGCAGGTCTCGCGATAGGGTTAGATAGCGTGAAGGGGTAAAACTGCGGCGCAAAAGAAAACAAATAGAATACCGACAGGTGTGGGTTTTCTGAACTCCGGAATATGAGGTCTATTAATTGGGTGAGTGCTGTTGAGAAGGTTGGGGAAAATAGAAAGAAAGTGTGTAGTGATTGTTGCGAGGGCGTGCAACTGGTGAGTGTGTGCAACTGGTGAGAGATACGCCTTCTTGTACAGTACTTTAACTCTAATGGTCCAATGCACAAATGATCGAAATTTCGATGACGAATCTACGCCAGGGAATGATAACAGGATATTACAGACACATAACATATCTGGCCATCGGAATATAAAATTTGGTCACCTAAATTACACTTTTGTGCCTCGTTAGCTCTATTCTATTGTTAACTAAACCCGTTCAGCACCACTTAACTTGACGGCCGCGCCGTACTTCTGCAACTTGGTCAACAAGCCGTCACCCAGCTTAATTAACAGATGATACTGGCTGTTCTTATTGTCGGGGCGGTTGGTCTCGATGATACCATTGACCTTGTCGATGGTGCAGTTCAACTTATTGTTGGGAATAAACTTACACAAATCATGGTCCAAAAACTCCTCTGACACGTTGAAATTGCGCGCCATCGATTTCAATGACAATGACTTGTAACTCTCCAACAACTGGGCATAGGCCTTACAGCGGAACTCACGCATGAAATAGTTAGTGTGCACGCGAAGATACTTGTTGGTCAACAACAACTTGTCATGCGCTTCCAACAAGTACTGGAATTGGCAGTTGTACTGGCACGTGTACAATGAGTTGGTCAAGCTGATCAAGGGCTCTAAGTTCTTGGCACTGGAGTAGATGGACAAGATCTCGGGCGAGTCGACGATCTTGGTTTTCAAATCCACACGGTCCAACGTGAGCACACCAGCAATGATGGCATACTGCGCTACTTGGTCGTAGCTGCACAACTCGGTGGAGGTGAAAGTGGCCAACGAGTCGATCAACAACTTGGCCGCCTCGCCGAAGTTCCGCGTAGCCAAGTGATAGATGCCCCGGTACGTTTTGTACCGGTTGCGACGCTCCCAGTCGCCTCCCTTCTCGATCAACGCCTCCACCTCGTTAAGGTGCTTCGATACCGCGGCAAAGTCATTGAAAAAGAATTCCACGCGTGCCAACGCCAACAACACGTCGATCTTGCTGCCAGTGCTCTGGCTCAACAGCAACAACTTGGTGTATGCTTCCACCGCTTTAGCGCGATCGATGATTTCGGCGTAGTAGTGAGCAAGTTTGGTGGTGGTGGCCACAAGGTCCACTTCACTCTCCTCGTCCGTTTCGGCCTGAGAGATCAATTTGGTCAACTCTTCAATCGCAGTGTTGTTGGCAGACGCCATAGGTGTGTACAATTTCTCGTCGAATGTGAAGAATTGGGGCAACTCCGTAGTTAAGTACCTGTAGTATGGCGCCTGGTTGTTTTTCTGGATAGAGGCAAGCATCTCCGCCACCAACGCGTCCTTATCGCCGGATCCGGTCTGCAAGAGAAACTGCTTCTCGGACAAGGTGTAGTCGGGGAATTTAGGCACGTCAGATTCGTCACTCATGATAGGGAAGAAGGTGGGTGGCCAAATCGCTGAAGGGTGCGCCAGAGAGCGAGTGTGTGCAGGAGAAGGTATCAGGCCTGTGATGTTTTAGGTGCTACTTGATGTTTTTCGCCAGGACCAAATTCAAGGCAGCACACTCGCCAGAGCTTGGTGCATTCTGGGTTTACAGGTAAAGCTTGCAGACTGATGATGTGAGGTGTAATGAATGTTGGAAGCAGTTTTTGTCCACCTAAAGTTCGATTGAGTGCAGAGCTTGAGTTAATTTTTCAATAAAACCCGTTTTCCATTTTTGATGAGAAACAACAAGCCCTGCGAAGCCCAATTGAGTGTCACGTATGCTAGTTCAGCTCCGGTGCATCACTAAAGCGCAATTGGTGTTTCAACACATAGGTGATAGATATAGATTGCGCCTAAACCTGAAGCTCCCGGTGGATGATCCACTCAATCTGCGGCGCGTCCACCGAAAAGAGGTTGGCTGTTCTTCATCTCAAAAGCGATCGACGTTGACAATGAGCTGCTCGGCACACTGTCCAGAGGGGTGACCCGAAGCCAGGTCGGGGAAGGTGGGGGTCTGCATAGTGCTCGGGTTATGATGTGGGGAAACCGGCTTAAATAGGCCTACTTTCCCAAAGCCAAAGTTCAAGAGCAAATGTCGGTGAAAGAAGAAATTCCGGCAATATTCTTGGACAAGATAAGCCCCAAGGGGTTGGAAGCCATACAGAGGTGCAAGGATTTCGTCCACCAGTACTGCCTTCCTGCGGACAAGATCTACGAAGAGCAGGTGGAAACTGATCCCGCCAAGCGGTGGAAATCCACGCCCCAAATTACGGAGAAGCTTAAGGCTAAGGCACAGCTGCTCGGCTTGTGGAACATGTTCTTGTCCAAGCATTACGCCGAGGGCGGAGGTTATACAAACTTGGAGTATGGCCTCATGGCGCAGTACTTGGGCCGGTCGCACACTGGACCAGAGGCAACCAACACCAACGCTCCCGACACCGGAAACATGGAGATCTTGGCCAAATATGGCAGCGCGGTCCAGAAGAAAAAGTGGTTGGAACCGTTGCTCGCGGGCGAGATACGGTCCGCGTTTTTGATGACGGAACGCGGCACGTCTTCTTCCAACGCATTGAACATTTCGTGCACCGGCACGAAGAACAGCCGCGGGAACTACGTGGTGAACGGAGTTAAGTGGTTCGCCTCTGGCGCAGGCGACCCGCGGTGCCTGGTGTGGTTGGTCATGTGTAAGACCGACACCAATGCCACCACGCCGTTCCGCAACCACTCTATATTGGTGTTGGATGCGAAAAAGGCCTTGGCCACAGGGAAAGCCATTTTGAAGCGGCCGTTGCACGTTTTTGGTTACGACGATGCGCCGCACGGCCACTGCGAGGTGGAGTTTTGCGACTACGAGATGGCAGCTGAAGACATGCCGCACGCGGTATTAGGCGAGACTGGAATGGAATTCGCCATCATCCAGTCTCGGTTGGGGCCCGGCCGCATCCACCACTGCATGCGCATGCTCGGGGTGGCGGACATTTGTTTGCTTACGGTGGCACGCCGCGCCAACCACCGCATGATCTTTGGCACACGCATGAAGGACCGGGAAACGTTTTCTACGGCGTTTGCGCAGCACAAGATCAACATCGAAAAGTGCCGTTTGCTTGTGCTCAATGCGGCGCACAAGATCGATATAACCGACGCGAAACACGCGATGCGCGAGATTGCAATGGCGAAGATTGAGGTGCCGCGCATCGTGTTGAGCGTGTTGGACTGGGGTATTCAGATGTTTGGCGCGGAGGGAGTGTCGCAGGACACGGTGTTGGCGCGGTGGTATGCACTCACGCGCACGCTCCGCATTGCCGACGGACCGGACGAGGCGCACTTGGGGCAGTTGGCAAAGCACGAAGTGCGCCGGTTCCACGAGGCGGACGAGCTTTTCGCCGGCATCGCCCGTCGCGAGACGGAGGTGGCGAGGTTGTAGCCCGATTGTGTACCAAATAGTTTGTATCAACACTGTGAAACTTATCGGGGGCCTACGCCGCGTGGGTCTGAAGCATGGCACCGTGCCCCTCTGGCAGCATCCTTCGGTCGGCTCGGAACTTCCCTCACTTAACGGCGACTGTCTCTACATGGATCATGGTAAGTGTCGTTAATACATATGCAGAAATGAAGCACGCCTAGTACAAGTCGGACTTGACAAAGTCGTGGATGAGACCCCTCTTCAAGAAGTTCTTAGCCTTGACCTTCTCCTGTTTGATTCTGACGTCCTGAGTCGCCTCCCATTCCTTCTCCGCGACCTCAAATGGAATCTGTTGCATTTGCACCAAGTGGTCGTCCTCGCGATCGATATCTAGTTCTCCGAGCATTACCACGTTCTCGCCTCTGACCATGAACACACCGCGCGGCGCCTCGGCAAAACGCTCGGGGCTGCTTTCTGTCTTGGGTAAGTATATTCTCTCGAGCGTGTCCTGTAACACCAAGTTGGCGAATTGATCAAATGTTCTCAAGATTCCCGAGACATTGCGACCGTCTCTCAACAACACAAAGATCTTGCGATCCACAGAGCCAACTATGGCAGCGGCAGTGGTAAACGCATACGACTCCAAGTACAAGTCTTCCGCATTGGAGCCTTGATGCTCAGTGTCTGGCAGTGTTTGTTGGGGGGAAGACATGTTGGTGAGGGAGTATTTGAGCTTGTGTTTTTTTGGCCCGACACATTAGGACGTGCACGCCCAGCAAACGTATGTGAAGATACTTGAGGTGACAGGTTTGTTGTTACGGAAAAGAATCGACAGTAACAGCTTCGATGCCTTTTTTCTATCCATTCTCTACGACAATCACGTTTCGCCGGCGAAAAGGTTTTCATTTTGTTGCCTGTCTGTCTTCATGCGCAAAATCACAAATAAGCCTACCATGATCGGAGGATTGTAAACATGCTCAATGCTAAAAATTGCGGCAAGCTATACCTACCACAAGAACGGAAGCCCATGGCACGAGCAAAAGTGTACAGAACAAAAATCACAAATTGGGCATAAATGGTTCGATCAACCCCGCCTAACTAAGAGTCTCCACCACCCTCCATCCGCGCTCCACTGGTTTGTGCAGGCGCGATGAGACTTTTCAACCACCACATATTTCATGTCCTTCTACAGCTACAAGGACTACATCGAGGAGGGCGACCTCGTGCTCGCATTCATGAGCCGCGGTCTCATCAAACCTATAATTGTCGAAAAGGGCCAGCGTCTAAACACCCGCTACGGCAATTTTGAGCACGATCGGATGATTGGCATGAAGTACGGTTCCCAAATGGGCGGCGCCAAAGAACGAGGATTTGTGCATCTTCTCCACCCTTCTGCCGAGCTCTGGACCGTATCTCTTCCTCACAGAACTCAAATTGTCTACACTCCTGACCTGTCTTACATTGTACAGCGATTGGGCGTGACTAGCGGATCGAGAGTTATTGAGGCCGGAACCGGGTCGGCATCGTTCTCTCATGCATTTGCACGTACTGTGAGTGATGCGGGAAGACTTTTCACCTACGAGTTTCACGAGCCGCGGTTTTTAGAGGCCAAGGCAGAGTTGGAGCTGCACGGGCTTTTGGCCAACAACACCATCATCACCCACCGCGACGTGTGTCACGATGGATTTGAAATCGCTGACTTACCGCCAAAATTTGAAAAAAACGGCGGCTTGTGCTGCGACGCGGTCTTTCTCGACTTACCCTCGCCGTGGACTGCCATTCCCCACTTGAGCAGTGTGGTGTCGGCTACGTCACGTGTGGGTATCTGCTGCTTCAGCCCTTGCATTGAGCAGGTAGACAAGACTATAGAGGCACTCGAAAAACAGGGCTGGACCGATATAGAGATGGTGGAAATCGCCGGGCGCCGGTGGGAGGCGCGCATGGAGATGGTGCGCGATCTTCTGGATGTGGTGAAGCGGTTGAAGAATATTCAGGATCGCAAGAGCCAGGGAATTGAGAGTAGAAGACAGGTGAAGGTGTTGGCGGGAGAAAAGCGCAGCGCAGATGAGATGGAATCGTTGTCCGAACCAGGAAATGTGACCAAGTATAATCCTTTTGGCCGGGGCATGCGCATCAAGGAAGGCGACGACCAGTTCACATGGAAGAAGGTAACAAAAATAGAGCTGGAGATCAAGACGCACACTTCTTTCCTAACATTTGCATATTTGGTACCTTCGCTACAGAAAAGCGACGGCGATACCGCTGCACCCGCCGATAGTTAGCACACTTGAAATTCAAGGCAATTTCTTTTGACTGAAGTGGTCACTACGCCTGACATCAACTAGTGGTATATTGCGGGTGATTACGAGTGCGCAAATATCTCTAACACTGGTTATCAATTACTTTGCAGAATCCAGGAAGCCCTGCAGTAGCTACTGCAACTCAATGCTAACCGTTATAGAAACTCGTAGAATGATAGCTGTCAGACCTAGGTGAATTCCAAAAAGACTCATTTTACTCGCACCAAAAATTCTTTAGTCACCACGTCCGCTTAGATCTCTTCGATTACCGCATACGGAACAGGAAGACAATAAACTATTTTCTTTCTTTATCTGAGTCGATATGATATAATTATACATAAAAGTAGTGTCTTGCGAACCACAAGTAGCGCCAACTTTTGGTGCTGGGCCGGTAAACTTACACCTCGACAAGCCGATTGCACATTTGAAAAACGCCTAAAATAACACACCCTACTGATACAAAAAGAGGAGAAATTGCTCATTTGCCGTAGAGCAACGATATTTCTCACCACATTAGAGAACTTTCATTGAGATAGTGATTACTGCCGCAATGATTGGTGGTGCATATAACTACACTATCATGTACATGTTGCGCCTCCTCTAGTCAAGAACCACATACGGACATACTGCAATGGATGGTGCACCAATTGGTACGTTCTCTTCCAATCTCGCTTGGAGCACACGACTTTGATATTAAACCCAAGACTTTTCTTTCCTTCCTCAATGGTTAAACCACGTTGGGATATCACCGTTCATAATCAACCCCTATAGCGAGACTCCGTCTTTGACCAACGTCTACTAACCGCCAGTTCTTGACCAGGGCACTGGTTTTGTGAAAATCGGCCGGGCTGGTACCAACTTCCCCGACTTCACATTTCCATCGCTCGTGGGTAGGCCCATTTTGAGAGCAGAAGAGAGAAACGCATTGGTCCCAGACACTATCGAGATCAAAGATATAATGTGTGGTGCTGAGGCGAGTGAAGTCAGATCGCTATTGCAGATATCTTACCCCATGGAGAACGGTATCATCAAGAACTGGGAGGATATGGAGCACTTGTGGGACTACGCGTTCTACGAGAAGATGAAAATCCCCACACAGGGAAAGAAGATCTTGTTGACCGAGCCGCCCATGAACCCATTGAAAAACAGGGAGACCATGTGTGATGTGATGTTTGAGAAGTACCAGTTTGGTGGCGTTTATGTGGCTATTCAAGCGGTGTTGGCTTTGTACGCCCAAGGATTGAGTTCTGGTGTGGTGGTTGACTCTGGCGATGGTGTGACCCACATTGTGCCAGTTTACGAGTCGGTTGTTTTGAACCACTTGACCAGGAGATTGGATGTTGCTGGTAGAGATGTTACTCGGAATTTGATAAATTTGTTATTGCGCCGTGGGTACGCTTTCAACAGGACAGCTGATTTTGAAACCGTTCGCCAAATCAAGGAAAAGTTGTGTTACGTGTCGTGTGACTTGGATTTGGACACCAAGTTGGCCAATGAGACCACCACGTTGGTGGAGTCTTATGAGTTGCCAGATGGTAGAGTGATCAAGGTGGGTTCCGAAAGATTTGAGGCACCAGAGTGCTTATTCCAGCCAAACTTGGTGGACGTCGAACAGCCAGGAGTGGGTGAGACTTTGTTCAACACAATTCAGTCCGCTGACGTGGATGTGAGATCTAGTTTATTCAAGGCAATTGTTTTGTCCGGAGGTTCGTCGATGTATCCTGGTTTGCCCTCGAGATTAGAGAGAGAGTTGAAGCAGTTATGGTTGACTCGTGTTTTGCATGGCGACCCTACCAGGTTGGAAAAATTCAAGGTCAGAATCGAAGATCCTCCTAGAAGAAGACACATGGTGTTCATCGGTGGTGCGGTGTTGGCCAATATCATGGCGGATAAAGACCACATGTGGATCTCCAAGCAAGAATGGGAAGAACAGGGTTCACGTGTTTTGGAAAAGCTTGGTCCGCGTTAGGATACTCACAGAAAATATACGCTATATTGTTATCAGAGTAGGGTTACGTTTATTAAGTTTGATATGCTAGGGATATCGAAACAGTCTATGCATAGTTCAAGTCTTCAATTTGCTTGAGAACCGTTTCCACGAGTCTATCATACACGTCGTCAGAAATTTCTCCACTCCGTCTCGCATTATAACCAAAATTGACCGCGGAGTACACCAAATCCTTCACAAACGCCTTGCTCACTGCCCTTGGCTTCAAAAAGCTTGAATTAAGGCACTCCTCTACTGTCCAGCGGTCACCGGGGTTTCTTTCAAGACATTTTTGCATGAGCTCAACCACGCTTGCAGGAACAGGCACCTCACCGATGCCTTTCAACGGATACTGTATTTTTACCTGGGGGTTCATGATGGCCATTATACGCGCTTGGCCCGAGTATGAACCGTAAGGAGGACGGCCGTAGATCATCTGATATATGATACATCCACAAGACCAGATATCGGACGGCCTTCCAGCCTTCCATGCAGATCCTTTTCCATGAATCAGAGCAGCTGATCCAGGACGAGTTATTTCCACCATTGTTTCTGGAGCCATGTAGTTCGGAGTACCGATTTGAGACTCGCGGTAGACGTTGGCAGTGTGATCAGGCACTGCATTGGCAATACCGAAATCAATGATCTTGAGGATGCCTTTCACAAACAAAAAGTTTGCTGGCTTTAAGTCACTATGGACAATTCCCGCACAATGAACTGCCTCTACACACTTCAAGATTTCGATTGCATGGAACCGAACGAAATTCAAATCTAACGCCGAACCGGCGGCTAACTTATTCAGAAGCACGTGTGCAAGATCGATATCGCCACACTCCATCACTAGGTAGATAGAGCCGTCATTAACGGCGTGGTCTATTAGTCGAACCACGCGCGCCTCGTTTTTCAACCGGTTGAGTAAGTCGATTTCTCCCTTGAATCCAGACACGCAAGTTTCATCAAACAGGTCAAATGCCACTTTTTTGATTGCCAAATGCTTGTTGGTATCAATGCGCCGTACCTTGTACACCTTAGAGGTGCCTCCTCTACCAATGAGGTCGAGTTTCTCGTAGTGATGAGAATTGACGGTGATCACTTTTTTCCGCTTTGTATCGTCGAGCTTGTCGGGTGGATTGGATTGTGGTGAGCTCTCCGACTTGGTAGACGGCGGAAGCAAATAATTCATTGGATTTGTGACAGGACCTTGGGGATTAGTAAGCTTAAGTGCTTTGGGCTTCCTGAAACTTGCAGTCTTTTCCATATTGACATAATTAGACGAGATATTCAGTAAGGGCACCCGCTGCTGAAGGATAGGCGCAGGCAGAAAATCTGCACGAGGTCTTGATCGTTTGGCCGACGTATGATGCTCTGTTCGATCAGTAAATCCTGTTTCCGGCGACTTCAGCTTCAACATCTCTAAGCTTTTAAAGAAGTTCGAATCGCTGGTGATTCGTTTCGTGCCGCGCAGCTCTAGATTCTCCGTGGAGGGAGACAAGACTGTGTGCTTCACTGGCGTTTTAAATTCAACAGGTGAATGCACCTCGGGCGGCGACAGATGTAGGCCAGTAGATGAAAATGGGACCTCCTCAGACAGAAAAACTTCAGAAGCTCTTTTGGGTGGCCCAAGGGATCTGAAGCGTCGAGTGAGTCGTGAGCGCTTTGGGTTAGAAACGCCATTTGAAATCGGACGAGGTTCAAGCCCACCAGGGGCTGGATTGCGACCCAGGTCCGCGGAATTATCAAGCTCTTCATTCTCCTCATTTTCATCATGCATGTTGGATGAGCTGAACAGGCCACTGGGAGTTTGCCCACTCATGCTTATGCTGGAGATGTTGTGCGAAGAGGTATTTCCGCTCATATAAGAATGACTAGATCCGTTTCCTGGCGCATTGCCATTATCAGAAGGTGACATTTGATCATTCGAAGCTTTAAAATGAACTGAGAGCTTCGATTTGAGTGAGTTCTTCAACGCAGTGTTGTCTCTTGAATCATAGATGCTTAGGGAGTGTTTGGCGTAGTCTGTTTTGTCACTTAGTAGGGCAATTCCATACGCGCTTAAAGCAGGGGGAGCAAAAGTGTTGTCATCCTCCGGTAGCAGATTCGGGAACACCGTCCGCGTACCAGATGAGACGTTCATTGAGAAGATGGTGGTCCAACAGTTAATCGCGTACAAGAGTAATTGTAAACAATACTGAAGGGGTACGGGTGTGAACTTCCTACATATGAGTACGAGAGGGCAGGGTGAGGTTGCGCCAATTAGAGATAAGTTTCGGGACAAAAGCAGTCGAGATTAATTAAAGGAGCTCCAAAATCCTGGAAAAGAACATCTTAAGAGCGGCGGCCGCTACATTGTCATGTGAAAAACTACATGCTTTTGTGAATAAGCTATTAATTTGCACAAGACACATCGCATCGATTCATCGTGCACTCCACAGATATGGCCGGTTCTAAAGTAGGACAAGCAAAATGGAGAAGAAAGTCCACTATATAAAAAAGAGAGAAATTCGATTTAGCTAGCAAAAAATGACTTTTTGCCAACACAACATCTTTGTAATCCATGAGCTAAATTTCTCTACAAGAAGCGCCATTCCATGCGCTCTATATGCGCGCACTAGCTCAGCTGAAATCTTCAAGTCTACTTCATCAA
Source organism: Clavispora carvajalis (assembly GCA_030581635.1). Classification (NCBI taxonomy): domain Eukaryota; kingdom Fungi; phylum Ascomycota; class Pichiomycetes; order Serinales; family Metschnikowiaceae; genus Clavispora; species Clavispora carvajalis. Next base: position 180,653 of record JAKTTV010000012.1, on the reverse strand, counting down.
CATGAGCAACTTTGTCCGTCAGGCGTCGTTCGACGTTGAGTATGCTCCTGCCCACATATCCAAATGGATATCTAAACGTACAGGATTACAAATCACTTATGTTAACCAACCGTCTCCCGTGGTGAATGGCTATTTTGCGGTTGCCACTGAGATCGCTGACGACTCCGGTTCTCCTCACACCTTGGAGCACTTGGTCTTCATGGGATCACACAAGTACCCTTATAAGGGGTTGTTGGACAGTTTGGGAAACCGCTTCTTTTCTTCGACTAATGCATGGACTGCGGTCGATCAGACTGTCTACACTCTCACCACTGCTGGTTGGGAAGGATTTAAGACATTGCTTACAATCTACTTGGACCATCTCTTCAACCCAACCTTGACCGACGAGGCCTGCTTGACGGAAGTTTACCACGTTGACGGCAAGGGTAAGGAAAAGGGTGTCGTTTTTAGCGAGATGCAAGGGATTGAAAATCAATCATGGTTTTTAACCTACAACCAGTTGCAGAAGACTTTGTATTCTGAGTTTTCTGGATATTCTTCCGAAACTGGAGGACTTACATCTGAGTTGCGGACCTTGACTAATGATCAGATTAGGGACTTCCATAAGTCAATGTACCGCCCAGACAATCTTTGTGTGGTGATCACCGGCTCAGTGGATGAGGAAGAATTGTTGCAAATCATGAACGATTTTGATAACCAGTTGACGCCTGCTCCAACTGAACCTCACAAGCGGCCATTCGTGGACTCCAAACATGACTTGCCTCTCACCGAATACATAATCAAGAGGGTTGAGTTTCCTGACAAGGATGAAAGCATGGGAGAACTTGTCTTAGGCTGGATTGGACCTGAATGTGATAAAGCTTTAGATAACCTTGGTGTGGATATGGTAGGTTCGTACTTTACTGATTCACCTATCTCCATTTTAAACAAGCATTTGGTTGAGATTGAGGACCCCATGGCCACGGATATCGATTACGGAACGGACGATTTCGTTCGCACCGGATTAAACTTTACCATTGGCGGTGTACCCACGGAAAGATTAGAGGAAGTTGATGCCAAAGTAAAGGAACTAATTGCTTTCCATGCAAACGAAGAGAATTTCGACTTGGTGTACATGCAACAACTCGTTCACCAGCAAATGCTCAAGTTTGTCGCTAACACTGAGAGATCTTCTAGTACATTCTCTAATGTGGCTATTCTGGAGTTCATCTACGGAAAAATCGATGGATCAGACTTGGAGAAGTGGACCAAAGATCTTCATGAGTTTGAGATCCTCGGCACTTGGTCTGCAAAGCAATGGTGCGAGCTTATTCGAAAGTACTACGTGGAAAATAAATGCGCTACTATTTTGGGTGTTCCATCAGCTTTGTTAAATAAGGAGACCAAAAAACAGAACAAAGAAAGAGCCAAGGCGATCAAGGAGAAATACGGTGAAAAGGGTCTTCTAGAATTGGGAGAGCGGCTTCAAAAAGCACAAGACAAAAATGATTCTCCTATTCCTGATGAAGTTCTTATCCAGTTTGGTAAGCCAGATCCTTCTAAGATTGAATTTATCAGCACAAAATCCTATTCCGGTGGCAACAATTCTTCGAAGAGCCCTATCTACATAAAAGACGATGAGTTTGCCAAGTTGATTGCTAAAGACGGCCTCGATCTGCTCCCGTTGAATTTGCACTTCGAAGATTTCAAATCTCGCTTCGTAACTGTACATTTGTTGATGCCCACGACGAATATTCCAGAAAGGCTCTTGTCGTACTTTTCTTTGGCAGAAGAGATTTTTTCGCTCGCAATCAAAAAACCTGATGGACAATACATTCCTTACGAAAAGGTGATCTCAGATATAAACAACGACTTGATAGAGTTTCAATTTGATAATGGATTAGAAAACCAGTTCGTGGAGCTTGCTAGCGTGAAAATCAAATTTGAGGCTACCAATTATGACCGTGCAATCCAATGGCTCATTGATGTCATGAAGCACTCTATCTTCGAAGAGTCAAGATTGAGGGTGATGGTGGAGAAAATAATAAACTCTCTCCCCGACAAAAAGCGGAACAGTGAGTTGATGATGTATTCTTCTGAATACCGTACTATCTATAATTCGCTGTCCTTGAGAAAAGCGCAGGATCTGATACACACCGAGGACTTCTACCGCAATTTGATGCAGAGGCTTGACGATGGAGAATATCAGAACATCAAAGAGGAACTTGAGCAGTTTAAAAAGTCATTGTTCAATGTTGCGAACATGAACGCTTATGTTGTCGGTGGCTGTACTCAATTGAAAAACCCTGTTTCCGCTTGGAGTAATTTTGCCCAGGAGTTTGCCAACAAGGAAAACATTTCACCATTCACGCTTGAAAATCTTCCAAGAGCGTTCCAATTTAAAACGGAGACCGGAAAGAAATGCAGTAAGCAAGCCCATCTTGTCACTACTTCAGCCAGCGAGACTACTCACTTGATTTCATTGACACCTATTCCAACAGACTACTTAGACGATGACATTTTCAAGATTGCTTTAGCTAACGAATTTTTGGGAGGTGTTGAGGGACCATTTTGGAGAGGTATTCGTGGCACCGGACTAGCGTATGGTGCTAACCTTAGAAGCATCGTGGAATCTGGATACTTATCGTTCTCCATCTACAGAGGCGCTGATGCTCAGCAAGCGTGGGCTACCGGGAAGAAAATTATCGAAGATTATGCGTCTGGAGTGCTTGAAATCGACCAAATCAGTCTTGAAAACTCAATTGCGGCCATTGTTAACGAGCTCGCTAATGCGGAATCTAACACTTACGATGCTTCGATTAACAAAATCATTGATAACCTTTTCAAGAAGAGAGGTTCCTCTTACCTCAGTCACTTCTTGAAGAAATTGAACAGCTTTACTAGCGAGGACGTGGTTTATATTATGAAGAAGTATTTCGTGCCTTTGTTCCAGGCGGAAACGTCAGTGATTTTTTGCTGTTTGCCTACTGACATCTTGCCAGAGTTTTCTAAATTTATGAAAGAAGTGGGGTATGACGTATCAACTGAAGAGATTGCTTCGGCCGGAGGTGAGCACAATGCTGACGACGAAAGCTGTGGCAGCGACTGCGAACACGATCATGATAATTCTCATGACAACTCCGATGATGAAACTGACAGCAATAATGAAACTAACAGTGAAGATGATTTCAGCGAAGAGAGCGAAACCGAAGAGGAGACGGACGAGGAAAGCGAATAAGATATTAGATTTATAGATTGAGATAGATAAGTTTTGAGAATCCAATACTAAAATCCACGTTCATTTGTCCTGCATGATAACAGGCGATATCAAAGGCGATCCAGCTGTCTACATTGCCATCACATGTCGCCCTCCTATTCGATATCAATTAGCAACCAGCTTCCGAAATACTCAGACCGCTGTATTTTTCCCCAATCAGTTCTAGCTGCGGTTTTGGAAGATCACGCTCAGCTTCCGCACCCACTCGTTTTCCGGCTTAGTGATAGAGAGAAGCAATCGGTTTTGGTGGGAGTGCGTGAGTTTACCGCTCCCGACTCGGAAATACTAGTTCCTGAGGAAGTTTTCAGCCGCTTAAACCAAAGCAAAGTCAGTATAGAGGTGGCAGCTTTGGAGAAAGCTACGTTTCTACAAGTGAAACCAGTGCAGTTCTACCCGCAGGTGACCAACTGGAAATACTACCTTGAATCATTTCTCAGTAAAAATTACACGACTTTAAGCGTCAGACAGCTGTTTGGGTATTGGGATGAGGCTGCAAGTTCTCCGGTGGAGCTAGTAGTGGAGGATGCCAACGAGAAATCAGTGATTGTGGTCGACACAGATAGTGTACTCGATGTTGTACCACTCAATGACATTATGGCAGCACAACAACTTGAGCAGTCTAAGGTAACATCAGCTCTTGAAAACATTCCTTTTCTTGATACAAATATGGCTCTTGACCTAGAACCGTTCGGCCAGGTTACTATTCCTAATGTCTACAAGGTGAATTTGCGAGACTACAAATCTAAGCTTTACTTGGAGATGAGTGGAGATGACATCTCGAACGTTGATATACTTGGAGGAAAGGACAAATTCCTTACGTTAGATAATTACTCCTGGAGTACAATGGTTCAGGACGATAAGGAAACGAAAGCACTAGTGATTGACCTAACCTCCGACGACATGGTAAACTACGCCCAAAAGCACCCGGAAGGATGCTTTCTTTATTTTGTATTCTTTGCATGGGAGCATACTGCGAAGGTGAGCATAACTCTCAGCGACACACTGATGGAGCGTCAGACAGGTGACGGCATCCAGTGCCCCAACTGCTTTAGGCGAATTTCTAAGAACTTCCAGCTCCACGAACTTGCATGCTACCGCAAACAGAAGTGTCTTTGTGGTGAGCTCTTTAACGGAAAAATCCCATCCACCCACTGGCATTGTAAGGAGTGCGGACCCTCGGTCCACGGGAACAGCTCGTTGCACAGAATGAAGCATCACAAAATTTACCACCAACAGCCGTACGGTTGCAATAAATGTAAGGGGTCCGCCACATACAACAGTCTCCTTGATCTTGTGACTACCCACAAAGCGACTACATGTCCTCTGAAACTTCACGAGTGCATGTTTTGCCACATGATACTTCCGCAGGGCGAAGAGACGTACGAGGACCGATTCAACAACTTGACACACCACGAGAGCGAGTGCGGAAATAAAACTACCGAGTGCTTCGAGTGTGGAAAAGTGGTCAAGGCACGCGACATGGCGAGCCACTTGCACATTCATTACTTAGATAAAGTGGAACGACAGGCGAGCCCGCTTCAACACTGCGCCAACCAGGTTTGCGTGGCAATCTTTGAAAACACTACCCCCTCCAATGATCTTGGCTTGTGCAACAGCTGTTACCGACCGTTATATGCATCGATGTATGACCCAAAAAACGAAAAACTACAAAACCGCATTGAGCGGAAGTACGTGATGCAACTTACCAAAGGGTGCGGCAACGAATGGTGCGACAACCCTGAATGCGCCACTGGAAGCAACAAGATGGATATCAAATCTGCGTTGGCAAGGACCAAGCAGGTTTTGCTTCCGCTAGTGGTGGTGCCCCAATTGCCGATTAGCCAGATGAGTAACTGTGGCACCAAGGGTGCAAATAGCTTGTGGCTATGTATTAGTGAGGACGTTATGCGGCGCAAGCAACTACTCCTGGAGGTATTGGCATCGGATGTGGCAGAGGGGCTTGCGTACCGAGCAATTTGGAAACACTTGGATTCTGACCTGGCTCGGCAGTGGTTGATGCGGAATGCAGTATAATGAGATAGGCCCAATGGGGAGATAATGGTCCCCACCAGACGGGGGTGTAGTGTGCATAGTAGGTGTGGTTACTCCACGGTCGTGTGTCCTTATCGGGCTGATAGCAATAGGGGATGTTTTAACGTATCGACACAGCGGTGCCTTTGCCTGTTTTAGCCTGAGCAGGAAAGCTGGAGAATCTTGACCTTGTCGTCAATTGTCTCCGAGTAGAGATATGTCGTATAAACTACTCCAAGCCAAGCCGGTTGGGGGTATGGCGCCAGCAACAGCCTGCACATAGAGGGAGGTAGAGCGCATGGTATAAAATCGCCTTATCGCCACCACCGCTTCTCATTTACTACCCACTTGCACTTATCCAAACCCTTACTACCACAGACATTTTGGCTCAGTGCAAGTATTAATCAAAACAACTCTTCTCGAATCCGTTTCGAGACTTTTGAACCGTTCCTTTAGTTTGCCTGCTGCGTTAGCCGCATTCCATATTCTAACCCCTAAATTACAACCACAAGATGTTATTCTCCCAATCCGTGGCCCTTTCCATTTTGGCAACCCTCGGCGCCAATGCGATGTTGCTTCCAAACATTGGTGACGTCATCGATGTATTTAAGGGCTCTGACCTCGCGCACCTCAAGGAAGGCGTGAAGGAGGAAGCCCACAAGGCTGTCGAGGCAGTTGCTGCCGCCAGCAAGGACTACGAGGCGCGGTTGGCGGCCAAGATGGGTCCCTTGCTTATGTCTTCTCGTGAGCTCATTCCCCACAAATACATTGTGGTGTTTAAGAGGGAGGTGACCCCTGAGGCGATGCAGTTTCACCAGGAGTGGGTGTCCGCCAAACACGCGGAGCACTTGTCTGCCGCTGACGAAAACGACCCCTTCTTCGCTAGCGTCAATGAGGCGCGCGTTGAAGGAGGTGTTTCTGATGTGTTCAACATTGCTGACTTGGTGTCGGGCTACTCTGGCTTTTTCTTGCGAAGCACCATTGATTGGATTCGTCGTGACCCTGCTGTCGCATTTGTGGAGCAGGACTCTGTTGTCCGCGCCAACGAGTTTGAGGTGCAAAAGGGCGCCCCATGGGGTTTAGCAAGAGTGTCTCATAGACAACCACTCTCGTTGAGCTCGTTCAACGAGTATTTACACGACACTGAGGGTGGTGAGGGCGTCACTTCCTATGTCATCGACACTGGCGTGTTCGTTGATCACACCCAGTTTGAGGGCAGAGCTGTCTGGGGTGCGACCATTCCTTCCGGTGACGCCGATGTGGACGGCAATGGCCACGGTACCCACTGTGCTGGTACCATCGGCTCTAAGGATTACGGTGTGGCCAAGAAGGCCAACATCGTAGCCGTGAAGGTGTTGCGCTCGAATGGCTCTGGCTCTATGTCCGACGTTGTCAAGGGTGTCGAATTCGCCGCCAAGTCGCACCAGGATGCGGTGAAGAAGGGTAAAAAGGGTTTCAAGGGCTCTACTGCAAACATGTCTTTGGGTGGTGGCAAGTCCACTGCGCTCGACTTGGCCGTGAATGCTGCGGTCAAGGCGGGTCTTCACTTTGCGGTGGCGGCTGGTAACGAGAATCAGGATGCAGCCAACACTTCGCCTGCTTCAGCCGAGTTGGCCATCACCGTTGGCGCCTCCACCATCTCCGATGCCAGAGCTTACTTCTCAAACTACGGCTCTACTGTTGACATTTTCGCCCCAGGACTCAACATTGTGTCGACCTACATTGGCTCTGATTCCGCTACTGCTACTTTGAGTGGTACCTCGATGGCATCGCCACACATTGCCGGTTTATTGACTTACTACTTGTCATTGCAACCGGGTGCTGACTCGGAGTTTTTCGTCTCGGACAAGGGCGTATCTACTACACAGTTGAAGAAGAATTTGATTGCATTCGGTTCTAAGGGCTTGTTGTCCGACATCCCTGAAGACGGAACTCCGAACATCTTGGCGTTCAATGGTGCTGGCCACAACTTGACTCAGTTCTGGGAAGGTAAAGCTGCTTCTCACAAGGAAGTGCTAGAGGAGGATGTGGTGTCGACCAAGGCCATTCTTCAAGGCTTGTTTGCCGAAGTTGAGCTGGAGTCTGAAGAGCTTATCGCTGATGTGAAAGGCTTGGTTGATGCCATCTACAACCGGGAGTAACCTATTGACTAGGAAGCTCGTACATATTTGTTTATTGTTACGAAATAGTTGTGTTTGCAAGTAGGAAATTTGATGGAAGAACAGAACCCTTGGCATTGGACAAACAAGCGGCGAATAGCTAAAGAATAAGCTAATGTATCGAGGATCCTCGAGCTTGGTTGTCTGCCCGTCAACTGTTTTGTCTCTGGTGGCAAAAGCAAATTCGGGTGCGCACCGGACACCAATAAGAATCCAAGCTTGAGCAGTTGCGCACAGTCATCTGAAGCTGGGCAACTCGTACATATGTGCGATACGGCGTATTCTCATATTTTGCCTTCCAACCGCCAAATGGTGGCAATGTGTTTGATTCCACCGCGACTGCATATTAACGGGCAACCTCGTCTGAGCCTTATCGTGTAGGCGAGTTAATACTCAGTTTTCTTCCCGCATAAGCACATACCATGTCGACGCCTGCTAAAAGGAGACTTATGAGAGACTTTAAAAGAATGCAACTGGATGCTCCCAGTGGCGTATCTGCCTCCCCGGTTCCCGATAATGTGATGTCGTGGAATGCGGTGATCATTGGCCCTGCCGACACTCCGTTCGAAGATGGGACCTTTCGCTTGGTGTTGCAGTTTGATGAACAATACCCCAATAAGCCACCAAACGTCAAATTCATTAGTGAGATGTTTCACCCAAATGTGTATGCGAGCGGAGAGTTGTGTCTAGATATCTTGCAGAACAGATGGTCACCTACGTACGACGTGTCAAGCATCTTGACGTCGATTCAGTCGTTATTGAATGATCCTAACATTTCCTCGCCAGCCAACGTGGAGGCAGCTAATTTATACAAGGACCATCGCTCTCAGTACATAAAGAGGGTACGCGAGACGGTTGAGCATAGTTGGGACGAGGACGAGGAGGAAGACGAGGACGAGGATGCCGAATAGGCACTGTGCATATATGGAGCTTCATAGGAACGCATGATTGCCGTGGATTCATTGCCGTATATGGGTTGGCCATGGCGAAACTTGTGCAAGGGCGGATCACCCTCAAACTCTTTAGCGCATGCTAGTTGGAGGCCGTATTCAACCAAATTCCAGAATCGTCCTACGCTAAGATACGCTGTTTGTATACTTTGAGATCAATACTCTATTTACAAGTGAATTGCAATGTCAGTAAAAGTGAATTGCAATGCCAGTAAGGGGCGAGGGGTTGAATCTACTTCAACCATAAGTAGTACCAATTTTTGGAGGAAGCCTTCTCTCTTGCTAACTTCTCCCTTTCTTCCTTCTCTAACTGCTCTTTGCGCTCCTTCTGGGCCTTGGCAATCATATATCTGTCTTGCACTATGATTTCTTGAGGCTTTCCTTCCTCACCAATGTTCTTGTCCCGCAGAATCGCAAAGACCACGACAAACAAGGTTAGGTATATGAAAGTCTTCGTCACTGCATCCATCTTAGAAGTGTCAAACTGCGCTTTTCTCACTGGCGTTTCGGAGAGGTACAATGGTTCAAGCTTTTTCACTATGTCCTTCCCTGATGGGTTCGCCAATCTAATTTGGGATGGTATCGCGAAGGGAAGATCGTAAGGAGCCTCATGCGTATTCCAGTTGTTAAATTTTTCACGGGGTCCCCAACTACCGTAGGCAATGTAGTACCCCAACTTCTTGTCCTTGTCAGTCAACTTAGTCCAATCTTTGTCAAATTTTTCTTGAAGCTCTTTCAAGACCTGCCCCTGATGAAGCAAGCTTAAGGTACCAAATATTTCAGGGTTGTGGAATACTGGCATAGTGTCGATTGGTTGCACTGCATCGTCATTACCTGAAGAGAAGAGCGATCCCACGCCCTTGTTAGTTTGAGTAGGGAATTTTGCTGCCTCAGAATTGGCTACCTGAGGCGAAAGCTTTCGAGGTGTCTCGTGTGAAACTCTCGAACAGGTAAGAGTTCTCTGGGCAAAAATGGCCCTGGTGATGCACGCTCTGGAGATCATAAGGTAAAAGAATATAAAGCAACTCAGAGAAGACAGGGAGATTCTTCAGAAAATTTATAAAGGAAGCAAATGATCACACACTGTGATGTATATGCGGATGTCCTTTGATAAGTGCTCACGCCAACAATTTTGTTCCAGTACTGCCAATAAGTCGCGAGTAGGCGCACAAAAAAATGTTTAGTGCACTTGCCTCCGTCCAAACCGCTCACAAATAAGCCCATTTAATTTTCTACTGACCATACCAGGTACTAAGAAAAAAGCTATAAGTAAAAATAGACTTCACATAATCCTATTCATAAATTTCCCGACTGCAATCATTGGGGCACATACTGCCCGCACCGCCATGCATAAAGCATCAATAAGTAATGAAAGTTCGTAGAGTAGCCATACGAAGATCACTAGTTCTATCAATATCACTGCTGTTTGAAGAGATGGAAATTTTTCTTGAATTATGTCGACCGGAGCAAAAACAATCTTCATCACGCGAATACTCTTGATAAGACTGCTTATGTGCGAAATGACCCCCACAGGATGAGCAGACGTCAGAGCCCCTGTATACTCTCTGTATGGTGTAAGCTGTCTACCCAGATCTAACATGTACGCATCCTCCGCTTCTTCATCACTGATTTCAAAATTTAAAGGATATTCCGACTCCTCAACATAGGTCAGGCTCTTGGGGCCCCGATGAGTGTGTTTAGAGTTTACCTGTTGATTCCATTTGCTCATAGCGTTCTTGGCTTTCAAGTTCAAGTTTTTCACCTTATCTCGCTTCAGTAACTTTTGTGTACTCTTGATATTCCCACTGCAAGAGGGGCTAGCGATGGCAAAAGGTTTAGAGAAAGAATTATCCTCATTACTAGCTGCTGCTCCCATTTGCTGATAAGCCACCCACGATAGAATGTAATTCCAGACGGGATTTAAATTAGGCAACTTGGCGAAGGGTGAAACTAGAGTTCCCTCGGAAGTATCAGCTTCAAGCTCTTGACAGGATATTCCTGCTGAGTCTTCCGAATTTTTGAATTCTTCAACTCGATGCTCTAAGGCCTTTTTTTTTGATTTCTTAGTGGAATTCCACATTGGTTCCTGGTATGACTCCAGAACAAACCCACCTAAACTAGTGGCTCGCAGATAATGATCTGGGTTTTCTTCAGATGCTGAGTTTTCTGGTTCAGACTCCGAATCAGTTTTTGCCTTGTGTTGGAAAAGTTTCCATTTACGTTTCCGGTTTTTGACTTTCTCGATCGGACGGGACACCTCATCATCCTTCATGCTTTGCCGATAATAGTCGTAAGATTTGTAGCTGTCCTTTGAGATCTTTTTATGCACAATTCTAAATGCCCTTAGGAGCGGCTCTTTCAGATCTAACTTCTTCTGTTCTGGGTCTTCAAATACAAAATCTGCTGGATTGAATCGCTCGTCCTTATCTTTGGCGAAAACCAGCCTGAAAGTTTTGTGAGTGTAAATATGCGGCTTTGCCTCTTGTTCCGCAACGTCGTACCTCTTTTTTTGGTCAATGTAGTAACCTCTGAATGGTGGAGCCTGCTTTCTTCGTGGTCTCACTCCATTAGACAGATGCTGGTGTTCGTCTTCATTGTGAGCAAATATGGGGAAGGCTTCTTTTCTTTGCGGGTGATAATAATCCGCAATTGGCCGGGGTCGATTTCCATCGTCGATCCGCTGAAGGTATGTTAGTTGGGCGGGAGTAATCGCTTCATGCAATTCATTGGCATCAGCTTCGGCAGAAAAAGTGGCATGCGGAGGCGACTTCAGTTTGAGAGCTTGCAGAAGCAGCGATGGGTGATCGGATCTCGAACAGTTTCGAGGTTGTGAGGGAGCGCTAGGTATTCTGGGAGACCGGATTTTGCGATCCAAATATTGGTTGGTGAAATACGCATCCTCCGCAACGTTCATCGTGAATGTTTTATCGGAATTTCAATTTGTTCTTCGATTTCGAGGAAACCTTCCAACGGAGGGATGTACTCTTCTCTTGCATGGCTTTTCTGCCTGGGGTGGCTGGCTCTACGTCCTGCATTATTCACTACCGGTAGTCCATTCACTTGAACGAAGTTCCAGAAACCACGCGGTCCCATATTACCGTAAAACATTCATATTACTTACCTCTTTATCAACAGATCATCAAAATGTATTGTCCTCGAGGATCATTTCACACCGCATATAATGAGATATGAAAAACTGCAGGGCTGTAGAGATGGCTTCACTAAAACTTGTTTGCTACATGATGTTGCGTGATAGGCAGATCTGCAGATGACGAGGATTTCATTAAGCTTTATAAGGTATTCGAATTTGAATATTTCCTTAAGTTTCACGCACTGAGACTCATTTCAGGAGTTTCACGGGGTGTTGGATGATATATGGGCGCATGAAATACTTGCGCGAAGCTCTCGTTCGAATCAGGTGCAGTCGAATAAATCACTAACCTGAATTTAATTCCCGAAGTGCTGAGTATCAGAACACCATGCCGTTCAAAACTTCTGCCCTCAGCCGAAGCTGCAGGGCCCGCCGCTTTGCTTCTCGCACATACTCAAAAAAACCGCACCTGTCACCCATTACATGGCACTCTTACATCGACGACGACTTCCTCTCGCTTGTGAGCAAAAAGCAAATCGCCCAGCACTTGAATGACTTGGGTGCGTTTCCATCGTTTTCTAGTATCTTGACCCCACAACACTTTTACCAGAATGATGTGTTGATGAAATACTCGAAGCAAAAGCCACATCCAGTGTCGCTCCGACAGTTGGCCGGCTACGGCAAAGTGTTGACAAAGCAAAAGATCCTAGCGTCGGCCAACTTTGTAAGGATAGAGTTACCGATCAGATTGGCAATGAGAATCAGGGATTTGCAAACTTTACCCTTTGGTGTGGTCAACAACTTCCATTTGGCACAAATTTACGAAAGTTATTACCATTCTTTCAATGCATTTCGCAAGATCCCTCCAGTGACGACAATTCAAGAAAACGATGATTTTTGCCGCAAAATTAGTACCTTGCTAGACCAGCATGTATTCAATTTGTCTCACTTGATGATGGGCGCATTAGAGCTGTCAATTTTAAAGACGTTACCACAGGATGAATTGGACGCATTTATGAGTTCGATGCTTCGTTCCCGAATCAGTAGAAGAGTTATCGTGGAGCAGCATTTATCGCTTTCAGAAATCTATCGCGAGCATCCTTACCAAAGCAAACCACCAGACTATATTGGTGAGATTTTCCACAACTGTAATGCGAAGGAGCATTTTCAAATCGTGGGCGATATGGTCAAGACGTCGATGTTGGACTGGTTTCCAAACGAAGTTAACATGCCAGACTTGCGGATTGAAGGAGATCTCAATACCTCCTTTCCATTCATGCTACCACATTTGCATTATTTGATTGGCGAAATTATGCGTAACTCGTTTCAGGCAACGATCAAGACACATGGCCAGACAACAGATAGGAAACTACCGCCAATCAAAATCACAATTATTGACTCCAAGAAAGAGGTGATATTCAGGATCTCGGATCAAGGAGGAGGCGTATCTCACAGTAAACTTGCGTCCATTTGGTCGTTCGGCAAGTCACCGGAGTTGGCGAGACAGTCACTAGCCAATTTTCACCGAATTCCCGGTTTACAGATGTATTCCAACTTGAAAGTCACTCCAGCAGGATCATCAATTGTTGATAACAGGGATGCTCTCGGTCTCACTTCGGTAGGGGACATAGGTCAGCTGAACACTTCAAACAAACGTTCCACATTGGAGCAATTGACCACAAGACCAAATCAATTCAAGCTAGGTCTTGGCTTACCGATGTGCAAAGTTTATGCTGACTACTGGAACGGTGATCTCACAATGAACTCGCTTGAGGGGTACGGCAGTGACACTTGCTTGACTTTGAGTAAGCTTGGATTACACTCGAACTACACCAAGCTAGACAGAGCGTAGTTGCACGCGGTGAGCCCTACAAAGCAGGACTTATAAATAATTTGCCCAATGGCTCTCGGCTTTTTTTATTATGTGTAGTAATATACAGTGGGCAGCTATTGAGCTTTCGCCTTCTCTACCGGAACACACACTTGCCGCGCGTTCAAGATCACCGCGCGGTTGAATTTCACCACGAGATCCAAGCAATCACACAGTCGATAGTAAAGCGAAACCATGGCGCAAAGAAACGTTTCAATTCGCTCTCTTCTAGACGCATCAGATACGAAGGATGACACACCCAACGCTCCTGCGCCCACAAATCACACCCCATTAGAAAATGCGGCCTCCAGCTCGAACTCTGACCTCGTTTACCCTAAAGATCCCGTCCAGTCCTTGGTAGCCCAGTACCAGACATCAGTTGGGTTTCCAGAGTTTACAGAATCGCGATCTACTTTGCCACGAGACAGCGCCCGCGCGGGGCCGTCTGTGGTCGTGGCGCATCAAGCGATTGCACCTAAAGTCGAACCCCCAACCAACCTCTTACAAAATTATGTTAAGAAGTTTCAAATTGATTTTCAAACTACTTCAGATGAAAAGAGAAATGAACTGCCAGTCTCCTCATCTCCAGCCTCTCCTGTGCCTGCTCTGATGTCTCCAACACCCCAACTCAAAGACAAACTAGCGCCCACCAAACTACGCTCGTTGAAACCAGCTTTTCAAATCAAGCCAACAACAAACAAACACTCAATCGACTCCATCATAAACCTGGAAGATGCACAGGTACCGTTCGTGAAAGAGAAAAAAAGACCTCTCGCAAAGACAGAGCTGGCAAATAAAAAGGCCAAATTGGAGCCTAAAAAAACCATCAAACCAGCAGTTAAGACGGACACCAAAAAGGTTTCAAAAACGAAAAAAAAGACCCCTGAGACTATGAGCCAAGACAAGCCCTCAATTCACCCCACAATGACCCTCGACAAGAGCCAATCTATGGAAGCTAACGTCGTTGTACCGCCCGCATCCTTTATTACGCCAGATTCCGAAAAACTCACATCTGGACCCGACTCGCCCAGTAATGCTAAAGCTAAAGAAAAACCAAGTAACGGCTTAGAGGCAAACTCGCTGAACGATGCTAAAGAGAAAGACTCCAAAGATAAAAGTGCCAAGGATAGCAAGGAGAAAGAGAATAAAGACAAGGATAAAGGCAAGAACGAAAAGGAATCAGTTGCTGAAGTTCCCGTAATTGCTTTGAACATTCCGCTTCTAAATCCAAACAATCCTCAGCCGGGAAAAGCCGAGGTTGTAATTAATGTATTGAAGCTATCAGAGGACAAGTATGGGTGGAATACTATTCACCCCAATGCAAAATCTGCGATCGATCTCATGGATGATATTCTCGACGATGATGAGGAAGGCGAAGAAGAAGAAGACGAGGATGTTTCCGTGGCTGACGAGAAGGCCATTGCAGTGAAGAAGAAAGAGGAACTTACGGAAGAGCAGCTTATAAAGCGGCACGAGACGAAAATGAACCGGAAAGTAGGTAAGTATGATTTTGATGATCCGTTTATTGATGACGCTGAACTACAGTGGGAAGAAGAGATCACCACAACGAAAGAAGGCTTTTTCGTGTACTGGGGTCCATTGGTTGAGGAAAAATCAGCTACCAAAAAAGGTGTCAGTAAGAGCAAAAAGTAACTGCGATCCAGTATTTTCTTGAAATACACAATTTTCATCCATTCACAGTCACATCGCAAGCCTCTCAACCGTCACCTTTAAAACTCCCATACCCTCCACTACCGGCAGGCCCTGTTGATGCTTGACGTTGCCTTTCTCAACACAATTGATGTTGTTCTGCAATTTATCAACGACAGAGTCATATCTTTTACCCCTGACTGCATCATGACTTTTAAGCACGTACAAAAAATTTAGAAATGCCAGCAAGGTGGGAACGAGATGCTGGTTTAATTGCACCAGCGACTCGTTCCTGGAAAATGTTTCATTGATACACTTATCAATTAGCTGAAATAGATCATTCACACGAGTTTCAGTCAAAGTGATGTACCTAGAGCTGGCTTGATTGTCCCTGCTTGGAAGAGGCGGGGGTGTCGCAGAATTTTCGGTAATTTTGGCATCTGCTAGCACGTTTGACAAGGTAGATACAGTGACTTTGGACTTAGTGCTCAATTCTTTCAACACTCCCACAATGGCCGCCTTTACATTTTCATAGGGGCATTCTTGCAAAGTATCGAGGATGAAGTCGTACGCAATCTCCTCTGGAGCTAATGACAAAAACTTAGTCAACAACGTAAGTGTCATGTAGCGGAAATACAGGACAGAAGTACAGGATAAGATTGCAAACATCAAGCAACGGAAAAAAGACAAAAGCACAATGCGCGGCAAAGCAGCTACTTCCAGTTCAAGCTCCTTAATATTGTCCCGGTATTGATGCACCACGTACCAGCACCAAAAAATGGAAAAGTCATGCTGGCCCCGAGAGAGCGAGGCGGAATGCACCATTCCCGGAATTATCAATCGCACTGCCATAGAAATGGCTTCCCTTGCAGAGACTGAGACTTTGCTAAAGTTACGGGAGGGGCCTATGGAGTAGGTAAATAGCATTAAAGTGCCACTCAACGAATCAGTGATAGCATTTGCCTCCAGGCTAATCAAAGAAGCACTAAACACTTTTTTATAGTCAGCCGCAAGTAACTCCACTAATTTATCGGTTACATCCTCGTCGGACTGCAGAACGTAGTCGATAGATTCCACCAATTCGGCGCTGGACTTGACAAACTCAGTAAAAGCGGTGGTCAAGTCTATATCAAATGACAAAGCCACCTCATAAACACGCTCGACAACTTGGTCTTCCAATGCATAATTGTTGGAGTACTTAGCATCTCCGGGGAGTACTTTCTGAAGGTAGTTAAAAAAGTCCACGGACAATCCAAGGGTAGTTTTGGTGAGTGGCCGGTTGAAGGCTTCCGTCAAAAATGCCGTTAACAACTTTCGTTGCAAGTATTCTTCGTCCAATGTGATTTGAGCCAATTCTTCCGGCAGGAAGTTGGGCAGTTCTGGGAGAGGAGGTCGCGTGTAATTGCGGGTGAAGGTGGACATACGTCTCCACAAGAACTTGTGGTCGACAAGTGCCAGATTGATAGCGATTGCATTAATAAAACTAGTGACTGTCATTGCCAAGAACTTAGAGGGGTATAAAGTGGGGATGCGGCGCAAGCAGCTATCGATTAACTCAAAAAGACAGTATAGCTTCAAATCGTAGAAGCGCTCGGCTGCAACACCACTAACTTGGGAGTCGTACGCCTTGAGAGTGCTCAATAACTCGGTGGATTTAAGAAATAATTCTTTTGGATTACCCTTGATAGCTAGGACCTCGAATATCTTAAGAACTTTGTAAACCCCTGGTGCGTCCCTGATAGGTCCATCAAAAGTGAAATCAGACGTTATATAAGGTAGAACAAGAGCAGGCAAATCCCACCCAATTTCATACGTCATGGTGTCATCTGCTTTTATAACTTCTAAAATATGTGTAAGGATTAGTTCCCGTTCCTCGTTAGAGAAACGGGTGGGCTCGCCAGCAAAGATGTCAAGCACGGTAGAATAGGATAAATAGTCGCCAGATTCCCGGGCATCCGAAGCGGCAAGCTCTAATGTGCCGAGAATCTTGTCGAACGCCACGGTTTCTAGCGTAGAGTCACTGGCGTATTCAGTGTCATCAGAAAGAGACATGGTGGAGATGACGCGAATATAGCGAGGCATATTTGTGCCGGATTTAGAGAGAGGGAGAATTGGCTAAACGGGTCAGAGCCTAACATTTAGCCTTATATAAGTGATAAGCCTCGTTTCCGATTTATTACCTACGGGATTTCTTCCCCCTCCCTATAACTTGGGGCAGAAATTAGTGTTGATAGCTTATTTCCCGTTCATGTACACAGGCGCACTCTATTTCTATGTATCTACCCCATCTATGAGAACAGACTAGCCTAATATTCAATACAATTTATACTTTTTCAACAAAGGATTTTTGAAAAGACTTTTGAAACAACTTCGAGCTGCGTAGATAAACACGCATCGACTTTACTCGGCATTCCCACCTCACTTTTTCCGCTTTCAAATAGCACACATTTCTTCCCCAGCTTTACCCCAACATCCATCATGAGCCTTCTTCTACATTCAGATTCAGACTCGCTGGATACTTCATTGGCCAGCATGGATCCCCCTACACTAGAGAAGGTACCATTGTCGACTTCCAATATTCTCCAGCGGTCAAAAGTTACAATCGACCCCACGCCGCAATATAGTAAGATCTCGGTGCGATTCCAGCCCATAGGCTCCGCACCTGCAATGAAACAGCTTTTGTTTACTGTTTCAGGAACTCAGACTATTGGCTCTATACTGAAGTTTTTGATGCGGCGCCTTCAACTTAAATCTGTGCATGTTTATGTACTGAGCTCGTTCCAGCCCACTCCAGACGAAAAATTGGGCGATTTGCATCGCATGTATCAAAGCAGCGGCGAGTTGATATTGAGCTACTGCGAGGCAATTGCATTTGGATAAATGGAAAATTCCTCGCGATGACTGAAAACTCAGCCCTGCAAAGTGATTTCACTACATGAGCTAGGTAATGGTACATGAAATTAATATACAGCTGAATTCAAAGACATCCTGGGTATCTAAAGGGACATCGAGAGACGAAAGAAATGAGAACGATCCGAAATTTAAAAGAAAGAACTGACTAGTAGAACACAAACTCAGCAGAGCCGCTGGTTACAGTGAATGTACATCCGTCAGAACCGTCACCGCCAATGTATTGACCGTCGACGTAAGAGCAAGAGCCGGAAGTGTTAGCACCGTCGACACCTTGAATCTTGACATTGTAGTTTGGTGCGTCTTTGTTGTTTGGGTTAGGAATCAAAGACAAGTAGGTAACGCCATCAACTTGGCCTGCACCCATAACAACTGGAGCCCAGTTGCCGACACCAGATCCAGAAGTACCCCAAATACAGCCGTCCTCCACAGAAACACCGGCGTTGTTGACGTAAAATTGGGAAGAGGTCTTGCCATTTTGCCAGGTGAAGTAGTTGTCAGAGTCAACCACAGACACTGGAACTGTAGAACCTGCCTCCAACAAGGTTGGCACGTTCATGTTCTCGGAACCTGGGTAGTCGGTTCTGCAAATAGCCACCTCACTGCTGAGCTCAGACACGAAGTTGGCTGTTTGGGGTCCCCACTCGCACAAGTAGTCGGAGTCAGTGTTTGATCTGTACAACTTACCGTTGTTACAGTACAAACCGCCAACAGAAATACCGCTTGAAGGTTGGTCGGTAGGCCATTGAGTCTTGGACATACCCGCCTGGCAAGCGTAAGAGCAGTAATAGCCGTCCTTACAAGTGGAAGATGTGCCACCATCCAAGTTCATCACAGAGGTGAAGCCACCGGACAATCCGGAAACCCAGTCAACAGAGATAACACCCTGGCCAGTTGGCAAAGTGCTACAGTCATAAACACCGTCTTCAAACTTCACGGATGGGTCAACAAAAGCGGAAAGGTCGCCGGAAATGGAACCGGACGCGGAGGAGGATTGGGAGGAGGCAGAAGATTGAGAAGCAGAGCTCACGTCCTTTTTGGAAAGAGTAGCGTCAGTGTCAGAGGTCGCAGAGGCATCGTTTCTCTTGTGTTCGTGATGAAGGTGCAAACGAGATGGCGCAGCAGAGACGAGGGCCAAAAGCATGGAAAGGGCAACAGTGGATCTCATTATGAACGATTGTTGTTTCTTTATGTTTTCTATAATTAGGGGATGGCTTCAGGAAGTCAGATGGATGTGGCTTCAAAAGGAAAGACAATAGTTGGTGAACTGGATAATGAGTGTAAAGATTGCTTCAAACTAAAGAGGAATGTGTCCAACGGTTTGGGGGAGCGCCCTCTCTTAAACGATCTGCAAATATGACATAAGAAGTGCAAAGTTTTTTTTCGGAAATCTCGCTTAATGTGCAGTTTATTGACAAGGCCTAGACCGAAATGTAGCCAATTAAGCCCCAAATAGGTAAATATACATTCTCTCCGCAGTGCATAACCGGTTAAAGTGCCGTCAGGTACTTTTTCTTGCACATAGCACACATGTCAACGTCTTGATGTTTTGACAAGAACGGTGATTAACGATGTTTCATCGCCTACAAACATAACTATTTTCCCGCCCTAGATGCAAACATAGTACCACATAATGGTGCTATTTAAAAATGGCACGCGTGTGTAGCTGTGCGGTTTGTGTTATGCTACTCGTAGATGGATCATGTGCCAATGCGCACCGGCCGATCTCGATGCGCTCATTTGCTGATGCATTAACAGGAATCCTTTTATCAAATGATCCATATACCTTTCACACGCCTACATTCACGCGTAGAATTGAGACGAAAGACTAGTGACAAATCGTCAGGGAAATTATATTCGAAGTGCCTCAAGTGGTATGAGTACAATTGCCGAATCAAGAAGACAACGATTAGGCGAAATACACTTGTCACGTGCAAACGTCCACTCGCACCGTAACCTTACTGCTTTAGGCCCAAGTACAAATACTCAAAAGCAAGTCGTCGAGAATGATAAGATGCCAGATGTCACGCATCCGCAATCTTAAAAACCAAAATATTAGTTTGTGTCCCTTACACCATCTCCGGCATCAGTATTTGGCATATAGCTATTTGTCGTTCACACGTCCCAATCCGTTGATGACTGAAAAAGAAATAATGATACCTGCACTTTATGGCTGTTGCAGACATCTACAGTACCACATATACGCCACGCACTTTGAACGCACGGCACCATAGATAACCGTTACGAAAAATGTATTCCTAATCAAATTGTAGAACTCGTTTCTCAAATGCAAACTTATGGGGCAAACCGCTCGCGATTCGGTTTGGTCTTTACAAATTGAATATAATCGCAACTGTAATTTCTCAAAAGTCGCAGCACCCTGCGGTTAGGTCCGGAGACCATCCTGCCCACAAATAAAAAAAAAAAGGGGGATAACCTGCAATTGGCTGGATTGGAAAATCGTCTGCTGCAAGGACCTTTTGCCATCAGGATCACATATGAACCGCATTTCAAAGAGTCCCTTCGTCCTCAATACCTAGATTGAACCATGGATGCTCGAGCGCTTCAAGTGCTGTCATCCGCTCCTGGGGATTGATCACGAAGAGCTTGCGTAGTAAATCAATGAAAAACCACCAAAAAGTGAAGTTTCCGAAATTAATGAGGTGTTGGTTGTTCTGATAATTTTCGCTGAGTGAGTAGTCAAAATTGATGAGAAGTCCGATCCGCTCGCTGATGAAAATATCAATGCGTGAAAGCTGTTCAACGCTACGCACGTACTTTTCAGGTGAGCTTGGCGTGGGAAACATAAGAGTCAAGGAGTTGAATTCGGTAGACTCGTCATCAATGATGACATCATCGTCATCCAAATCGTCATTGAAATCGCTCCCTTCAGCGCTTGGCCTTCTATAGTCACTGGTGAAGTACTTTAATCCGCATTCGTTGTCCATCTGCTTAGAAAAGCGCACCATCTCTTTGTCAATATTTGCCCCCACAATCTTCTGTATCATCGCCAAGTGCTCTAAGTTATCGTGCGTACGGAACACAGGCTCGCCAATAACCAATTCAACCAAAATACAACCGATCGACCACATATCACACGGAAACGACCAGCCAACACCAAGCACAATCTCAGGAGCTCTATAGTGCCTCGTAGACACTATGGAAGAATGATACTCGTCATCAAAAATGGCAGAACCAAAGTCAATGACTTGGATTAAGGGGTTGTTCAAGACCCGCATATTTTTGGGGCATTTTTGCTTTTTTCGTGGTTGAGTGTTGCTGCTCAAATTAAGAAAACTGTTGATGATTGTACTGCTCCGCAAAGGTTTTCGCACATATGAGTCTTCATGTAATAAGATGTTCTCCGGCTTAAGATCTGTATGGATCAAGTTTAATTCGTGAAAATATGTGACAGACCGGATCAACTGCTTAGAAATAGCCTGTATGTGAGAGCCAGGATAGGGAATGAACTTATTGTCCTCCATGAAGTCATACAACGAGATTTTCAACAAATCAGTCACAATGCAAATGTGCCCCCTAAAGTCGAAGCATTCCCTTAAATGAATGCAGTGGTTCCGGTTCTCGTTATCGAATTGCTTCAAAGTGGTCAAAACCCGAAGCTCGATTTTGGCAGCATCTCGGTATTTCGGTATGTTTCTGATTATCTTTATCGCAACAGTCTCGCGATTGAGCTTATCATAGCAAGCCACGACCTTCCCAAAGGTCCCCTGGCCCAATAATTTTTGGATAACAAATCTATTGGCAAAAACATCGTTGATACGAATAATGTAGTGGCCATCATCATCGTCACATGGCGGCAGATTGAGTTTGTGGGGTATCACATGTGCCTTGATGTTGCCAACCTTAGGTTGCTGGTGTACATAATTGTTTGGTAGTTTCTGGTAAAAACAACGGGCTTGTGGTAACTGCGGAAGTGAGCTAGTTCTCTGTTTTTTAGCTCCAAAGTTTGGAACGATTTCAAACGTTGATGTGGGAGGGGGGTTGTTCACATTGAACATATTGTATGCAGCTAAAACGTCATGCTCCAAGAAAACTGCCAGGTCCGAGTTATTGCGGCGGTTAAGCATTTGCGGTTCAGGCCTAACTTTGCGCTCCTCGACGAAGACTACTTCGTTGTCGAAAATGTCTCCATTTTCTTCAGCAAACTCATCTTCCGCGTTTTCCCGTATAGCGTTTCCATTATTGTCACCAGCCAAAAACATATTTCTGTTCAAAGGGCCATCAACACCGTCTTGGCTGCTGGAGAGGTTAAGATTTATCAAGTTGGGCGATCCATTATAAGTTGAGCTAGACAGCGACGAAAGAGTTTCGAATGGTTTTCCTTGAGGATTTGCCGCGCTGATGGCATCTTTCGCTGCCGATTTGCGTGTAGGGTCAAACGTTTCGCTGAACCCACGCGGTCTCTTTCTGTTAGAGAGAAGAGACATTTGCTCAAGAGGGATTATGATGGCTTTGAATTAAAATAAAAGGAGAAGTTGATTCAAAAGGGTGACGTGTGATACTTGCCCCTTCGTAATATCTTCAGAAGGGATATATTTCTTTGCAAACGAAATAGCTGACCAGCAGGTATGTATATCAGAAAACCAAGAAAGTATTTCGCCAATACAGTGGATAAATAGTTGAAACAGTTCCAGATGGTGCTACTTTAAACAAAGCACCACTGGAAAAACGAAAACGTAATTGCCACAAGAAGTGAATAAGGGTGCCTGGTTGGGTCTTATCGGCTAGGCCACTTTCAGAAACCAAGGACACAATAGAAGAAACGGATATCAAGAAATGCTTGGAGTTTTAGAATTGAACCTTAGAGACACGCGGGGTATAGGGCTTTTTCGATGTAATATGAAGTGGAAGATATTATTTAAGAAACCAGGCGATAAGTTGATTGCACTCGATTAGGGGGGTGTGGTGGTCGTGCGCGCACCCAATAATAGTCGAACTTCATTCATTACGACCACCGAATTCGGGTAAAATCACGTTAATAATTAAGGGCTGTACACCCACTGAAAATGCTTACATCACACATTTTGATAAGGTGGCTGTTTGTTATAATATCAGCCTAGTTTATCTTGCATGACCGCGAATTTAGGCCACATGTGCCATGTGGCAAATAATGCATGCCACAAGAATTTGAAAAGCCGGCATTCGCAGATAAAAAATTCATCATAGATGAGAAATTAGTACTACAATTCTGAGTACAATCTGATCTTGGGTGTACTTGAAAGATTAAGAGGAAGGGAACAGCATGAATACTGGGTACGCGAAGTGGAGAAGGAAAAGTGCGGGGATGTTCCGGTGGTTGAGCTCCGTAAGCCTTGAACGACGAGACTGCTACGCCTAGCAAGGGAATCTCTGCAACAAAAGAACAGTCCTGCTTCAGTGGTCGGCATTCGGTCTGGCTGACATCTGTTTTACTTACACTTGTAGTAGAGGGAAACGTTGCGTACTATTACCGAGAGTTAAGCGATAATTAACAAATACGGTTTCTCACTCATCTTGATGGAAAGAGGTATTGCACAAAACTTCTTCATCTCAACACAAGAATAAATCAGCCCCCAAATTGGCCCCTACAGTCCTATACATCTTTTGCCTGCGAAATGTTAAACCCACCTCATTCAATTGTGCAATTTGCTGGGGCTCATCTTCGAAGTAGGTTCAGTTATAACCTGAAATACGCACATTTAATTCGCAAGCTCTGATCCCATACCGGACGATGCACTACGGACTTTGGATCGAGCCTCCAAGTAAAAGGTGGGACAGTAATAATCGCGTATCGTAATGTTTGTATATAAGAGCGTGATGGAGATCTAATGATATGATATGGTTCAAACAGAAGAAGATTTGTCAGCAAAGAATTCGGGCCGTCGCACTCAAATAAAAGGCTGCAGTCCGTACATTTTTCGGACTTGACGCGGAACTCCGCGATCGACCGCCACTTACAAAAAGGGAAGACGTGAAAAGATTGGGAAACAACCATCACGCGGTGGTTCTTACGTCAGTTCGCACATTCAAGATAGGAATGTTGTGTTACATTCAAAACCTCGAACAAACAACCGAATTGTAAACTCCACCACCACCTTATGATCTGTAATACTTCCCGTTGACTATGAACTGGAGAAAGAGGCATCGAAAGACTTTGACTACTAAAGTGTGTAACCTTCTCATCGAGACAGCACAAATTGTAGCCGAATGTGACTTTTCTTAAAATTAAATTTGCCAGTGGAAAAAGAAAAGTACCGATAGTCGCTGCATGAACTCATTGAGGTTCTCACTGACCGCCGCAGCAGACACAATAATTAAACGACCGAACGCTAGCAGTGCCGAATCCTAACGATCTTACATACCCTGATTTAACCGAGACCTGCGCTTAAAATCGATTTAATCTGAAAAATTGAACCGAAAAAGGATTTTCTGAGCCTGGTTGTGACATACATATTAAAACTGTATTAGGTACTGTATATACTGTATGTGAAGGAAGTGCACGCCCTATTATTCTTGAGGATCGAAGCGCGGTCATCGTTCTTCCCTTCACTTTCCTTTCAGCTTAAGTACCGTCGACATTGTCACGCGAAAGCGAACGACGAAGTATCAGCACCTCGCTTACGTTCAACTCACACACTGCCATTCACACCGCACCTTGGATCTTTCTTGAACCAAAAGCTTACTTCGCATACATCCAGGCGAAGCATCAACCACCTGAATCTGCCTTCTGATGGGGCTACTACTTTCGCCACTTTTAAGTGTTAGATATGACTGCGCCTGAAGGCGAATTAAAGCACAAAACTCACCACACCAGCCTTGACTCCGAAAAGGAGCTGTCGGGAGATGCGTCCAACGAGGCATCTGATTCCGGGCACGAGACATCACCGGAGCGGCTACCGGTATCAAAGCGCCACCACCCCAACCCAGAGAATACCAGTTTTCACCTCATACCGCCTCAAAGCAGTATTTCACCTACATCCCATCAACACCAGATCGGTGAGAATTTTGAAAGGTCTAGGAAATTAGACGGTACTGGGAATGTCGATGTCCTGCCGGAAAACCCGGTACCAATGGAATCAGAGAAATCAAGGAACTTAGAGGATCTCAAGCAATCTCAAGAAAAGGCCGGATTAGCGGAACCTGAAAATTCGAAGAATCATTTCGAATCGAAGAAATCAAAGGCATCAAGGGAATCAAGGGAATCAAAGGAATCAAAGGAATCAAATGAACCAAAGGAACAAAAGGAACAAAAGGAACCAAAGGAACCAAAGGAACAAAAGGAACTAAAGGAACCGAATGAACTGAGAGAATTGAAAGAACTGAGAGAATCGAAAGAACTGAGAGAATCGAAAGAAACAGGGGATCTGGGGATATCAAAGGAAGGAACGCATGCTTCAGGACCGAATACGGTAATCGAAACAAAGTCGAAGAAGTCTTTACAATTGGCACCGATGGCCCTTGGTGCTACTCTGGAAGCTGAAGCGAATGATTCAATGAATATAGACAAACCAAGGCGATTCTATTGCAGCGTTTGCAACCAGGGATTTTCTAGAAAACACAACATGGTCAGCCATGAGCTTATTCACCTGAGCACCAAACCACACGTTTGCCGAGTTTGCGATGCTTCATTCCGACGGATTCACGATTTACGCCGTCACGAAAAACTTCACCTGGGTGTCAAGCCGTTTCATTGCCCGTACTGCCACCGGGGGTTTGCTCGTACGGATGCGTTAACTCGACACTCTAATTCCGCAAACGGTTGCTCGCAGCGAGTTCTGGACATCAAGCAGCGTGATGAACCACTTGTCGGTGTAAGCTCAGATCTGGCTGTATCCTCGACTAATCTAAAGGTAGCCTCCAGAGACAAGAGCGTTCTGGACGCCATTCGCAAGCCGCTGTCCGGAAATAATTTGAAGAGCCCAGAGAAGTCCACGCCGAGCGACTTCAGCCCTTCGGAATCGTCAAAGAACGATCCAGAAAGAGTCCCTAAAAAGTCCCCTGTGAAACCGAAGGGTCAAAAAATTATCGCAGAACCTTCTAGCGGTGTTCCTGTGAAAGAACCTGCTAAAGGCGTTTCCACCACTAGTGCCGATTCTTTGGGCACCACCCCTAATATGGAGCTGGGAAAAGGCCTGTCTGTTTCTAATCCGGTTCTGGCTAGTTCTAGCGATGAGTCGCGAAACAATTTGATGGATTCTGTTAAAAGCAGTAGCTATGATGTTAACCGCTGGCGCGCAATGCAACAACAGGACGCCTATTCGGCCATGGCCACCGAGAAGCTGCTTGCGCGGAACGCATTTGTAACTTCAGACCAGTTCTCCCTGCAAAATCTGTCGCACTCAAATTCACAGGTCATGTCCATGAGCAATGGACCTCCGCCAAATGCTTCTGTTAGCAGAGAGTATCACCATCACATCTACCACCATCATCATGATCGTGGTTTTTTATCCAAACATACCCCTGACGATCAAATGAGGGAGTGTCCCGGAGAATTTTCTCGAGATGATCGCTACCTTGTGCTGTCAAATAAACCCAACATGGGTCGTGTTTTTCCTCCGTTTACTCAACCTATGCCTTTCATGCCGCAAGAGGGCCATCCTGGCAATTATCAGACCCCAGTTCAAATTCGTGGAGGCCAATTTTGGGCTCAGTCAGAACAGGAACGGTCGTTTGCACAGCTGAACAATGCTTTGGGCCCTTCAGTTTCATCATTAGGAAATACGAATTCTGGATCTGCAGATTATGAGAGAAGAAATCATCACGATTTCGGAAATTATGCGCGAGCGAGCCAAAGTGGCAATATCGCCGCTGACACTAACCTTGGTCCTAATAATTATTACAAAAGTTATGAGCAAAGGATTCAAGGTGTACCCATTACGGAATTTCGGGGTAACCCAAGTTCATTCAACCATCTGTTTCGGGCTAGTCCAAATGATGTTTTCAATCGTACCTTACATCATAATAACACTGGTGAATCGAGTCCTTCTTACAACTCGACATCTGCTTCAGGAGGCTCAGGCTTCAAGCAAAGCAAGCGCGGACACGAAAATAAAAACCCGGCCGCTTCAGCTTTTGTCTCGATGAGTAGCTACAACGATTTGGTGAATTACACTAACACTTTACAGAACTCTTTAACCACTATGGAGGGCCGTATTTTGGCGTTAGAAAATGTGGATGGGAAGACTAAGGATAATAAGCATAAGGAACCTCAGCTGAAACCTCACTAGGAACATTTTGCTTGCGTGGTAAACGAAATCGGAGGTCTTAACGCGGCCTTTCAACCTGTTCGAATTTACGGGGTTTGATTTTCATGTGGGGCATCTTACAAAGTATATACTACTATAGAGTAAGAATGAAATACACCAATTTACTCAACATTTGATTCTGTTCTCGAATTGATATATCACACCTTGATCACGGTGACTGGAATGTTCACGTGACTGTGAATGCAGGTATCTGCAAGTGCATTTGTAACACCCTTATCAACCTGTAGATAAGATGAACACCCCTTCAACGGCAAATTAGTACTTTTATTTCAACAGCTTTTTCCCACGGCCCGACACAATTGAAAGGCGCTAATAGTTTTATTCCTTTCATTTGCCTTTTTTTTATTTACAGTGCCGACGGCAATTTTTTTCTCTTCTCTTTGTGTTCAACATGTCTACACATATGATAATCGACGAGGATTGGGCTATCATTTCTTCATCTTCCGACTACGAAGATGAATCGCCTGCTTCTTCTGTCATCGAACCTGACATGAAATCCTCGAATTTCAATGTTCCTAGTGAATTTGACGAGATCCTGTCTTTAAATTATCCTGGTGTTACAACAACGAGATACCCTATTTCAATGATCAAGGGTGGTTCTGCGGAAGACTCAGTAAGTACAATACGGCCGCTTAACTCGGATTTTTGCGATAATTCTCAATTCTCAGGAACACCTTCAATTCTGGCCAAGTCAAATTTAAGCGCCACATTGAAAACTTTTGATGCTCGGATTCGGAATTGGTCCAAACACTCTTTTGGTTCCATATTGGGCACCTATGGCAAAAAAATGGATTCTGTAAAAGCGCGGAATATCCAGTCTGTTTCTTTGATGGAGCATATGGCAATTTCACTTTATTCCACTTTGGAATGCCACCAGGAGCTTATGTTTTACTATTTAGCACCTGCGTTGTTAGCGATTGTAATCGGATTAAAGTATGGTTCCATTGTGATGATGGCATTGAAATGCTTCACTGAGAGATTGGTTCCTTTCTTGTGGGTAAAACCACCTGTGGTGCCGCAAACTCGCTTTGAGGCGTTCAAGACGTCAGCTATCGCGAAGGATTCATGCTGGTTGGGCGCCGAAATTTTCAAGAAACTGGCAACCTTTGCTAGGACTTTTGGTGAAACTACAAGAGGAATGATGTCCGATTTAGGGGCAGCGTTCACAAATATTTTTGCCAAGAGAAATACGAGTCTTGATCCCCAGAGCGAAAGTTTAAGTGGGTGCTTCTTTGCACACGCGCAAAGTTTAGGGGCACACTTCAACGAGTTTCTTGCATTTTTGGGTAGAATTGACTTATCTTTCAGTAAAGCACACGGAGTTCTCAATGGGAATACGCACGGTCCTCAAAGGTGGGGTAGGTGGGGCAGCTATATTCTAAACGAAATACGGCACACTCCTCAAAACATTTGGGAGCCATCATGGCACAGACCTGACGCCAACTGGAAATTATGGACGAACAGGATTGCCAATTGGTTTTCATTCCAAATCAAGGAGCTGGCCTCTTGTGTGAAATCAATGTCGGGGAGGATAAGAGACTTCAACTCTAATTGGGTGGCCCCCAGTGATGAGTGTGAGAATCGCACTTTCTACAGTGTTTTTGGCTCGAGAGTTCTGCTTTCAAATATATTTAGCCGCTTTCAAGAAGGCGGTATAGTCTTTGAACAGCTAAAATACTCATTCGTGGAAAATTTCAGGCAGTTAAGGCAGCTTGTTAATGGAAAAGACATTTTGGTCAGAGAACAATTCTGCAGTCGATTCTCTCGCACCACTCATCAATTGTCCAAGTCAAAAGCAACCCTCGATGCTCTTAGTCGCAAAACGTACTCGTTCCTCTGGGCAGATGACCACTTAATTAAGCTGATACGCCTACAAGAGAATCCCATATAATAGATACCAATGATAGCTTTTTTTGTCGGCCGGGCGTCCTCATAACTGGCATTTTTCATGAGCCACGAAAACATTTCGTCTCAGGATGTGGGGTGACTCTCGCGCTGTTCCCATTGAAATTTTTTTTTCAACTTCAACTATGTTTAGCAAAGATTTCTCTCTATCTCTCTCCCCCGTTTTCATGACTTCGGAGCTATTCCATTTATTTATCGTTTTTTTTTTTTTTTTCTAACAGTTATATAGCTGGTTTTTTGGATGTTCCCAAATTTTATATATACACCGTCAAACAACGAAACGCGCACGCTCCAAAAATGCGAGTCGTGCACAGATCTTTTTCGTCGAATCGCACAAGTCAGCAAAATATTCACTATCCTTTAGACCACATCGAGATCTAAGCCATGGGTACGTGCTTTCGAGCGCTCACACAAAAGTTTTCTTACTAACACTTCAAAGGGATCCCTAAATTTTTCCGGTTCATATCCGAAAGATGGCCGATGATTTCACAATTAATCGAGGACGACACCATTCCCGAATATGATAACTTGTATCTTGATATGAACTCCATTTTGCATACATGTACCCACTCAGATAATGACACCTTATCCAGAATGACTGAAGACCAGATGTATGCTGCAATTTTCAATTACATTGATCACTTATTTGACATCATCAAGCCAAAAGAAGTGTTCTACATGGCCATTGACGGTGTCGCCCCCCGTGCCAAGATGAACCAGCAAAGATCGAGAAGATTTAGAACTGCCTATGAAGCAGAAGAAAATTTGAGGAAAGCAATTCAAAATGGCGAGGTCATTCCAAAGGAAGATCCTTTCGATTCCAACGCAATTACTCCTGGAACGGAATTCATGGCAAAGTTGACCAGCAATTTGAAGTACTTCATCCACAAAAAGATGACTGAAGACAACCGCTGGGCCGATATCAAAGTCATTTTGTCTGGTCATGAGGTTCCAGGTGAAGGTGAGCATAAGATTATGCAATTTATAAGAACTATGAAGTCACAGGATGACTACAACCCTAACTTAAGACACTGTATCTACGGTTTGGATGCAGACTTGATCATGTTAGGTTTGGTATCGCATGATCCGCATTTTTCTTTGCTTAGGGAGGAGGTAGTCTTCGGCCCATCTTCAAGAAATACGAGTGGCGATGTTCACGACCAAAAATTCTATTTGTTGCATTTATCATTAGTGCGGGAATACATGGGTTTAGAATTTCAAGATTTGGAGGGCGAATTGACGTTTGAATACAGCTTTGAGCGTGTGTTGGATGACTTCATTTTAATTATGTATGTCATTGGTAACGACTTTTTGCCCCACTTGCCTGATTTACACATCAATAAGGGAGCCTTTCCGTTCTTGATTGGTGCATTTAAAGAAAGCATGAAGCACATGGATGGTTACTTAAACGAGGGTGGAAAAATCAATTTGAGAAGATTCGGAATCTGGCTCGAATATCTCTCAGAATTCGAGTTAGAGAATTTCGAAAAGCAAAATGTTGACATTGACTGGTTTAACAAGCGTTTGGAACTTATTTCTATTTCAGGAGAGAAGAAGAGAAAGCGTACAGGCAAATTGTTGGTTTTGAAAGACGAAAAAAAATTAGTCGGCATTCTTAAACCATGGTTATTAGAAACTGGAGCTCTCACCATTTCTCAACTCAATGAGTTGGCAAACACGGATTCTCTTCCCACTTGTTCATTGCCAACGGATTTAGTCACTGCTAATATAGAGTTTCTCAAAACCATAGCTTTGGAAACCGGCATACTTCTTGTTCACTCCAGATCGAATGACTCTTATAAAGCTACAATAGATGTTGATGGTATTTCACCATACGAAACTGAAGAGGAATATCAGGAAAGAGTTTCTCAATTGAGAAAAACAGTGAAGTCTTATCAATCCGCAAACTTGGTTGCGACTGAAGAAATAATGAAAGAAGCGAAGGATTTGTACGATGAAAAATTTGTCAAATCTAAGAACGAATATTATCAAAAGA
Source organism: Clavispora carvajalis (assembly GCA_030581635.1). Lineage (NCBI taxonomy): Eukaryota > Fungi > Ascomycota > Pichiomycetes > Serinales > Metschnikowiaceae > Clavispora > Clavispora carvajalis. The sequence continues at coordinate 149,569 of JAKTTV010000012.1, read as the reverse complement.
AGTTAAAGTTTTCTATTCACGATGAGAAAAAAATGATTGAATTCACCCAGCATTACCTTGAAGGTTTACAATGGGTTTTGTACTATTATTACAAGGGCTGTCCGTCCTGGAATTGGTTTTTTAGATACCACTATGCTCCCAGAGTCTCTGATATTGCCATCGGTGTTAAGAACTTGTTGGAGACAACTGATGGTGAAATTCACTTCGACCTCGCAAAACCTTTCAAACCGTTTGAGCAATTAATGGCCGTCTTGCCTGCTAGATCTCGCAAATTAATGCCAGATGTTTATAGGCCTTTAATGACCGATGAACATTCTCCGATTAACGATTTCTATCCCCACGAAGTTGAAATTGATCTTAATGGAAAAACCGCTTCTTGGGAAGCTGTTGTCTTGCTCAGTTTTGTGGATGAGAAACGATTGTTAGAGACTTTAAAACCAATTGAATCCAAGTTAAATCCAGAGGAAACTAAGAGAAACAGCTATGGACAGGATATTGTTTTTATCAGAAACCCTCAAAATGACAATGTGTATCCTACGCCCTTGCCAGGCTTCTTTCAGGATATTGAGCATGACCAGTGCTACGAGGAAATATTGGAATTGCCTTCAGTGGACCCCGGGTTTAAATTCGAATTGCCTGAGGGAGCAAAATTGGGTAAAAATGCTTTGGCTGGCTTTCCTTCTTTGTACACGGTGCCATTTGAAAGCAAGTTGGCTTTGGCGGAAGTAAAGGTTTTCAACTTTCCATCTAAATCTGAAAGTATGGTGCTTAAGGTTGACAACATGTGGAGCGACATCTCCGTTAGCCAATTTGCCCATAAAGTTTTGGGCAAGATTGTTTACGCGAAATGGCCAAACTTGCGTGAATCTAGAGTTACTCAAGTATGGGGCCTTGATTCCAAATTTGAATATGTGAGGTCAGGTGCAACAAGAAGGGTAGTAGCCAATGCCTTCACGGCAGATGAATACCGTGAATTCAGTGCCATCAAAGCTCAGTTGAAACTGACCTACCAAAAAAATAAAGGTGTTTCGTTTAAAAACATCGAAGCTGTGGTGTTCGTTCAGCATGTGAAGGGATTGGTAAGAACTCACAAGGGTGCTTATGTGAAATCTTTCCATGAAGAATCCGAGCCGTTCCCCATGCAATTAATTGTTGAATCCGTCGTCAATGAAGATGACAGGTACGCATTCAGACCCCCTGTGCCGATAGAAGAGGAATATCCTATCGACCTACCTGTTGTATTCTTGGGAGCTTTCGCGTATGGTGCACCGGCGACTGTTGTGGGCTACACTGGTGAAAAGCTCAACGTCCAAATCAAGCAAATTCAATCCACTCAAGAACCAGACATTGGTAAAAAGAGATTCAACATTGAAAACAAGGAAATTCGTTATCTTCCCTCGTATGAGGTAGGCAAGTTATTGGGCATAAATGGCCTAGTTTTGTCCAAACTCACCGGGAGCTTTATGGTCAGGGACAAAGGCGGCAGTAAGGTTAACATTGGTTTGGACTTAAAATTTGATGTTCGTCGCTTGAAGGTATTAGGCTATTCGAGAAAAAATCAAAAGTTCTGGGAGTACTCACATCTTGCTATTGACTTGATCAAGGAATACCGCTCGAAATTTCCCAAGACTTTTGCTCAATTAATGATGTTGGGCAACCGCAGGGACATGCCTAGCGTTGACGAGATCAGTAACGCTGGTGAAGTTAAACAAATCGTGCAATGGTTGAAAAAGGCTAAGGCGGGAATGGTGAAAGTCTCGTTAGAATCCAGCGCCTTGACTAAGTTCAGTATTGCAGCCATTGAGGCTTCCATTGAAAACTACGTCAGCCAACCATTAACTTTAGACCTGAAAGATGTCAAGGGTGTTCCTAAAGACGCGGTGATTAACCCAAGCACTTCGTACAGTGTTTTACAAAACCAAAGATTCACTGTTGGTGACAGAGTTATTTACGTGCAAGATTCTGGAAAGGTGCCGAAGTTATCCAAGGGTACTGTGGTGGCTATCACTGCCTTAGGGAGTAAGACCTCTTTAAGCGTGATTTTCGATTACCCTTTGGTGACGGGTAATACTATGGATGGTAAATTGAAAACAAAAAGAGGCCTCATCATTGACTCTTCTCTTGTGTTGAACCTTCTGAACAGGCAATTGGTGTATCACTCAAAGGCATCGAGGGGGAAAAAGGCCCTTACTGATGCTGAAAAGGCGGCTATGGCTCAGAAAAAACAGGCTGAACAAGCGGCGGTCAAAGCCGAAAACAAGAAGACGACCAACGAGTTATTGACTTTGTTGAAAAACGGAAGTAAAACCACGGGCATTTCCGAGGAAGCCGCGGCTGCAAAGAATAGTAATGGTGAGTCTGTCTCAAATCTTTCCAATCCTTCTACCATAAAGCAGATTTATGGCCAGATTTACTCGAACGTGATGAACCAAGGTGCTGTAAACCCCGGCATGGTTTTGCCTCCTCCGGGATACGGCGCGCCAATTCCACAAGGCATGCCTGTACCCTTCACTCCTCCATTTTTTCATCCTCCACCCAACGGAACTTTGAATGGTGAGAGCCAAATTATTCCTGATGCGGTCGCACATTCAGCTCCTGCTTCGACGTCGGCATCCGAGGGGTGCAACACTTCGAGAGGCGGTAGAGGTGGTTTTCGTGGCAATAGAGGTGCCCCAAGAGGGAGAGGCGCTCGTGGGCGTGGAAGAGGCGGCCGTGAAAACAAAATTGCATCACCTCTGACTTAGTTTTCTTTTTATGTGACTAGTGAATTCTACAGCCTCTTGACTCTACGCTATAATATGGTTTCAAAGGTTTGACCCTATAAGTTTAAGTATTCTACATGCAAGTTTTGAAATTCTCGTGGCCTATTTGTTGCTCTCGTCTTCAACGCGAGGCTCTTCTTTTTTCACATAGGTAGCATCACCTGGTAAATTAATGAGACCCAACGACTCCCAATCAGAGTCTTCCATCAACTGGTTATCCATGCGACACCCCAAGTATTTTTTGGCCAAAATGCGGCAATTAGGAGCATTTTTGTTTTCGGTAAACTTCATGCACTGCAAGTAGTCCATCATCTGTCTCTTGCACTCACCGAAATGATCCAAAGGAAAAGAACCCCGCTCAGGTGGCGTAGGGGTCCACGATCTAAAGTTACCACCTTTAAGTTAGCATTAGGCTCTTAAATTTCACAAGCACTTACATACCGGGTGCACCACTAGCCATTAATAAAGAAAGTGATAGTTAGTTTTCGGTTTTCGAATTTGAGGTCACGTGTAACTGTTCGAACGCCGGATCGTGTACTAATTACTATTTTGTAAGATGGCTGGATGCGATGATGAAGTAAACTATTAACCATCTGAGCCTCTAAATTCAAACTTCCCTTCACGCGCTACACTTTTCTCTACAAATTCTCATCAATCACATTACATGGCTTTTTCTCTGCTATTGGCGCGGAGAATTCCTACAGTTTCAGGGTTTCGCGTTCTTCGGGCAAAATAGTGTAAAATGGGTTACCGACCACGAAAAGCGTTGAAATTCGCGTACCGAAAGACGACATAAACGACACTTAAGCCCCAATTATGCCTCGGATTTAAGGTTCTCCTCTTTTCAAACTTCAATTAATCCTCTCCAATTGGATACTGGGTGGAAAGCTTAAGCGGGCCTCGAAACAACTCCACGCCCCACTTTCGGATGAGCGGCTCTTTCAGCCAATTTTGTCTTTCGCTATTAAGTCCGAGGTCTTCAATACCGCAATCAAACGAACTGCCAGTAGGCATAAGAATTTCTCGATTTCAATTTTAGATACTTACTTGGTCACAATCCGTGGTGTTGGAAAAGTGGATTACCATCGACAGAAAGAGTCTAATAACGGCTCAGGCATGGCACTGCTCAATTGAGATAATGTGCGGAGAATAGCGCACGAGCGGGACACTGCCGGCGACATTTTCCTTCACAGAGGATTCAACCAAACAAGGCATTTCTCGAGGGTACATAGCCCTGTCGCTTCGGCATTGATGACTACATTGTTTTTTTCTTTTTCTACACTTTACAGAGAAATTTGAAGAGCACTTGATTTTTTTTTTCTGTTCACAACAGAGTAACTTTTGCTGCATTTGGAAACGCTCAACTCAAATTTGACCCCGCTTTTTGTTTGACTCAGTTGACTCATTTCACGCGCGACATCCTCCGCTTTTTTTCTGTCGAATTTTTCCAAACGTTACCTTCAACTACTGTGAATGGAACCACAAGCACGATGTCTGCAGAACTAAAAGCTAAGGAAATCTTCGATCAATTCGCTACGGCTGATCCCAAGTCCGGTAAAGAGAGTCTCTCGCTTGCTGAATTCGTCGCGATCCTCTCGCCATTTCCAACTGATGTGTCCAAAGAGTCGTACTCCTTGCTTTACTTGATGGCAGACAGGGATCAAAAGGGTTACATCGACAGAGAGGATTTCACATGCTTTGTCAACACCTTAACTTCCGAAGATGGTGAGTTTAAATTGTTATTCAATTTGGTTTCTGGAAACAAGAAAACCTTGACCTATACCGAGTGTGTTAGCACCCTAAACAGATTGAACACAGCTATTGATCCATCATACCAGCCAAATAAGGCAAAGTTGAATTGGACCTACCTTGAGAAATTCTTTTCCCCCGACGGCGAAATTGATTTCAAGGATTTCATTTCATTGATCAATTACTTACCTGTCACGAAGTTGGTCGGCAACTTTGAGCTTCTTGCGGGGAAGAGCAACGTGATCTCGAAGGAAGATTTGAATCACTTGTTATCCACCAACTTGAACCACAAGTTGTCGTCCAACTTGAAGAACAACTTGCCTGCTGTGGCTGACTACTTCCAGAAAGATGTATTCACCTTGCCAAATTTGTTATTTGTGTACAACACCTTCAACAAGTTGGATATAATCAACGAAGTTATTGCCAATACTCCGCCTACAAGCAATGATAAAAGCGATATTTTGATCAACAAGAAAGACTTGTACGCTCACTTAAATGATCATCTCTTGAAGTCATCGAATTTTAGACCCATCACGGCCGCAGAATTGGATTTACTTTTCTTTTTAATCAACAGAAATGAAGAGACTATTCCCAGAAGAGAATTAATTTCGTTCATGAACCCCACTTATCACAACAATGAACCTACTTTGTACCCAATTTTTGAGCACCCAGCTGCTCAACCGGTTAAAAAAGATAATTTTTCTTTGTGGCCTCTTTTTGACTCGATGTACTCTTTCTTTTTGGGTTCTATCGCTGGATGTATCGGTGCCACGGCAGTGTACCCTATTGATTTGGTGAAGACGAGAATGCAAGCTCAAAAACACAAGGCGCTTTACGAAAACTCTTTCGATTGCTTCAAGAAAATTATAAAGAATGAGGGATTCAAGGGTTTGTATTCCGGTTTGGGTGCCCAATTGGTGGGTGTCGCCCCAGAAAAAGCAATCAAGTTGACGGTCAATGATTTGATCCGTGGAATTGGTTCTAACAAAGATGGATCCATCGCCATGAAATGGGAAATTCTTGCAGGTCTGTCCGCTGGTGCTTGTCAAGTGGTTTTCACCAACCCATTGGAGATCGTCAAGATTAGATTACAGATGCAGGGTGGTGCAGCTAAAAACTTGAGCCCCGGCCAAATTCCCCACAAAAAATTAAGTGCTGGCCAAATCATTAAGCAATTGGGTGTAAAGGGTTTATACAAAGGTGCCAGCGCCTGTTTGTTAAGAGACGTTCCATTCTCAGCAATCTACTTCCCCACCTATGCTAACCTTAAGCACTATTTGTTTAACTTTGACCCGAGCGATCCAAACAAGAAGCACTCTCTCAGTACTTGGCAATTGTTGGTTTCTGGTGCCATGGCTGGTGCTCCCTCTGCCTTCTTTACTACCCCTGCGGATGTAATTAAGACTAGATTGCAAATAGAGTCCAAGGGCGGTGAAGTGAAATACAGAGGAATTGCACATGCATTCCGTGTGATTTTGAAAGAAGAAGGCCCAAGTGCATTCTTCAAGGGATCTCTTGCTAGAGTGTTTAGATCTTCTCCTCAGTTCGGTTTCACGTTGGCCTCCTACGAATTCTTGCAAAAGATGTTCCCACTTCATCCTCCGAACACCAGAGAGTCGAACTTCAAAGCTATCAGCGGTTACCCTGCTGTTTACAACTTGTCCAATGACCAAGTGTACACTCAAAACCCGAGATACATGTATTTAAAACAAGATGAATTACTCAAGAGCCACGGCTTGACCGATACCCGGGGATTGAAGAATGCGTTGGTTAGCTTACCCGCGGACTACGTCTACAAGTCCATGGACACCGTGAAGTTATTGATGGACATCGATTACAAATTTGGTAACTTCAACTATGATGCTTACAATCATTTTATTAGACGCTAGATAGGCTAATGCCATCAAGAATGACTTTATGCATACTTTCAAAAATATACACACAACGAATACGATAAGCTACTTTTTCAAAAAGCACTTGGTGTGATTTGAGACCACATATAATCCCCCAAGGTTAAAAATCTGAAGCGTAGACCTATCCACTGCAGCTAAATTTGGAATCTTAATATCTTCAACCACCAAAGACTTCAAGTGGAGCGTTTTGTACGACTCAGGAGTCTCTTCAATGATCAATTCTGATCCTAATTGAGCCGCCATGGGTTTTGCATTGTTGTTGTTATGGATAGAAAAAAGACCATCAGAACCCACAACTTCCATTCGTTTGAAACACACCGTTCGTAAATGAACTTCGTTCATGGTGATAATAACAAATTGGTAGAAACTATCCAGCCCTGAGGCGTGTTTCGAAAACTCAAATTTCTCCACAAATACTCGATTTATGTGGCTTGAGAAGCTCCATCTCAAGCTCCTCTCGGAGTGATAGTCATACACGTAAAGCAACTTTTCCAGAGAGAAGTACCAAATTTCATCCAACAAGTCAAAGTTAAATTCATCCAGTATAAGTATCGGTCGATCCACATTAGTCAATAACCTGCGCTCAAGGCTGAAATTGCTGAGGTTAATATTCAACATCCACCTGTTTTCTGTTAAAAGGTGAAGGTTATTTTCTCGGAGTTTTCCACGTATACGCATACTAGGGAGCAAGATATTTTGCCGTATATCGTGTAAAAGGCTTAGTAGAAATTGAGACCTTCCTTCCACACGTAAATTTCCATTTTGTCTCAGCCATTTTAAAAGATGACAATCGCCATGGCATAACTGTAGAAAAATCCATTGTCGGAAGGTTGATACGACAATAATCTTGTCTTCGAAAGCGAGATCAATCAAAGGTTCACCATGATTTAAGAAAGACCTTATTTTATAGACTTGGATGTGATTGTCAGGGGTGCTAACGATAATGTGGTCTATATTTAGTGCCCCCCACACCCGACATGACGATCTGCATTCAAAAGAATCTAGATCCATCAATATTTGCCTTGGAGAGAGAACAGCAGTCAGAGAGAGTGTTCCTAACAGAACATAAAGTGGATTGTGTAGGGAATTTGATTTGTATTTGTGAGCATCTTTACTAAGGGATGAGATAGCTTTCGCTTGGCTTTGAGCACTTTTGCGGTCAAACTTGTCGGTTCGGCTCTTCGCCCTTATAGTATTGTTGGAATAAGAAGAATTTAACCTTTGGTCACCATTGACAATTTTGAAATATTTGCGCTTTTCGGGGTCGTAGAAGAATCCTGGGATTTGTGGGACACTTGTCATGTAGAGCAGAGAGATGGGGAAAATATGGGAGTGCAGATAAAGATGGTGATGGGCCAAGTACACTTTTCGCCAGCATTTTTGGAAGCTACTTTTAGAATAATGAATGATTGAACCGTGGTAAACTTTCGACTAATAATGAATTCAGAAAGCGCCATTTTTTAGTCGAAATCATAATCGGAGTAGGATTCCTTGGATGCCTTTTTTGTCATCTTTTGTACGTGTTGGTGATTTCGTTTCTCTATTAGCCGATCTTCAAAGCCGTTAGCACGATCAATACCGTCCCAGAAGTATCCTGCCTTGATTTTGAACCGGTTTGCTGGATGCATACCACCAGTGTAAACTGGACGCCCTGTTTTTGAGGTTTCTTCATTTTTCGGAGCCGTGGCGCCAAAAATCGAGAGAGGATCTTCGAAACGACTTTTGTGTTTCATGTGGTATACATAATCCCTATCATCCTTTGATACATCGAACCTTTTGGCGGCCATTTCAGCTGATTGTGCTTCCTTTCGTTTGATCGCATCCAACTCTCCCGTATTAATTTGGTCTCGCAATTTCTCTACTTCGGCCGCCTTGAGCTTCTTCTCTTCCTTTAGCTGTTGACGTTTTTCCTCTAGATTCACAATGCGGCCGCTCTGATCTCTGTAGACTGTTTGAGATTGTTGTAGAGCGACACCCAATGGGGATCCGGCCTGCTTTACCTCTTTTCCATCATCAATTCGCTTGAAACCTTTCAGTTGCTTTTCGGAAATGTTTTCCACTTTTGTTGGGAGGAATTCGTTATCCGGTTCGTTGGCAGCAGCTATCATGTCGTTTGATGTTTCCATATTGGGAATGTTACGAGCACCACCTATCACCACAGGTGATGGAACCGAGACTTTTTTTGACTTTTTCTTCTTCCTCTTGTCATCTCCTGATAGATATTTAGATAGGTATTCAGCACGGGACATGAAGATGATATGAGTATGGGCATCATCAGTTGTGCATGAAGATATTGTGTTGCGGCAACGTGCACACTGAGCCCGAGAAAGCTCTGAAGGTTTATGTCGGGTGTATCTAGTCTCATTCGACAGACATAATTTGGAGGATATTTACGCTTAAAATTACTTGCTATCTATGATGTAATTTTGAACATAGTGAACGTGATGAACTATTGATAAGTACCGTTTAGTTCAGTCAGTTGATTTACCTTCGACAAGATTTATGTCAGCGAAAAATCAACGAGGCACGAGAAAGAGGAGAGCGCTAAGTCTAGAACAGGCGGAACGTCCAGGCGAGGCTATAGGGGAGCGATCGGAAAGACAGCTGAAATTCTGAACCGAAGTTTCGCCGTCTAAGTCTGGGATTGCGGATGATCCTCCGCTATAATTGTGCACGCGGCCTGACGGAGCCTCCGATGCTATTAAGCGTAATGTGCTACTTCATTGTGAATGTCGGCGAGAGTTGCAGCAAGCTCCATGAATAAGGTGTACTGGCTCCTGACCAATTCCACTACGCTGTAGATGCTGTTCAGAGGGTCGTTGCATGAGCGTTCCAATCCAGAGATTGCCTCACTGCCCTCAGCGATGACACCCTCATATTTCGCCAACAAATCTCGGTACTTTTTGATGCGACTTATGAAAAAGTCGTTCAAGTGAAACGACGATGTGAACTTAGAGCCTGGAGTCAGGAGCTGAAGAATCAACTGCATAATGTTGCGAATATCTTCTGTAAGATCGTCATTGACCTGCTTTATGTTGTTAAGACTTTTAAAGTCGCGCGTAAGCGCTTGACGGATCGATGACACTTTGGTATGTAAGTACTTGACATCGATAGGAATCGACTTGATAAGCAGGTCATGCTTGTGAAGATCGCTTTGAAGAGTTGTAGCGATGAGATGTTGTGTGCTGATGTACTTATCGAGGTCCTCTAACTCCTTCTTAAACTGTGCCGGGAGGTCACCTACACGGGTCATAGCCGTAAGTTGAGTTTGCTGCTGGTTGGCAGCGGCCTGGTTGAACAACCCGTTGGAAGTAGTGGCTCCAGCCATTCCATTGCTGTTGCCGAACAAACCACCAGAGGTTGTAGGGGCACCAGGTTTAGCACCAAACAAACCACTTGAGGATGCAGGTGCAGCAGAGGACGAGCCAAATAAACCTCCAGTTGCGCCAGAAGAAGGAGCCGCGGAGGCCGAGCCAAACAAGCCACCAGTAGAGGGAGCTGCTGGTTTGGAACCGAATAAACCACCGGTTCCACCAGCATTGTTTGTCGAAGCAGAGTTTCCAAACAACCCGGTTGAAGCACCGGCAGTGTTTGCGGGGGCAGGATTGCCAAATAATCCCCCGGAAGATCCGTTATTTGTGGATGGGGCATTACCGAACAAGCCTCCAGTTTTAGCTTGCGTGTTGTTAGAGCCAAATAAGCCACCAGCCGAAGGGGCGGTATTGGAAGCAGCAGAACCAAAACTTGCAGTGGTTGCTTGGCCTGCAGTGGACGGTTGGGATCCAAACATTGTGCTAGAGCCTGACGTGGGTGGCTTTTGGCCGAATAAGCCACCAGTTGCAGGGACGGCACCGAAAGCAGGTGCTTGGCCATTTTGGGCGGGAGTGGTACTAAAGGCAGTGGCGGCTGGTTTATTTTGTTGGTTGCCAAAAAGACCACCAGAATTGGCAGCGCCGAAGCCGCCAGACGCCGCAGGAGCGGCAGAAGCAGTCGAGCCGAACAGAAAAGGCGCGGCAGCGGTGTTGGATGCGGCACCAAACATGTGTTTTAGTCAAGGATGTTGTTGTTCGAAAATTTGAGGTGGAGGTACTGCAGGGAATGGTGACACTCCAAAGGCCAGAAGCACGATTCAGCGAAGATTAAAATGACTATGTGTGGGTGATTTGAGTTGTAGAGCTCCAAATCAGAATCTGTCTGATCTGTTAATGAGGTGAAAGACAGTTGGGGACTTTATACGATTGACGATGTTGCGAAGAGGATAGAGCGCAAATAAGTGAGTAGCAAAGAAGCACAAATGGATATTAAAAAGCAATGTCACCCTCAAAGCAATAAGTCTATTTAAGCCGGAACGTTCTGGTGATCAAATTTTTCTAGAAGTCGGCCTGGGGCATCGTGGTGGTTTGGAGTTGCCCAGGCGCCGTATGCCTGAATGCAACAGCCGTACCTCTCTCCATACTTCGCACCTGTGCCTCTGAGCGCAACTGAGGGAGATTTTGCAACCGCGTTTCATTTGCAGCCATTCCACGACCGCGACACGCGTGTGCTGCATGCAGTCCTCCAAAACATCATCAACAAACAACCACTGGGGCTGCCGGCATGAATAGCAGCAACCAGCTCAAAACCGCGGTTGAGAATATACAAGATGAACTTCAGCGAATTCTGGCAGTGGCAGATCTACAACGAATTGAAGCTTCGGTAGCTTCGGAGGAGTTCAAGACGCGGCTTATCAGTGAGTTCAACGTTAAGTTGAGGGGATTGAAAAGCAAAGTACGCACGTTGAATGAGGATAACGCGCATCTTCGAAAGCGCATAGCAGAGCTAGAACGCGGAATGCTTCTGCTTCCCGAAAGTGATGCTAAACGGTACCCTTCTAATACTAAAGAGAAGGATGAACTCGGTCCCGAAAATCCGTCATTAGGACAAGAAATTCCAATACACGAGGAGGGGGAGCAAGAACAATTAGACACTCATAGCGGAGTCAGCGCTAATCATATAGCGGGGCTTTTTGATCCACATAAAAGAAAGAGATTTGGCGGAATGAGTGCGGGAATGAGGAGCGGCAAAATGGAGGACAACAGCGCTAAATCTAAAGGAGGGGAAACAAATGAATTACAGGTGCTCATTCTTTCGAGCCCAATCAAGTCGCCTGCCAAGTCGGCGCGCGATTTGACTAGTTCGCAGTTCAATCGCTTGCCAACGCAATACTCAGATGAGCTGCGAGACACGAGCGAAGCGCGGGAGACACTTAAGCGTGGCAAGGATACGAATAATAGTGATGCAGAGCTAAATCTTTTAGAACGGGAAGTTTTCAAAAAAGTGAAACTCCCTCTGGCACCCCCCGACGCACTCGAGCTGTCACCCATTGCCGTAGCGTTTGCGGACTCCCAAGAGGTGGTGGCAGATTCACAAGATGAGATGGAGCCATTGGTTCACGTGCCCGCTCACTACACTTCGCTTCAACGCGCACAGTTTCTCCGCAATTACCTTCGCATGAAACTTGCTGATACAGATTTCTGCGTGACGCTCGCCCTGAATCCGATCACCGAGCGCGCGTGGATGGCGGACGATTTCAAGCGCAATGCCCGTTGGGTGCCTCCGGCGGTGCCTCCCAGCCGCGCGCGCGCAATGACCAAGGCCCAAGAATCAGTGTTTCGCGAGTTTTTTCGCGAGGCGGGCCATGGCGCGCGCTCAGGCGGGCCCCGTTGGGACGACAGTGATGAAAATGAGGGCGTCTCGGATGATTTCCAAGATGTGCGCTCTCAGCTAATGGATAAATACCTGTCGCCTCCCGGATATATGGTGGGGCTGTTTCCAACGACGCAAGAAGTAATCGACCGCAAGGCAGAGGTGCAACGCAAAGCGAGCGAGCGCCTTGCGCGCAGGCTTGCCAGTGCTTTATCGGGGGGAGAATTTGTTTTCTACGAGGATGTTTTGAACACATACGTAGCGCAAGGCAGGTTCACCCGTGACTTGGTATAAGCGATGTGCACGAATTGGGGATTGCGCCCGGCAGCAACAAAGTGCCTGCGTGAACATACACGATGGTGCGAGCATTGCCACGACATCCAACAATCAATCACAGACCGGCTCTCGCGACATACCACAGGGTTACGACATTCTGCGCAAGCGCGGGGCCCGTTTAGGGTAGTCACAATGTCGCACCAGGAGTGCCTGCGCGAACAACGGGCACAGGTGCGTCTCAGGCACTGATCCTTCATGTGTGCGTTGCAGGCAGTGTGGGCCCTCAACAGCGCCACCGAAAATCTGCAGAGGTGACGGTGCACTTCAAATTCAAATCTTGAAATTCGGTTGAAAAACAGCTTGACTGCTTGTACCTTTAGCTTACTCTTAGGTCACATGTTCATCCACTGTCTCTTCAGCAGCGGGGCAGCTTCAAGGCCTAGAATGTTCGTCGCGATTCGCATTTACAATGTCGGGGGTACCGCTTTTCGAAGCATGTCTCTTTCTCACCCCTATCTACAGTACGAGCATGGTGCCGGTTACTATAGTGTGTGTACGCTCGATTAGTCCTGTTTGTTGGTTCTTGTTTGGCAAAGTCTGATTCCTTTTTGTGCCCGATCCCTGAGGCTGAGAACACATTCTTACAACTTCTTTTCTTGGTTACCACGCCATCCGACTGTCCCTCATTCGCGTCTACTACTGAGACCTCTAACTGTTTTCACTGATTGTGTCACTCACATCTGGTGATATAATCTTTCCGCCGCTATCCGATCTGCTTTGGTAGACTTTCAGCAAGTACCTTTGCTTGTTGGTTCTCTTTCGTGATCTGACTGCCGGTGAGCTTTATTATCATCGTCTGCTCTTTCCCCAGTTCCTCAGTTAAGGAACGTTTCGCCCGCCTGGCCATTGCATGTTCAGCTCATAGGTTGTCGCTACATATATTTTTCGTTGATTTAGACCGTTCCGATGTCTCATCCAAATCACATTGGTTCTGCGGCTGCAGGGACTGCGAGCGCGCCCGTTCCAACACATTCTCACAACTTGTCTATCAATTCCATCTCGTCTCTCACTGAACCAACTACCCCGCCCGCGATTTCTAATGGGTACAAGCTGGGACTATGGGAGTCAGCAAAGTTGAACAGTACTTTAGTTTTACCAACTTTCAACTTAGACTCGCATGCTCCCGATCTTCGTCACATCAAGCCGGTGGGCATTGAGACAGAGTTTGTCATTATGGATACTGAATCCCTCGATTCACCAGTCAAAATCGCGCCACCCACCAAAATCGACAAGGAGTATTTGGCTTCAATAAGTAAAATGCCATTGTCTCAGTTGAGAAATGAGATATTTCGATTAGCCAAGGACCAGCACGGCTGTCGGTTTCTTCAGAAAAAAATTGACGAAAATGTTGTCGCAAATAATCTTACGCGGACTACCAACTTTGAGATTATTTTCGAGCAGGTTAGTCCTCTGTTGTACGAATTGATCATTGATCCATTTGGAAACTATTTGATTCAGAAACTAACGGATTATTGCGATGAGTCCAACCTAAACTTGATTTTAGAGACTTTGCAATTCAATTTGTTTCTGATCTCCATCAACCAACATGGTACGAGAGCTTTGCAAAAAGTTATCGATAAGATGAATAACAATTATCAACTCTCTCTCTTAGTCAAAGGATTGAAGTCTTACATAATTGACTTGATTAAGGACTTGAATGGCAATCATGTAATCCAGAAGATCTTGAACAAGTACACGCCAGAGAATTGCCAGTTCATATACGACTCGATAAACCAAGATATCCTAACTGTTGCGACTCACAAACATGGTTGCTGTGTTCTTCAAAAATGCCTCAATCATGTTAATGCAGCGCAATTGAATGAATTTTCCATCAACATTTTGGATTATAAAACTTTTACCAAATTGGTCAATGACCAATTCGGCAACTATGTTTTGCAATACCTCGTTTCAATCGATTCAATTGAAGTGAATAAGAAACTCTACGACAATTTTGCACAATTTGGTACAAGTGACTTGTGCAAGCTGAAATTCTCCTCCAACGTCATTGAGAAATTATTGCGTAGCTGCTTCAATAATGAAAGAAAGTCAATTGAATTTTCTAACTTGAAATTTTATTTGGACTTGCACATCTTGAGTTCAGATTTGAACAAGCTTGTCAATGACCCTTACGGAAACTATGTCATACAAACCTTGATTGATACTTTGATGAATCCGGACGTCAATTATTTATTTGATCTGCCCAGAGGTGGCCAAATTTTACTACCATCATTACAAATGCTTCTACCAGAAGATTTCCCAACAAATCCGGATTCTTTGCATATCCAAGTAATCAAAAAGTGGTTCAGAAACTGCAAAATCATCTCTTCTTTTGGTCGGCGCATTCAACTGAAAATCAACGTGATTTTAAGTGGAGCCTCAAAACCACAAAGAAAATCACTACCTTCTCGCTTTGTCAACGATTTTCATTACACTTCGTTTCCTTCTATCCAAAGCATGAATGCGAATGGCGAATTTATTTTGACAAATGGCTTGACTAATGTTAAAAGCCACCCTGACACCAGCGTGAATCTCGAAAGGAAAAACAAGATTTCTTATCCTCAATTCAATGGTCTGTACTATCCGAGACAAAATTTTGATGGCTCGTACCAACAACAAGCTAATCTGATGGTAGACTTTTCGCAGAACCAACTTGGCTACCAAGGGTACTCTATAAATTCCAATCACTTTACCAACGGAGGGTTCCCACCCGCATCACGAAACTTCCTGTTGAACAGGAATTACTCGGAAATTAACCATAACGATACCGGCCCGACCCCATTGCATGCTCGATACCATTTTGTTTCCATGGACCAAAAAAATGTACCATATGCTGATTTTAATGGCCCGATTTTGAACTACAATTCCCATCAGCTTCCTGTTGAATCGGCGAACTTTGGAAGAAGGTTAGCCCCAACGACGGTCCATGGAAACATTGAGCCCCATCATTCATTATACCAAACCAGCAACAATAGATCTGAATTTTTCCAACAAAATCCCCCGCTTAATGAGCATTTACAGGCACCGGGCTTAATCACTCCCAAATTTCGACCAGGAGACCCTGAACATCCAAACCTGACTCATCCCAATGCGTACAAATCAGTTGAAAAATCGGGGCAGTCCTCGAACTAAAATCGTTTTTATGTCTCTGTTAGCCTAGGACGAGGAATGTGCCTGTATTTTGTTTCTTTTTCTGACTCGATCGCAGGGAACAAAGCGTACTCAAAACATCATCATAAAATAAGGAAAAAAAGAAAAAGAAGAAAGACCAAAAAAAATAAAAAAGATCGAGAAAATCAGTACATTATGTGCTTACATGTTGGTTTTTGAAAGGAAACAGTAGTTGCAAAAAATCTTAGAGTAGACAAAAATATATATACGATTTTATGATAGCTCACGATCGTAAATTTCATTATTCTTCGCTGTGTTCTTTTCTCGATGAAGCTGCCGTGCATGATTTCATGTATTTAAGTGCGATAAAAAGTCTACACTGCATCAGAAGCTACCAATAGGTATACAAAAGCCTGTTATGCAAATTACGTATGCCTCTTCTTAACTCTATCCCAAGCAGTACCAGACTTCCTCTTTCTTGAGGTGCCATCCGTAATGTTTCTTTTGTTGTTGAACATCGACCAATCTTCACCTGCGAAATTGTTTGCCCGCTCTGCCATTTTCTGTTTGAACGTCTTCTTTGTAACTGTCGAGTGCAACCTAGTGAAATTGTTTTCTTCATATCTTTGGATTTCACGCTCTTTTTGTCTATCCCTGCTGGTTTTCACGCCGCCCCTGCCGTGATCGACGATCGTGGCACCAATAGAGCTTTCGGCTTGAGGCAAATCGGAAGATTCAGCCAAATATTCTTCCATACTTTGCAACTTTCTTGTAGATTGCTTCTGTCCCGCACGGTCACTAAACAGTGCCAGTGGTGGTGCCGTGGCGGAAATCTTGGGCGGTTTATACTTGTCATCCGCATCTTTACCTTTGCGGGAATATTTGTTTGCTTTTGCCATTTTAGCCAACGCAGCTGCATCTGGTTTGTACGAAAGTTCGTCATCATCATCGGAAGAATCTTCTGATTCGGATTCTGATGCAGAATTTTGCTGAGTAGCTAGCGTTTCCTCCGTGTTATTGATTTTGGCTTCCATTCGGGCATTGTCTTCCTCCATACGGTGGTAAGAGCGAACCATTTTGTCCAACTGATATGTCAACTTCTTTTCCAACGGCTTGATTCCCTTTTCCAAAGTGACTCGATTTTGGACCGTAGATTCCACCGCCCTTGTTTTAAGCGTCTCTAACTTCTCTGTATTAGCATTTTCATTGATTCTCTCTAAATGACATAAAAGCACAAGAACCAAGTTGTTGATGTACGATAACAACGAGTTGTTTTTCAACGACAACAATGACATGCCTTCCAAATTGGTCTTAGTTTTAGCTAAAAGGTCTTTGATCATAGTTGGAAGGTAATGCTCACTCTCGGAAATGTATTTGGACTCGGCCAGTTCGACCGAAGCCACTGTCTGTTCCAAAGACTGAATTATTCCGCCAAGTAGTTCATCCATCGACGACATGATGTTATGGATATTGACTGGTAGTATAGATGTAGCGAAAAGTTGAGACCTGTGTGAAGGATAACTCATCGCTAGACATCGTGATCACACTGCTGAAAACTAACCGATAATACGAAGACTTCAATTGAACGCCAATTCTCAATACATTTTTTGTTATGCTTAGACTGTACCTTTTCTGGCCATGCCTGTTTAGAATCGTACACAAAGCTGTAGCTATATGTTGCACTTGATTAGAGGCACGGGTTTATTGCACCGAGATGAGCACGCATTTTTCTCGTAATCTTTTTCCCTTCTTTATCCAACGCCATGCCTCAAAACGAATATATCGAACAGCACATCAAGCAACACGGTAGAAGACTCGATCACGAAGAGAGAAAGAGAAAGAGAGAGGCCAGAGAGGGTCACAGAATTGCCAAGGATGCTCAAAACCTCAAGGGATGGAGAGGTAAGCAATTCGCCAAGAAGAGATATAGCGAAAAGGTGGCGATCAAGAAAAAGATCAGAGCTCACCAGGAATCAAAGGTCAAGGGTCCTTCCACGCCTAAGCAAGATGAAGGAGAGGCGCTTCCTACCTATTTATTGGACCGTCAAACCAATAACACCGCAAAGGCCATTTCATCCTCTATCAAGCAGAAGAGAATGGAAAAAGCGGACAAGTTCTCCGTACCTTTGCCTAAGGTTAGGGGTATCTCCGAGGAGGAGATGTTCAAGGTTATCAAAACCGGTAAGTCCAAGCACAAGTCTTGGAAGAGAATGATCACCAAACACACGTTTGTTGGAGAGGGGTTTACCCGTAGACCCGTTAAAATGGAGAGAATTATCCGTCCCTCTGCGTTGAGACAAAAGAAGGCGAACGTTACACATCCAGAGTTGGGTGTTACAGTATTTTTGCCTATTCTTGGTGTCAAAAAGAACCCTCAATCGCCTATGTACACTCAATTGGGTGTTTTGACTAAGGGTACTATCATCGAGGTGAACGTATCGGAATTGGGTTTGGTCACTGCCGGTGGTAAGGTTGTGTGGGGTAAATACGCACAAATCACCAACGAGCCAGACAGAGACGGTTGTGTCAATGCTGTATTGTTGGTCTAGTTCCATCTGTTCATTTCTGTCTCTTGCATACGTATTGTACTTTTAGCATACTCTGGGTAATAATAAAGATTGATGTCTTTTGTATTATTTAGTAAATTGAATCAACTTTCGATACCATTCGTTTCATTTCTATCATTATTGTATCTATCAATCTTCGCCGTATATTAATGTGTCTCAACCGCGAAGAGATCAGGACATTGGATTGCCTTCTTCCCCACTGATCTTAGGCCACAGTTCAAAATCAATTTTGCATTTTCTTGAATAATTGGCCATTGGCATTTCAAAAGCTCTGTTCCAACCAAGAAGCATAAGCCACTTATGTTTTGCCGAAGCTCCACGGATGGTAATATCTCGCAATATTTGTGAACAACCGAGTGAAGAGGAACGCTAGATGTCCTTCTCCCTTGAGTGTGAAGTATATGGTCTTCTAATTTTCCTTGCCGTTTAAGTTCTGAAATGAATTGGTTCTGAATACGGAAGAGGTAATGGTATCCGTCTTCCGCGGAAAAAGTCGAAAGTTTTTCATAATTTCTTAAATCTTTTAACGGTATGGATTCTTCTGAGTCAGAGAATGATTCTGACTCCACACCGCAAACAGAAAAAACGTTGCACCACAACACCAAGGTCGCCACACTGACAACATAAAGATTGCCTAATGAGAATTGACCTATATTCCACGCGTATGCAAAGTGATTCGAAACAAGCTCACCGCTTTGATTGAGTGGGGTGAGAAGATGTTCCCAAAGCACCCAATAACAATGTATAATGCTCTTGGTATTGATCAACTCATCCACTGTCAGTAACTTAGGATGCAACGTCCATATTGACTGAAGCTTTTTTTGAACGATTTGGAAGTCTTTCAGTGAAGCCTCAACACTCATATTCCTAGGAGAACCTGCAAAAATGGCGATATCATAGTGATTAATATCACAAAATCCCACTATTTGCACCAAATGGTACACAGGAAACGAGCAGTGACCGCGGTGACTCTTCCACAGATAATCTAGTGCTTGGCCCGATGAATGACCCATATCCCAATCATCGAAAGAATTGGTAATAACGTTCTTCCAAGTCAGGTTGCGGTTCTTCTCCGCCCGGTCGGGGGCCATTAGTGAGGTAAATTTACTCTGAAGATCGACCTGTTGCATCTCGTGCATAATGGACACTAATCCACCCAAAAGAATACTTTTAACGAACGGAGGTAGCTTGTAGTTGCTTTCCCTAGCAATTTTTGATCTCATCATCATCTTGATAGCGGCGAGAAAATTCATTCCAGGTTTGATCTTGTTCGAATTCTTCAAGGGCCGACCCGCATCACGAGTGCGTTGTAATTTCCTCTGTCGCTTTAACAATTTTCGAAATGAGCCATTCACCTCCTCGGAATCCCATAACTGATCTTCGTGGCATGGTAAGTTTAAAAGTTGTAATTGGTAAAATGGAATCTGGGGGTTGTGACGAAACTTTACATAGTCCAAAACATCCACATAAAAAGTCATGAACGTCACACGTTTCATAGATTCAGACTCAATCCACTTCTGGAAGAGATGGTAGTCAACATTACTCGATTCCTCGACATCGCTGTTGACGTCAGACGCATCCTCCTCGCCACAAGTATCGCTGGCAGAATTGATAGCTTTATTCGCCACCGTTGGATTACCTCCCAAAAAGGGAGATCTGCGCAACAATTGCACAGTTGTGCCGTGGTGGATATGGGCTCTCTCGTGCATTTCTCGGGGAAGATAATTTTTCTCGCACCATTCTAGCAAATTTAAAGATTGCAATATCCACAATTCAACTGGTGATTTAAAGGCTTTGTGTTGAAACAACGCGAATCTGAGAGGGGCGGCGATCATGATGGCCAATTTGTATTCGGGAGACGTTTCGTCGTGAGTCCTAAATTCATCATTGCAGCTCAGAAAGTACATGCAACCAATCAAAATCATAGAGAGCAATAAAAGGGGCTCACAAGTTTTTGTATCAAAAGAAACGCGATGGATAATAGAGAATTGTGGGCTGAAAGATTCCCAATAGCTAAAAAGATAATAAGATAGTCGGTCTTCAATGGAAAATCGGTCACTTTTTGAAAGAAGAACGCTTGAAATCGCTTCGCGGGACAACTGAGGAAGTGCCTCGATCATTCTCTCAACAATACTATGATCCACAAAAAACTGAGTGTTTAGTGGTGAATTTCTTTTTAGATGCAACTCCAACTTCTTTGTCACGATTTTAGCATCTGATTCCATAGAGGGACCTTCCCCAATTGATACTGGCGTGAAAGAGTCAGTGGTATTGGAAGGGGAATTTGAAGACCCTGTTGAAGTAGGTAAACTAACCATGGATCTATCTGGGCGCAAAAGGGAAAGGTCTGAATTTTCAAACATTGCAGTGTCCAAAGGATTATTTCCATTAGAAAAGAAATTGAGATCCTGCAATCCCATATTAAGAAGGAGGTCGTTATCGGAGTTCGGTAGTGGTACTGTGAAATTGCCTTCATGGGAAATGTGGGGTTTGAGCTCGGTTGCAATGTGTCCGTTGGGGCGAACCTGCTCTATGGAGAACACGTCTGCCTTTGTTTCATTAGGAGGTGATTCAGTGAAAAGCCATGAGAAAATATCATTTTGGGATTGTGGAAATGCATTATGGCTGCGTAAATCTTGCTTATTTTGAACAGGACTTTGCATTCCATAGTAAGTGAGACTATCGTGACGATGTAAGTAGTCCTGAACTGGTAGGTGGCCTTGTTGAATTAACTGCTCTGAACGAAGCAATGGACCTACGCGAGCGATTTGGTGCTCTGGGCGAACAATCTGATGATCAAGTGGTGGGCGAGGTAGTCTAGCCTGTTGATATTTCAAGGGAACTGTACTATCGAAATTTTCCGTAAATACAGGTGTGTTCATTGGAAAGTGGTCCTGACTCATCTGCAACGGTCGAACAGGGACATGCTCTGGCGGCGGTGGAAACGCCATAACTGATACTGGGTGATTTGGGATTGAATTACCTGAAATAGGGTGCGTATTCACAGTCTCTGAGGTCATGAAATCATTATGAGGCTTTTGACTTGGAATAAGATTAGGTTGATTGGGTTGATTGGGTTGTTCCTTAATGTCGTGGCCCTCGCCCTCTGGCATCTCTGTTTCGGGAGGTCGCGTCTGGAATTCCGCTCCACTTTCCGGAGTTTTGCTATCTTGCAAAAACGTATGCCTCCGTAAATGGCGCTCCTGTAAGTCTTTGCGAACAAAAGTTTTGCCACATGTTTTTTGGTCGCCCTTATGATCAGTGATAATATGATTGCAAACATACACTTCCTTCGGTTGGTGATTCAAGTAGTGCCGAGCAAGGTGGTCAGATCTGGTAAAAACCTTTTGGCATTTGGAGCAGGGGAAAGATCCAAGGTTTCTTTTTTTACGCTTTCGACTCAAGGCGTCTGATGTGGGTTCTTCTTTGACCATCTTGCTATGAAAAGTGGAGTTTCCTATTCTGACTGATAAAACTTCCTGCAGTCTGACTCTCTTCTCCGGCAACTTATGCAGGTTCATTACTCAACCGGGTTTCGGACTTTCACGAGAAGAACGAATTTGAAGATGAAACTAGGCTCTCATAAAGCGATACTTGACCATTTAAATTTCTATGATTATATCCTTCTAGAACGAAATTAGGAATTCTTCGAAGCTAGAATTCGAATGGTTATCAACTTATCAGGCATTTCGAGATATAATTGTCATGCCAACTGCGCACATTGTACAATTGTGACAAAAATTACTTAAAACACCAAAACTGGAACCATTTACTCACATAATCTCACGTCAAGCTTTACGCAGTGTCAAAAGAGGTTTATGATATAATACAAATATACATTCTTCTCTAACTCCATCCATTAGCAAATCTCAAAATCTTCCCATTCAGCTTAAGCGGCGCCGAATCCGCTGCCGTTTCTAGCATGTCGAGCAATGACTCGCGAAGCTGGGAAAACTCCATCATGTCGACAATGTTTTCTGGTGAGATTTTCTGTTGAGGAATACGTAGAATTTCCTCACGATAGTAATACGATGCCTTGAGTATATTCATCGCCAAACCCGCCTCACCTAATTTAACCAAAAATGACTCTCGGTACGAGTTATACGAGTAGGGACGGTTCTCACCGTCGGAAAACTCCTCAATAAACACACGAACGTTAAATTCCAAAAAGTTTGAAGGATCGAGCTTCCAAATGTTTTTGAATTTAGGCAAAAACTGAGGGTTGTCCACAGTGCCATTGTCAAGAACCGTCTGGGAATTAGTGACAGACTCTATGAGCACATCTTCATACGCGTCAAGAGCCAATTCCTCAAACTTATCCAAAAAGTTACCCAAAAGTTCTGTGGTCGTGTCGTTCAACTCGCCCGAATGGTTGTCTCGGATAATATCGTCACAGAGAGCTCTAGTGGATGGCGACTTGAAGTCCTGCAAAAACACGTTTGTTGCGTAATGCAATGACAGCTGAACCATCGGATCTGCCATATGAGCGTCAGATATACGCATCTTTCTTGCGATACAAGAATGTAAAGCTCTTTTCAAGAGTACGATGACGTGCTCTCGGCTTGGTTCGGAAGACCGAACCAAAATGGGTGACAGAGGCAGCGGCTGACCCAAGCTACCACAAGGAAGCATACGCTGACCGGAAGGCATATCTGAATGACATTTCCCAGGCAGTGTCACAGGCGCATTCCGAAGTAACCCGTTGCCGTTGATATGGAACAGTTGAAATTTATAGTTGGAGAAGTGATGTATCGCGATCTTCACCCCGTCTTCTAACGACTTTCGAGTTTCTCGAAGATGAGGGTCGGTGCATTGATTGAATGGAAATGAGGAACTAAGAGGTTTCCGCTTAGACACTGCGTGGCGAACACGGCTAGTAGGCCCGGAGATTCCTTTCGAGTGTAACATGTACGGCTGACCTCCCTTTATGTAGTGAGGACCTTTCATACGCATATCAAATTGCAGGTAAATGTATGGGTCGAGGTGCGTTGCTACACGGGTCGGGAATTTAGTGTCACCGTGGGTGGGTTCAAACTTCCTTTGCGTTCCATCTTGTCCGGCTAATGCATTTGGGTAGTGAAAGTTTGCGATGGTTCTCGCCTGAGCCATTTCGGGAAACCGTGTTTAATAGGGAATATATCGAGCCCCGGGTGATCGGTGGGATCAGCGGTTAAAGCTCACGCTAACTAACCAGTGGCGGAGGTAAAAGTGCTCGGGAGTGCACCTTTAAGTGCAGTGTGGGAAGGGAAGGTACGGGTGATATAAATTAGTGTGCTCTCTTGTTACAGCAGACCTGGAAGCAACGTATCCTAAATATGATGCCAAGATATACTGTGGGAAGAATCTAGCATACTTCCTCCGCCACGTAGAAGGGGCCAATGCGAAGCGTGGGGAAACTATATTTTCGCACGAGGCAGGTAGAGCACAGGTACACCAAAACGCTTCAAATTAGACGGGAGAGGCAACAAGAGACAGGTGCAATATTCCAAAAAAAGTTGCAGAAAAAAAAAAAAAGCGATACGAGTGACGTAAGCCAATGAATCCCCACGTAGCTGAAGGTAGTCCGAGACAGCGGGCATCCCGAACCACTTGAGTAGATTGAAAAAAGACACAATTACTTTTCTTGCAGTTTGTTTAGACGGAGAAGATATAAAGTCGAGTTTGTTGTGAAAACAGGAAGCTTAAAAAGTATCTTTGAGCCGCTATTTAATTGTCTCTGCTCTTTATTCTTGCCATCGCCGGACATTTGCTAGAGTCTACCAGTACATCACTAATGAGCATCTGGACCCAAATCTTTCAAATTTGACCACTTTTGAAAGATCGTTGAAACTATTCCCTTTTCCATTAATGTGTCCAAGTCGTTTCAGCATCCGTGACGGGCCGGGCACAATTATTCAGTTTCTGGTTGTCCAAACGGACGAGTTTGTGGACTGAATGGAGTCCGATGAAGCGAGCCCAAAGCGGAAAGAGGAAACCGCCGAGCCATCGTCAAATGCGGATCTCGGATCGTAGGAAGTTCGGGCCGCAGAAAACTAGGGTACAGTGGGCGAGCCCAGTCCTGCTGCACCGCAGCGTCGGTTAAGGGCGTGACAAAAGGACTGAATGGGCGCCTTGCCGGGTTAAACAAGTCTGTCAGGGTCCTAAGGTGGGCTAGCATAGCGTCTTCGTTGTCACAAAAGTTGAAGCTGCAGTTGCGACGAAGGGCAGTGATGCGGGCTACGTTGGGCGCAGATTCCTTGAGCGCTTCAACTTCCTTACGACAGAGCGGACAGCTGACGTTGCCGTTTAGCCACTCCACAATGCATGGCTTGCCGAAGATATGATGGCAGTTAGGCATTCTGACAGCAGTGTGAGGCGCGGATTCTTCAACAGGCCGCGGCGGCTTGCGCTCGCTGCCAGGAAATAGTTGCGACGCCGTTACTGGGGCATGTGTGTGGATGTTTTGCTGAGGAAAGCGCACGGGATCATGGCCCGCAATATCAACGGGCATAAGCAAAGAGGGGTCACGAAACTGGCGAGCAGAAGACGTTGGCTCTACGTTGACACCGTGGCCACTGAGGCGTTCAGTGAGGGCATCTATTGCAGCGTAGGGCGAGGACTCGGGTCCAGGAGCCATTTTCATCTTCTTATTGGACGGCGAAACGTACGGATCGTAGCAAATGGGACAGCAGTCGCCTTCGGCAGTGGGTGGTACATCCTCAAGCGAGGCAATGGCGTCGGCCGACGCCACTTTGCGGCTGGAGCGGATACCACTAGTAGCAAAGGCCCGGTCCACAATATCGCGAAACCAGAAGGGCATGTCGTCGTTAGAAAGCACATTGCCATCGAGATCCGTCTCGAAGAACGCGGCATTGAACATGCCGCCGAAGTTCATGTTAATACACCAGTAGAGAGATGGAGTAGAGCAGCGCGAGAGCCTGTAACGGGTAAAAGACTGAATGAGTAGCAGGTCTTTTGCTCTTCAGAGGAGTATGGGAGACCTGTTTCTTGAAACGGGTGAGTGGCAGTGTTGAACAGCGGGGGTGAGTAGGATATAATCGAGAGCGCAGGACGCGGTTGGTGAACTGGCCTGTGAACGACACGTTTCAATCAGCAGAAGTGAGCGAGGCAGACAAAACCTTGATGAGCCCGAATCAGATTTATGATGTTGGAAGTTTGTCACGTTCTCGCAGTAGGATCGAGCGGAGGATCGCGCACCCGGCGGACGTCCTGATGCGCGCTTACAAAGGTCACCAGGCGACGCGGGAAAGTCAATATTTTATGTATGCCTACGACTATTTCACGGAACGCCGAAATACGGCAAAATACTTGAATTGAGACGTGTGCCTAGGTGGCGGCCAAGCCACCTCTATCACAGGCAAATATGTAGCAGTGCAAGATTGCACCCCAAGCCACATGTGTCCCACCAGCAACCAGCAACTACAAGTACTGCTGGCGGATGCTTGCCACCATCTGTTGGCGATCCGGTGGCAAAGCACCGATTTGATCTGCCGGCAACGACAACACCTGCGCAATCAACTCCGCCTGGTCCGCCGGAAGGTTGCTCAACTTCATTTGGGTGGAGAGCGGGAGGTGGGGCCACTTTGACTGTGCGCCCACCGCAGCGCCGGGCACATTCCCACCATACGCGGCGGGATATGCTGGAGCCGCGGCGGCCGCACTGCCATACGCTGGCGCAGCAGGCGCCGCGCCTGCCTTCAACGCTTCCTGGATGACCTCCTCATCAATGAGTCCCATGAGTAAGAGCGCCTGCGCCGCCGTTGGTGCCAAGGCCGGCGAGATCTGGAACACATCGGCTGCTCGCGCCGCGTTGGGCCCTCCCAAGATGTTTTTGAGGTTGGCAATCAACTCCACGAGTTGTGCGGGCGGGATTTGGCTGAGAGTCTGATTGATCTTGTCAGGCGTGGCGAACGGGAGCGGCGTCACATGGCGCAACGTGGAAGTGGCAGACACAAACCGGTCGGGCATAGCCGCCGCGTTCGGCGTGGGAGTGCCACTGGAGTTGCCGTAGTGCGGCTGTTGGGGCGTGTGTTGAGGCTGCTGAGGCTGCATTTGCGGGTGCTGCATTTGCGGGTGCTGCATTTGCGGATGCTGCAACTGGGGGTACTTCGCCAAAACCTCCTGAGGAAGCTGTACGCTGGGCGGCAAGTGCGTGGCGTTGAACGGAATCACTGACTTGTTGTCGCTGTTGCCGGTGCGAAACCCTTCCTTGGACAGTTCTATGCGGAGCCGTTTTGACGTGCGCGAGCCTGGGTGAATGATCTGGACTTGTGCCAATATGCTCCTAGCATGCTGTGCTTGCTGCGGTGTCTCAAACTCCACAAACGCGTAGCCCTTGTTTTTGCCCACATGGTCGAATCCAAGCCTGACATCAAGCACGTTGCCGGTTCCGCATACCACCGCCTTCAAGTTTTCCTCGTCCCACTCGAAGGGAATCAGGCCGATATAGAGAATGGCCGAGGAGGTGGATCCCAGACTGGGGCCGTTTCTTCGCATGTGTGAGAGTAAGCAGTAGTTCGGTGGGGTGCGATGTAGATGTAGAATACGAGCGTGCGGTGCCCAAAAAGGCTCTGGGTTTGGTGGAGCGGGACCGGTTACCCTGTTCCTTGTTAATCCTTCGTAGTGAAGTGCTTGTTGAATTCCCAAGATGTTCGTTAAAGACACCTTTTTTGTGAGAAAGACTTGATCAAAAGCTGGAAGCTGCTGGCTATAATGCAGCGGCGCGACTGGGAGACGCGGGAACCGGCAAAGCAGAGAGAGTAATGGAGACAGCACAATGCAACGCAAGCAGACAATGTGGGGCCCAAAAAAGTTTCGTAGTCAACCCCTATGCGTTCTTGGTGCTCGGAAAGTACGGACTACGCAATGTTTGTTTCATAAAAGTTGTCTATTCATGCCTAACCACAGGTCGACCTGGAATCCCAGCCTAGTCGATTATCCCGTAAGAACCCTTGCTGATCTCCTTCTTCACATCTGAGATGACCTTCTGTTTGTCCTCATCTAGCTCAAGAATCTCCTCCTTGGTCAATGCGTCAATCTGGTGCAACAACTGCGCGTGGTCTTCGCTGACTGTCGTCAATTCCGGCTGCATACGGTTGAGGCACAATTGAATCAAGTCTTTGGTGGTCACGTTTACCATCAAAGACGTCTCGACCAACGCGTGGGACAATTGTGGACACTGGTCCAAGAGCTTCTTCATGAGAATCGGATTCTCCAAGCTCATGGCCTGAGCTTCACGCATCATCTGCATCGCCGTCTGCAGATCCAACAGCGATAATATTACCGAGATCGCCTGCTGGGCGCTTTGGTTTTGGTATAATTGCACTCCAAGCGGGAGGGGTGGCAACTTGTTATGTTGTGAGAGGTCCGGCATCAGGTCGTACGCATCACTTTCGCTGGCAAAGGTACACCGAAGGTACCGGCTACCTACATTCATGTTATTGAGGTTGCGTACGGCCGACAAGGCAGTTTCTCGGTCCGCAAAACGCACGAATGCGGAGCCTCGGGACCGGCCAGTAGTAGGGTCAAACATGAGTTTGAGGTCGGAGACAGGACCTACAGAGCGAGCGATTTCGGCAACTTGCTCTTCTGTGTAATCAAACGGGATGCTTCCAAGGTATATTGTCAGTTCGTTTTCGCTCATGGTAGGGTGTGTGGTTGGGTAGCGTTCGACTGATTAGATGAAGTTGCAGAAATTGTTGGGTTGAGGCTTGTGAAGGCTGAGGTCGCAAGTTCACACTTTATTCGTGATTTGGTCACTGACGTGGAATGGCAGTAAGTGTTTCGTGATCTCAAAGGGTCCTATCGACTATTCACCTAAGAGTATTCACTCACGATGGAAGAGACTACACGGTAGTGAGCCTCTATGTGCAGAACGACTACCGCCGGTCCTAGTACGACAACGGCTCATAGCGATATAATGATAGCGTTACCATTTTCAGGCTTCATGAAGCTTTTATGTCGTTCGAGGCTTATCTAATCAGTGACAAAATCTGATCACAGCTTTCATTTTTTGGATGCAATATACCATAGAGCACCTACCCACTGTAGCAGGTCGCAGTAGTGTATCCAGTGAAGAAATCCACCACATCTCATCATGGACGTCAAGGAGATTAAGTCGACAGTGTCGAATTTAGAGAAAAGCTCGGATGACACTACTATACTTCGGCTCTTGAGCATCTTGAGCGATGGTGTCCAGCCATCCGAAAAGCTTTTGCGGGAGACCAAGGTGGGTGTGGCAGTGAACAAGTATCGTTCCAGCTCCAATAGCGAAATCAGCGCCTTGGTCAAAAAGATGATCAAAACCTGGAAGGAGGTCGTCCAAAGCGAAAAAAATGCAAAGAAAACTGTTTCTGCTCCCAACGACTCTGCTCCAGCTACTTCTCGCCCGGCGCCTGGCTCCACTACAGGCAAATTCCATTCCGGGCCCAGGAACCCGAAAACCGACGGCGTGAATACCACCCTTTATGACAACTCAACGAGAAATGCCTCTGTCAGTGCTTTGTACACTGCTTTGGCCATCGAACGCGACGACGACAGCAAATCTATTTTGGCTGTTGCATCTGCCATCGAGAGCGAAGTTTTCAAGGCAGAATACTCCAACGTCAACGACAGCTACCGTAACCGCTTGAGAACTTACACCATGAACTTGCGTAACAAAAAGAATCCCGAGTTGCGTGCGCGTTTGTTAAGCGGAGGCATCTCACCCTCGTCTTTCATCAAAATGAGCCCTAACGATATGGCACCCGAGTCATTGAAGAGGGAAATCGAAAAGTTGAACAAGCAGAACCTTTTTGATGCACAAGGTGCCACGGAAAAGAGGGCTGTTACTGACAGATTCACTTGCGGCAAATGTAAGCACAAGAAGGTTTCGTACTATCAAATGCAAACCAGGTCGGCGGATGAGCCATTGACCACGTTTTGTACGTGTGAAAATTGTGGTAACCGTTGGAAGTTTTCATAGAGCAGTTGGGCGCGGGGATGTTATTGGAGGGGATGATACGTATTAGTAGGCCAATACCAAGAATTATTGTGATGCGTGAACAGTTCAATGTCGGTAAAAAAGAACATCTCATATGACCAACTCTCAAAGTCTTATTTCATCTGGTGCATGTGTCCTCTGATCCAGTTCTGCTATAAGAATGCATGCCAGTCTTTAGTCGTCGAATTAATTACATAGGGGGTTTATTTTTGCACTTCCGAATTAAAATATATCCATATCGATTTAGTAACCCATATTCTTTGTCATGTAAGAAAGCAAATCTACCTTCGTGACAATTTGAACAGGCTTTAATTCGCTGTCGGTGATGATAGCGTTGGAGTTGGTCTCAAAAAACTTGTTCAATAATGGCAATGGGGTATCCAAAGTGATAGGCTCGTAAGATCTCTTAGTGAAACCAGATTCCTTGTTGATGCTGAAAGACTTCTCAAAGTCTGCCAACTTTCTGAAGTCCAAAAACACAGTTCTGATGGAGTTGGTCATCTGCACCTTGTTGGTTGATAAAGACTTTAAGATCTTGGACAAGGTGATCAAACCAATCAAATTACCGCTTGGACTCAAAACTGGCAATTGGTCAAAGCCATTTGATTGCAATAACTCGAAGGTCTTGCCAACGGTATCAGCCAAAGTGACGGTGACCACAGGTGGCTTACCAGCTACCAAGTCGCGAATGGTCTTCGAGGCAAAGTCTTCAGAATTATTGGTTTTGGAAGCAGCTTCAACCTCGAAACCGTTGGTCTTCATCCACTCGTCATCGGCAAACTTAGACAAGTAAGATCTAATGGAGTCAGGGAAGACGACCACAACGGTGTCATCTTCAGTCAAGTCTTTGGCCACCTCCAAAGCAGCTTGCAAGGCGGAACCGGAAGAGCCGCCAACAAGAATACCTTCTTCTCTTATCACCTTCCTAGCCAATTTGAAAGACTCTGCATCCTCTGTCTTAATCCACTTGTCAACATAGGTTCTGTTGAGCACATCCGGAACGAAGTCATAACCGATACCCTCCACAAGATAGCCCTCAGTGGACTGGTTCAAGGACTCTGGTTGTGCTAAGATGGAGCCCTTAGGATCAGCAGCGATAACCTGCACCTTTGGGTTTTGTTCTTTCAAATATTTGGAAATACCGGAGATGGTACCACCAGTACCGGCGCCGGCAATGAGGTGAGTGACTTTACCTTTTGTTTGGTCCCAAATCTCGAAACCTGTCCCGTAGTAGTGCGCCAAGGGGTTCGCTTCGTTAGAGTATTGGTCCAAGATAACCGAGTTGGGAATTTCCTTCTCCAATTTCTTGGCCACACCAATGTGAGACTCTGGAGCATCCCAGGCAGCTTCGGTGGGGGTCCTGATAATTTCGGCACCCAAGGCTTTCAACACGGACACTTTCTCATTGGACATTTTTTCTGGCAATGTAATGATGGTTCTGTAACCCTTGACGGCACCGACCAAAGCCAACCCAATACCGGTGTTTCCGGAAGTAGGTTCAATCAAGGTGTATCCTGGCTTGATTCTGCCAGACTTTTCTGCCTCCAACACCATGTTCTTGGCAATTCTATCCTTGATGGAACCACCCAGGTTAAATAATTCTACCTTGGCGTACATCGTGGCTTTGATGCCGTACTCTTTTGGAATCTTATTCAACTTGATCAACGGAGTGTTTCCGATCAAGTCTAAAGCATCGGCTGCAACTGGAGCAATAGACATCTTAAGGGTAGTTGAAAAAAAAAAAACGAGCTTATTAAGAATCCGATTAGGATGAGGCGATGGTGTGGTGCAGGATGCGGCTATTAGCGGTACGTTTTCTTAGCGAGCTGTGGCGTTTCGCACTATGCCTATGTCGCGACTCCGAGCCAGATTTGTTACATACAAAATACTCAGCTGCTTGCACCGCTTTTGAATAAACTCATACCAGTCGCTTCGAATACATCAACTCCCTTTTGAACGTATACATTCGCTTCCAGCAATTCCAATGACGGTCAGTAAGTAAATGAACTGCTACATTACCTAACCGACTTCGGAAGCATTTCTGTAATTACACACTTATTATCTTACATTTTATAACATCCAGATCCTCTCCTGGAATACCCTTGGTGAAATCAAACACCTGAATTAGTCCCCGTCGGTCAACCACATAAATTTTCCCTCCATCCGGTGCAAACCGCACTGAGGTGGTTTCACTATGTCTGTAGGCATCAGCCGATTCCCCGAGCAAAACCACCCGAGTTCGCAGTATTCCTTGCGCCATCTGCATGTTAGATGCCACGAGATACAACTTGCCCAGTTTGTCGACAAAAACCATTCCATCGCCCCGTGGTGAAACCTCTACATTGTAGATAGACGATCCCACCTCAGGGACTTTCATCACCATTTCCACTTCTTCGATAGTTGTCTTCTCTCCAGATTCCCTAACGGGCACAGCAGTATCCAGAATCACATCCTTCAATAAATCTTCGTAATTGTCTTGGATGGAGGTGTCATAATTATCCGCTTCACAGCGCTGGTTTTGTAATTCGTAGTCGATAGAGGGACCGTGAAATTTCAAAACTACTGGAGGCCGATTTTTGAACGATGAGGATGTTATAACCACAGTATTGGTACAAGGAAGGCCAAATTTGATCGCAGTAATGCCTTCGTTATCAAGCATGGCATCTTCAGCGTAGCTAGAGTTGGAGTGGGTATCACCATCTTCCTTTCCCATTTCATTAGTTCCACGAATTTTGACCTCCTTTCCCAATCTCGTGTCGTTCCAAATTAATCTCGGTCGCGAGTAGTCGAAGCTGTGTTCCTGCCGGAGCTGGATGATGAAGTAGCGCATCTCGTAAACGGTACACACAATTAAGTGGGAAGATGAGGCATTAAAGTTGATCATCTTCAAAGGGTCACGGAAGGGAACAGTAATTGTTACCGGCCTAACCAGCAATTTCCCTTCCTGGTCGTATTCAAGTGAATGCAAAATGATGAAAGGTTGTTGTTTGGAAGAAATACGTTCCAACGCAGTGATACCACAGGCAATTAAATTTTGGTTAGGAGCAACAGCTATGCACCTTATTGGGAAGTTGGTGGTATAGGTGTATACGGGACTACCCAATGGCCCGAGTTCTGGATCCACATTCAATACGCGTACCACCCCACGGGTTCCTGAGATCACTAGATATCGCTCGGAAAGTCGGCAATAAAGATGAACCCATGACTTAAGACGGTTTGGCGCCTCGTCGCCATTGCTCTTGTCACTCGATGTTGTTCCGCCAAATTCGTTTCGGATAACTACTCCATGATTGTCAGGATAGGCCATCTCTCCAACCAGTGGTCCGTATTCCCCAGTGCTTTTGCCGCAAGCTGCCAATTTGGGTTTCCCGTCGGCAAGCCTGAATAGCTCCCATGTCTTGTCTGAAACCAAGGCAAAAGTGGTAACTTCTCTTCCGGTCGAAGGATCAGGCCGAGAAATGATGTCAGTACAGCAGAATTTAGTGCTTTTATTCAAAAAATTTCGCGATTTGAGCGCAAAACGGTTCTGCTGTGTCGGGAAAGACGAGTGTTTTCGATGGAACGGAAAGCACCGGGAAAAATTGTATTCCTCGCTTTCGCTGAGCCCTGCTAGAAACTTTTGTCGCGTGGAACCAACTATCGGTAGCTGATTCCCCGATTTTTGCGTTTGTTCGGTACTCTGCTGATCGACTTGAGGAGTCGTGAAGTATTCTTGCGGCGAGGCCGGAGCTGATTTTGACAGAATTCTTGTCCTTTCAGGGGAAACGGAAACATTTTCAATACACTCAGGTTTCTTTTCGTGTTTTTGCTGATGACTCTGTGTTTTCTGAGTCTGCGATTGTGTTTGTTTGGGTTTCTGAAGCTCCTCTTTAGCAAATTTGTAGAATAGACCCACAAAGTCGGTCGTGTCGGGCCTTTGTGATTCTATAGCACTCTTCAGTACCAAAGTTTTATAAGGCTGAGATCCCAACTGAAATTGCTTCACAACTTGATAAAGGTTTCTTAATGGTTCCACGGCACACACTATAGTAGAGGGCGAAGAGCAAGCGGGACACCTTCCATTTTGTATGAAAGCGGATTCAGAAACGAGACAGCCGCAATTGAGAACACTAGCATCGTTTACTATCGGCAGTTTTGGACCTGAGAAGCGTAGAATACTTTCTAGCTGCTCTAGTTTGGCTGGGTCCATGGAGGGTAGTTCTTTGCATCGCACAGTTGATAAGCATGCATGCACACTTTGAGAAACTACTGATCCACGGACTAGAGAATAATTGTCTTGATTGCGATTAAACTTATGGTAACCTTTATTAAAATTAAACAGAGCTAGTATGGCAGTAAGCGGTTTGTTTGTACCCATAAAGACCATCCATAAACTGGTACAAAAGTAGCCTACCAACTTACCTGGCAACACAAAAGCTCTCGAGTTCATATTTGATGAGTTCACTTCATATTGGCCCGACCGCTATGGAAAACAATTCACCGTCAACAACAAAAAATAATTAAAAACATCGCTCATTCATATCATACCAACACATCCAGTCTAGCTGGTGCTGGTGTCCCTTCGCGGGAGACCGTTTCGGCCAAGATTTCGGGCTGTACGTCGTTCTCCAAAGGCATGGGAGACACCATGATCCTGCTCGACGAGTTGTTTGTTGCGTCCATAGACAAAAATGCAGGCGCTGTAACGGGTTCGTCCTTTGTAATGCTTTGAAGGTCTCGTTGGGCATCGTCCACGCCGTAGTCGAAGAACGAATAAAGCGCTTGGAGCATGGAGGTGAGCTTGGCCTGAGCCGCAGAGAAAGTACTGTAGTTTGCATGCGCCTCAAGGGCTCGCGTATCATATTCCGGCTTCAATATGAGTACCAGCCGAGGAGCTAAACCTAGAGTATTCAACTGGCAAAATTCCTGGCTCTCACAAAACGTGACACGAGTCCCAGGGCAGAAAAATGCATAGCGCACCGGCTCCGGAAGATCCGACCTATAGACAGTGGCGTAATCTTTTTCTGACGCGAGGAGCACATTGTGCTCGCGCTCAAGCCACCGGCCAACGTGCTTCAATGTTCTGCCGGCGTCGAAAGTGCCCTTCACTGTTGCTCCGGAGGGAAGCCTGATGGAGATTTGCACTTTCGAATTGATGAGCACCTTTTCATCGCTTTTGTAGCTATCCTTGCCATTTACCTCCGGGCTCGGGAAATCCAGATTATTTTTCTCGAGAAACGCCGAAAACTGCGCCGGTGCATCCTCGGCAGCAAACATTCGCTGAATGTTTTTGTTAATAATGTTGAAGGAGGGTACCGTGGCTTGCGGATACTGTTCAATAAACGCAACAAACTCAGCAGTACCGGAGTTGATTTGCGAGCAATGATAGTTGGCCAAATGTGCCATCATGGTTTGACCAGGAACTGCATCACAGACGCGATCCAAAAGGTCAGAGTCATCTGGCAACGCCAAATACACTAGCGAGTTACCTTCAAGGTTTGCATCATATGTGTTGCTCTCGAATAGGCACCTGAATACGTCAGACATGGAAAAAGGGCGGGGTAGAAAAAGTGTCAGTTTCGGGTACGAAAGAGGAATGGTTGGTGGAGAAATAAATGTGTTTTCCCTGGGTCTGGGGTCAATAGGGGAAGAGTTTAGAAGGAGGGGTAGGAAGTATCGTTCTAGCGGAGTACACTTGTTTGCGGAGATACTCTTATGCACGCAATCTTGATGGTCACGTGCGCGTAGATTGCTGTCCCAAGGCGATGGACATACCAAGTCTAGGCACGGGAGAGATATTTTTTAGGTCGTGAAGCTCTGATCTTACTTGGGTCCTATTATTTTAACTACGGTAAGTCGAAGCTCTAGAAACGTATTCCTTTAGCACAGGGTCGAACAGCCTGAAGGGCTAGGGGTGAACATGCCTTTTGTGCAATCACATGAATAAAAGCTAGCAGATCGTAACTGAGACGGGAAAAACAAGCCAATCTTGACAGGCTCGTTTCGTTCATGTGGCTCGAGAAAAGGGCCAAGACACCTCAATAATTGAGCTTGCAACCCAAACAGGGCTCCACACCTGCTCTATACCTGTGCAGGTCCGATATTTACTTCCGTCACTGTACTCCCAACGACGCCATGAACTCTTCCAATGTTAAGGTTGTGGTACGGGTACGGCCGCCCTTGGCCCGGGAACAGAACTCAAGATTGGTTCTGATGCCCTCGGAAGAGCCGCGGGTCACTGTTCTTGACATGCCAGGCGGAAAGCTGCCTAAGCGGTACACTTTTGACGAATCCATCTGGTCGTACGATCCAACCAGCATAAATTACACAAACAACCGGGCCTTCTACCGCAAAGTCGGCCCAGACTTGGTCAGTCACTTTTTCGAGGGATACAACGTGTGTCTTTTGGCCTACGGCCAGACCGGGTCAGGAAAAACCTTCACAATGATTGGCGACGACGCCGATCCCGGCGTGATTCCGCTCATGATCAGAGACGTGATGCAACACCGCGAGGCATTGGTGGAGCAGAAGATCAACTGCGAGCTTCTCTTTTCCTACGTGGAGATCTACAACGAAAAGGTCAAGGACTTGTTGGATGGATCCAGACAGTGCCGCGTGCGCGAGCATCCCACCATGGGCCCGTATGTGGAGAACCTGACGGCTGTCTCTCTCAAACTGTACGAGCAGTTTTCCCTGTTGATGGACCGCGGAAACCGGAACAGAATAGTGGCGAGCACCAAGATGAACGAGGCTAGTTCGCGGTCCCATGCGGTAATCACGTTCACTTTGCGCCAGACACGTTATGCAGAAGATGCCGACTCGGACTCAGTGGTAGGCGAGCCGGTGGAAGAAATGATATCCAACATCAAGCTAGTCGATTTGGCTGGATCGGAACGGCTTTCGCGGACCCAGGTGTTTGGCCAATCCGATAGGATCAAGGAGGGAAGTCAGATCAACAAGTCATTGATGGTGTTGGGCCGCTGTATCAACTTGCTTGCGCAAGGGACGCGGCTGGTTGTTCCCTACCGTGACTCTACCTTGACTTACCTTCTCCGCGAAAACCTTGCGGGGAACTCGAAGACTGCGATGGTGTTTTGTGTCTCACCCTGCGATTTCGAGGAAACGCACCAGACCCTTAACTATGCCAGCCAGGTCAAAAAGATGAAGACGCGGGCCACAGCCAATGCTTCGAAGATGTTGAGCGCGCCGATCGATTGGGAGCGCCTCCAGCAAATGGAGAAATCCGTCATGGATACCCTTAAAGAACAGGTGGAGCAACTTACATTGGAGCTTTCCGACCTAAAAGCAAGCGCACCGCGAGAACCTGTGTCTTCCTTGATCAAGTATCTCGAACGAGAGAGCAGGAAGCACGATTTTGAGGTGAAATATCTCAAAACGCTTGTAGCGCATCAGCAGTCACACATGGAAGAATTACAGGCCCACAACTCATATTTGGAGAAAGAACTATCTTGTCTTGTGCGTGCGGAGACGAAGCGAGAAGTGGATGAGCTAAAGCATATAATCCGACTAAGGCGTAATGAGTGTGGGTCGCATCGCGCAGATATTAGCAACACAATCCAGCAGTTAGATGCAAAAGCCATTATCAATTGAAAAATTCAGGCATATCTTGCAGATAATGTGGGGAGAGCGAAGCTTCCGGACTGGTCGAAGAAAGCAATTATAGAAAAATATATACGTGAAACTTTAACGATTAAATACTTTCGAAACTGATCGTGAGACATGCAGAAGTGGTGTGGGTCGCAACTATCAACCACTCACACATTCTCGAAATTACACTAGTGCCAACAAGCAATTTTATTTACAATCGCAAAGGACATTGATTGTCTCCACCGCGACAACGCACAACTTATTGGTCAGGGCCAAGCGAAAACGATTTCCATACGACCCATATCTGTGGCACGGTGAACGTGCAGTTCTTGTAATTACGCGTTCAAGCATCGAACCATTATTGCCCACGCCATTCCAAGTAATGGCGAATTTAGGTCCCTTTCCTGCGCCCGTGGAACGAGCCATATTGAGCCCGACACCTGCGCCGCCCCTGCACCCGACTGAACACCCGTGCCTCCTTATTAACATAGATCCGTTGTCGAGAACTTCGTTTACATAGCCATGACTGAGTTCCTCAACTACAAAGTATCGCTTCACCTCAAGGACGGGACGGAAGCGCGGGGCTTTATCACCCACGTGGATGGTACGCTGATCACTTTGGGAGATCGCACCATCACCAACAATACTGTCAGGGATTTGAAAGTGGTTCAATTACCGCCAGAAGTGTTGAAGCCGCAGAAAAAGAAGCAGGTCAACCTCAGCCATTTCGACGATGCCATTGTGTCTGCTTCTCGCGGTGAAAGCCGGGCAAACACTCCCAAGGGGTCTCGGGATCCAGACTGGGGTAAACAGTCGGAAATTCACGACATCAAGTCGCAGGAGTTTGACTTTGCCGCTAACTTGGCCATGTTTGACAAAAAGTCGGTGTTTGCTGACTTTCAGAAAAGTGACACCGTTAGTGCTAAAGATCGGCTCGTGGGCCACAACACCATAGACAATGTGCTGAAGATGAAAAAGACACCGCTGCGAAAAGACAAGTACGACAATGACGAGATGGTTATTTCCGCAGACAAAACCGACAACTGGAACAAAATCGGCTCGGTATCCCAAAGGCTTTCGCTGCCGGTCACCACAGGCAGCCATTTTGGTGCCACGGGAGCGCCTGTCCGTGATCAACAGTATAAATTCCAACTTGCTGCTTCGGGATATCCTGTGCCACTCGCGTCCCCAGTGCAGATGATAGACATTGAGCGCGAGGCACAGGAAGCATTTGGCGTGGATGGGCGCACAGTGGCAGAGGTCTGTGCCACTAACTTCTACAAGTTGATTGTGGACACCATGCTAGGCGGTTCAGTGCGGCTCAGCAATCGCCAGAATCACAACTTGCCACCTTTGGTATTGCTTTTAATCGGCAGCAGCCGCAGCAGCGCCAAGGCTTTTGCCACGGGGCGGCATTTGGCCAACCATGGTGTGCGAGTACTCGCATACGTGATAAACGACGAGATGCTCGTTGGCGACGTGCTCAGCCAGTGCCACATGTTCGAGAAGGCGGGCGGCAAAGTAGTGAACGGACTGTTCGCAGAATTGCTTGACATATTGCAAAATCAGCTTGAAACTCCGGTGGAGCTCATAGTGGATGCATTACAGGGTTTTGACGGCCAATTGCTAGATATTTTCTATGATGCTACTAAGCTCGCACAGCTCAAGGATCTTGTGGCATGGACTAACGATCAGCGTGCCAAAATTCTCTCGGTGGACATAGCCTCGGGTGTGGATGGCGGCTCCGGCACGGTTCTGGATCCTCTGCTCCAGATTCGTGCCAAGTACATCGTTTCCTTGGGCCTTCCTTCTACAGGCCTTGTGCATGCTTACAATAATGGCGTCTTTTCCACCCTGGAGGAGATGCAGCACTTCGTGTTGGATGCGGGAATTCCTAATGGCGTATACAGCTCTAAGCCACATTTGCGCAAGTTCGACAAGTTCTGGCATTGTGCTGAAGCCTATTTGGGTTTGCGTGTCGTTGAAGACTCTGCATAACCGTCTGGAGCTTTCATACTCCTCACCTTGCGCAGCTACTCCCAGCAGATGCACAAGTCCCCAGTGCGCAGTCCTTGGTGAGTTAAGCACCTCATTGCACCAATTCAGACAATTATAGTATTCTGATAGTAGTCCATCAAGTAAACCCTTTTCTTTTGATCTCTCTACCTCTCATATAAACCCCAACCTTTACCAGCGCAGCAAGATCGGCGTGTACTGCACACATGTTGAACCGGCACACCAAAATTTTCTGTTGTTTATACCCGTTCCATAAGCTCCTACCCCATCCATCCTAGTATGAGCAGTGGAACAAGCTGGGGAAACTCAACCGGCTTTGGTGGAGCAGGAAATACGCAACCTGCGGCGCAAACTACTGCTGGTCTTTTCGGAAATACTAAATCCGCATTGCCATCTTCGTCTAACCAAACGGGAGGCTTATCAGGTAGCACACCAGGCAACACTGCTAGCACGGGCTTGTTTGGCAATTCAGCCTCATCAGGGGGTCTTTTTGGAAAGCCATCAGCGCCAGCAGGCTCAACCACCTCAGGTCTTTTTGGTCTGTCCAACACTACCTCCAATCCATCTTCTGGATTATTTGGCAATTCCGGCTCAACAAACACACCAACTGGCCTATTTGGCGCTTCTACAAAACCTACAACTGCGACTGCCCCCGCTCCTGGCGGCTTGTTTGGGAATTCTAATAATACCTCCTCGGGAACTGCGGCTACCGGTGGCTTATTTGGCAGTTCATCCACTGCATCGGGTGGTCTCTTTGGGAATGCTGCCAAACCTAGCAATCCTGGGTTATTCGGTAGCTCGAACAGTACTGTTCCTGCCCCTGCTTCCAGCTCGACGTCCACGGGATTATTTGGCACTTCAAACGCTGCAGGCATGTTCGGCAAGTCAAATTCCTCTGGTGGCACGTTTGGAGCTTCTAACTCAACTGCATCCGGTGGCTTGCTTGGTGGTCCAAACAATGCGAACACTGGCTCAGTGTCTGTCAACTCTTTCAATCCATACAGCACAGACTCTGTTCTCTCATCGATTAGCATGACGGAGTCTAAAATGCCCACTTCTATCACAGGCTCATTATTTTCCAAACCGACGGCCACATCTCACGAAAGGCTTAATATGGCTCTGCTGGAAAAGAAGCCTAAGCTGTCCTTACTCAAGAAATTGGCTCTGACTTTTAAGATCTTCCACTCCAGCGAAAGTTCTGTCCTCGACTCCACTGCATCGCGTTTGAAGGGAATCTTTTCCCAACCTAATGTTGTTACCGTTTCCAAGCCCGCCGGTACCTCTTACAACGTTTCCAAAAGCCGCAGTAAAAACTTCAGGCTCCCTATCGACAATGTTAATGTTGGAGACGTCAAAAAACTTGTCATCAAATCCAAACCTCTTAAGTTCCACTTGATCAATGCTGATAAGGTTTTCAATGCGAAGAAAAGACGCATTCTCGTTCTGTCCATGAACGGAGGCATAACAGCTCGATCTGGAACCGATGACGAAGATAGCGAAATCGAAGACTATGAGGTAGTTCACCTGGAACGCAGAAAGGTCGCAGAAGAGGTGTCTAGAAAGAACGAAGCTTCAAGTATTCCTGACGAGCCTAAAATCGATGACATTAATCTCAACAACGGTTACTGGTGCTCTCCATCTTTAGAAGCACTTTCTCAGCTTTCTCCTCTAGAATTGACTCGAGTGGATAATTTTATTGTGGGGAAAGAGGATGTGGGCCAGATCGCTTATAACTACCCAGTTGATCTATCAAGCTTGTTCACTCGGTGCGAGGAGAATATTCAGTCAGTCGCCATGGAGCTTTTCGGCAAGATTGTTAAATTTGAAGGTCCCATTGTGAGAGTGTATGGCGACGAGGATGCTACTGGATCTAAGCCTGGGATCGGTTTTGAACTCAACGTTCCAGCTACAATAACAATCAAAGTTTCGCCTAAAAAGGGTGTCTCGGAGCAGTCCCACATCAAGCGCTTGCAAAATCTTACGGGGATGGAATTTGTCACCTACAATCCGTTAACTCACTACTGGACTTTCAAAGTTAAGCACTTCAGTGTCTGGGGGCTAATTGACGACAGTGAAGATGATGAAGCAGTTAGGGAGGAAGTAAAGAAATTGCGTAATCTTAAAAAAGAACAAGATGCCCATGAGGAGGAAGCTTCTGCCACTTATTCACGCATCTATGAAAATGAAGCCTACAAAAGAGAGTTGAAGAGGCAACGAATTGGTAAATATACCGTCGGTTTACCAGGTGCTTGGGATCACACAGGTAGCCTGTCTGTCGGTGGCCTTATTGGTGTCAAGCAAGGTTTGGTGCAAAACGAAATCGACCAACAGCTCCGCGCTCACACTCAAAATAAATCCTCCGGAGCTTGGGCCGTCAATCTAAGCGATATCACCGTTGACAGTGAAGATTCTGATGACGCCAAATCCATGGACAATTTGGGGCTTGAAACACCGCTTTACCCCGACGAAGTGCGAAATTACGATTATCTTAAACAGCTTGTCAGTTCCATCCCTCCTGACGCAAATATGGATGAGATCGTACATGAAAAAGCATATGAACCTGATTTGTCAGATGAAGCTGTGTTAAACAGATTCGATCAACAACCAAGTTTACCGACTTCCAAAGACTGGTTACTTCAGCTAGAGCTTGCAAACAACATTGACTCTGCTTTGACACCGTTCCTCACTAGGCCCCGGAAGAAGCAGCTGGTATTGAGTACTGTCAATGATATAGTGTTTTCTGATTGCGAGAATTCCAAGAATCCTACAATAGAGGTATCAACTCCGCCACAATCGCCAAGTGCCCTTCATTCAACGCTGTTTTTGATTGACTTTGAGCCCAGCTCTGTGACTAGAGTGATCCAAAAACTACTCATCAGAAGTACTGTCACTGCTCGCGCGAACTCTTATCCCCTTTTGCATCTTGACAAATCTTTAGACTTCGGGACAATTGCTACTCTCAACGGAAACGATGCTAATTTACGTTTTATTGAACTCGCGTCTATATTGTTTGATGAAGTATGTATTGATGAGTGCTTAACAAAATCTGCAAATTTCTCATCTAACCCTGCCATCGTTGACCGTCTCAAGACTATCAAACAACGGAGTGTGTTTGTTGAGTGGCTCAAAAAGTATCAGTTTGATTCTAACCTAGTTTCTGACGCGGATTCGCTTGATACAATTTTTGAGTTGGTATGTCAAGGCGATCTAAAATCGGCGATTGAATTAGCTGTGTCTTCTCATAATACGCACTTGTCCACTTTGTTGACCCTTCTTGACTCTAACGATTCTGTTGTTCGCAAGCTCGCTCAAAGTCAAATTGAAGACTGGA
The DNA here is from genome assembly GCA_030581635.1 of Clavispora carvajalis. Classification (NCBI taxonomy): domain Eukaryota; kingdom Fungi; phylum Ascomycota; class Pichiomycetes; order Serinales; family Metschnikowiaceae; genus Clavispora; species Clavispora carvajalis. The sequence goes on along the minus strand of JAKTTV010000012.1, from coordinate 107,534 downwards.
AAATGAATGGAGCCACAGAGTTCATTCCGGTTCTGGTTCTCAAAGTCTACAAGCTCCTAGCTGGGTTGTTTGACGAAGTCACTACTGGCCTTCCGTATGCCAATGCGATCGCCGTAAAAGTATTGTACGGTAATCCCGCAGAAAAGCTAGTGGATGTTCTTTCTGGCGTTGAACACAAGGACACCTCAGACATCTTTGGCAATATCATTGACATTCATACGACCTTTAAATCACACGGTTTGATTGAGGCCGCGAAAATAATTGAGAAATCTAAGGTGAGCGGGAAGTTGAAATGGTACTTATCGCAAGTGTTATCGAGGCAAGACAGTTCTGTCTCACATGCAAATGACGCTATTGCTGAGTCTTTTGCAAAAACATTAGAGTCTGCAGGATTGTGGAAGGAGGCTATTTTCGTTTACTCGTCGGTTTCTGACGATTCCACTGTTGAAGATCTGATCAGAAGAGTCGTAATTTCCAGCATTGACTTGATCAAGGATTCTGGTCAGGATAACGAGGAATTCGCTGTGAGCGTCCTTGGTGTGCCTCGTGGCTTAATATATGAAGCTATCGCACTCAAAAAATCCGAAGCCGCGGATCATTGGGGCGAAGCTGAGGCATTGGTTCAAGCGCAGCTATGGGAACAAGCGCATAATGTCATTTGCAAAGAGCTTGGACCCTCTGCTGTTATTGACAATCAAGAAGAGACGCTGAGAAATTTGAAAGCACTTACAGAGAGCTTTCCCCAAGAGGGCGATATTATTCCCAACTGGAATCAAGGCGCGGGAATGTATATCAAGTATTTTGAGTTACTCGATTCCTTTGAGAATCAAAATGACATCATCCCAGACACTTTGAACTTTCTTTTGTGCGATTTAGCACTCGTGCAGGCGGATTCGTTCACCAGTCAAATTGCGTTGAAAATTATGATCAAGAGAATTGGAGACATAGCTCTCGAGAACAGGAATGACATTCCAGATGTCAAAAGGAAAATTCTTGCGCTTGGTTTAGGCGAGAACGAAAAGGTTTATTTCGAAAACCGCATGATCGGATTACAGATCAAGTGAAACTCATCTTCAACTCTCACATCCGTACACCTCGCACCACCATGGTAGACATAGACTAATGATTTTAAACGATTAGATTTTCTTGTAGAATTACTTTTTAAATTTTCCTGCTCAGTACCTCTATTACTGACATACCATCGTTTAATAGGTGATATACTGAATTTCGGAATTTGAGTGTGCCCTTCACTTTCTTCCAAATTACATTTGCGTTTTCAATTGTGTTGGCCGATTACTAATGACCCCGTCAGCCCTACCACAAAACCTCAAAGCCCCTGAACCTGAACACTGCCCTGGACCTGAATCAGATAACGCGGGAAAGGGAGATGCTTGTGCTGGCTGTCCTAATCAGACAATATGTGAATCTCTTCCCAAAGGGCCCGACCCCGATATGCCTATCATCACCCAAAAAATGAAAAACATAGACCACAAGATTCTTGTGCTATCGGGAAAGGGTGGAGTGGGCAAATCAACCTTCACTCTGATGCTATCATGGGCTTTAGCTGCCGATCCAGATTTGGAAGTGGGTGCTATGGACTTGGATATATGTGGGCCCTCTTTGCCAAGAATGTTGGGTGCAGAGGGTGAAAGTATACACCAGTCGAACTCGGGCTGGTCACCGGTATATGTCGCGGATAATCTTGGGCTAATGTCCATCTCGTTTATGCTTCCAGATCCTGATTCGGCGATCATTTGGAGAGGTGCCAAAAAAAACGGATTAATTAAGCAGTTCATCAAAGACGTAAACTGGGGCGAGCATTTGGATTACTTGATTGTGGACACGCCGCCTGGAACTTCAGATGAACATCTTTCGGTGACCACTTATATGAAAGATGCGGGTATTGACGGCGCCCTTATTGTCACAACGCCTCAAGAAGTTGCTCTTTTGGACGTGCGCAAAGAGATCGATTTCTGTCGCAAGGCAAACATAAAGATTCTTGGCTTGGTGGAAAATATGTCAGGCTTCGTTTGCCCGAACTGCAAGGGAGAATCACAGATTTTTAAACCCACCACTGGAGGCGGACAAAAGCTTTGCGAAGACATGGGCATTAGCTTCCTTGGATCTGTGCCTCTTGATCCGCGCATTGGACGCAGCTGTGATAGCGGTGAATGTTTTTTTGACGAGTATGCTGACTCTCCGGCATCCACGGCAATCTTAGACGTTGTGGATGCTTTGCGGGACCTGGTGGAGATCCTGTTGGACAAACTCGAGCTAGAGTAAGGGGTTGGATGCTGTAATAACAAGGTATAAACACGTTTTTTTTTTTTTTAATAATGGGTAGTAATGGAAAATATTTATAGCATACTGGACGCTTGCTCATGCGTATAGGCTTTAAGTTAAGTTTACAAGCTTACTCCACCAATGTGAAAGTGGTTGCGCACATGCATATGAATCGCACCCGCGATCTTCAGCCATGTCTCACCCAACGCTTCAATGACAGGGTCTGGTCTACCCGCAACAGAAAGTGCCTTAGCTGCGGTTCCGGCATTCAAAAAAAGCCGTTTGCCGTCTCTCTACTCCGACTTCTCTCATTTGATCGACACCAACCTGGAAGGCTACGATGCGAACATTCAGGCATGGGTCGATGTCTTGAAGCAGTGTTTAGTGCAGAATGTATTCGGTTCTGCTTTCACCATTCCAGGCGCTAACTTGGCTGTTGAATTCTCGGACAGCACACTTGGTGAGCCAAAAGGGCTAGGCCATGTTTTGAAAACGCAGGTCCAACAAGGCATTTTCATTCCTTGGTCAATATACAATTTTACTTCCCCTAACGTGGCAATGACGGCTCGAGAGTATGTTTCTCCGTCTAAATGGTTTGAAAAAGGATTCGGCCTAATGAAGTACTGGGCTTTCTCTCCTACGAACAGACTGGGTCGTTTGACTCCGGAAACCTACATTGTGTGGAATCAGCTTGCGAAGGTGGGAGACGTCATTAGTACTAAATTGCATCATCAGTTCTCTTCCGAAAACGTGTACACTGAAACACTATTTGACGAGAATCTATTTGCCGAAGCCGTCACTTCCCTTGTGCCCAGATTGTCTGATCTTGAGGTGAAGATCTTGATCGTCTATCTCAGTCGAGATATCGGCCTGATAAGTGTCGCACGCGACCACGATTCTGCAACGCAATACATAAAGATTGGTACTTCTCCGATAACTGAACAAGACATCGCCATTATAAAGCTCAAAAAGACCATGTCTGGTTTACTAAAGAGGAAAGAGCAACTTGAAAATCGGCTTGATAATGATATTCCCCGCAAAGTTAAAAAGCTCTTTGATAGCAAGAGTCTGAATGACCATTTGAAGAGTGTTTTGGTCCAGAAAGCAACCCTTAAGACATCACTTGCTAAATCTCTTACAGTACTCAATCAGCTAAGTGGCATATTGGAGAAAATAAACGAAGCGGATTCTAATTTGCTTTTGTTTAAAACCATGAAGGATGCTAAAGATGTTCTCTCCGCCTATAACAGTAAGCTATCTTTTGAAGAAATTGATGATCTTCAAATTGAGTTGGATGATCAAGTGAAACGTACTAGCGAGCTCTCCATTGCTATGGCCCCCGCAGCCGATGTTAATGATGCTGATGTCGACGAAGAGTTGGCGAGATTAGAGAGAGAACACGAAGAAACTCTCAAGGAAAATGACGCGAAGGAACAAATCTCGCAATTAAAGGATGCAAATGAAACTGAAACACAGCTGCCACCTGGTGAGGCTGCATTGGTGGAAAAATTGAATAAGCTCAGTTTGGCGAGTAAAGAGAGCACTTTGACGAGTAAAAAGAGCGCTTTGACGAGTAAAGAAAGCGCATCAAGTAACGACCTTAAAAAAGAGGAAGAGAATTCGCCACTCCCAGTTTAGACACATTTGGTGTGTCGTACATAGCTTTCAAGATAACCTTGTAATCATTAGAGCTTTACATTATAAATTTTGAATCTAGTTTCCTTCTTATATTCTTTTACACTCTTCCCTCACTCGTTGGAGAATTAATATCGCAGCCTGGCCATCATCCCAAAATTTGCAAAATTTGTTGGGTCAAGTTAAACAATTCCACTTTCGGGTCTTCGTACTCATTCAGATCAGCGCCATTCGAAGCAATGTTTCCCTGTTGTTGGGATTCACTCAAGTTCTTTATACCAGATAAAATTGATTCGTTCTCTTTAATCAAGGATTGAATTTCGTGGTTATTGGACTCCAATAGTTGCAAAATCGTCCACAATGCAATGTGCTCAAAAGTTGCGCTACCACTGCGCAAAAATCTGATCAAGAAGCCGTAAATTCCTTCACTGGGTTGAGTCCAGTTGTTAAGGATATAATCCTCATGTTCATTAGAAACCCTTGAGCACAAATTGGCCAAAGCAGCTGCTGAGTTACCACAAACCTCACCGTTTTCACTGAAGGTCAAAGGAATCAAGTAATCGATTATATGACTTTCGTACAATTTTGGCTTCAAGTCGTCCGCCAAAGCCAAAATGGCAAAGCAAGCAGAAATTTCCAGCTGAACTGACAATGGAGCTCTTAACACCAATTCCTTACATTTTTCCACGGCACCGGCATTGATTAACGCCAATCTGTTTCTTTCACTGGAAGCAGCCAAATTTCTTAATGTGGAAATAGCATGACATTGAATCTCCTCCAGGTCAATACAATCCAACAATGCAACCAAAGGCTTTAAAAAACCTGCCTCCACTATCAATGCCTCATTCAAAGGATGGATGGAAATATTTCTTATGCATGCCACAGCAGCTAATACGAGGGGCTGATGGTTGCAAGTCAAAAGTTGAACTAAGTGAGGTAGACCACCAGCTCTAACAATTTCAACCTGGTAAGTTGAATCAGAAGCTAAGTTTCTCAATGCGAGGGTTGCCTGGCATTGGACTCTGGGCGAGGGAGAATCCATTAAACTGACCAATTGACTAACCAACTTTGGCTCCGTCGCTGATAACTTTTTTCGGTTCTCTTCATCGACCGCAATATTGGATAAGGCGGTAGTGCAGTAGTATTGGACATCAGCATCATCACTCGACAACAAAGACACCAATACAGGAACGGCCCCCGCATTCACCAATTCCTGTCTGTTTTCAAAAGAGTGTGTCATATTCAATAAAGCTCCAGTTGCATTTCGTTGAACACGGATATCTTTAGACTTCGCGAGTTTCGTCAATGGAATTAAAGCGCCACTCTTGGCAATTTTTGTTTTGTTCTCGTCCTGAGTAGCCAAGTTAGTCACACAACCGACAGCATTACACTGCACTTCGATATTGGGTGACATCATCTGTCTAATGAGAGGTTCTATACCTCCCATCTCGGCAATCAAGGATTTGTTTTCATTGTTGACGGCTAAGTTTCCCAATGCCCCGCACGCTGCTCTTTGGACTTCAGTGTCATTAGACTGCAATAAAATCAAGATAGGTTCCAATACATCTCTGTTGACTTCGCGGACATCTTTTTCGGTGATTTCCGCAAACGCCAACGCGGCACTTCTCTGTAAATCAATGTTTTCCGAATAAACAAGGGTCAGCAAAGACCGCAAGGGGCCATTGCTAAAGAAATCCACGTCGGACCTATTTTCCAAGTATTGTAAGAGAGCAGAGATAGCTTCCCGTTCATTTTCAGCCAAAAGAAGCGGAGGATATTTTCCATCGCTGTTGGAGGAGGACAAGCAACTGCAGCACGCGCCCATTTATCAAGTTTGCAGTTGATTAAGATTCACAGGGGTAAAAATACTTCACTGGGAGACCGGGTTTTCCAATGACAGATACCAAAACACGTGTATGAGGAACGTCAGCTGCTTTCTAACACTGCGGTAAACACGGGGTAAAAATCGAGCCAAAGATGACGAAAAAGGATCACGAGTAATATTCGATATGGGGGTCACTTTATCAGACTCTTCTGCTATTGAAAAAGATTCCGTTCTTGTTGACGACTTTCGGTCTTTGATCCTTCAGGTGTGTTGGGAACACGCACAGAGCGATAAGTGTGACGAGTTCAAGAGTAGGCGTGCGAAACCCAATTATACCTTCACGGCTTATCGATGGGCGCAACTACAGAGAAACGCCTTGAATGCACAACTTGGTTGAAATTGGCGAGTAGTGAACCGCAAGTGGGCATTGAATTAAACGTTCGAAAACGATCACATTCTTGGGGCGACCATTGCAATTGCACTCCGATTACAATATTCCTTAAGCTTTCCCCAAAAGATCGCGATTGTTACGGGCTTTATTTCATCCCACATTAAGTGAGCTTTGGCAATTCTAGCTATGTAGAGAAGTGTTGATGCTCAGGAGCTTCCAACCCATACTCTCTTATAGGATGAGGCGTAAATTTTTTTCATGCAGATAATAGGGCGTGTGGTCTAGTGGTATGATTCTCGCTTTGGGCGACGGCCGGGTTAACCTGACTGAACACAAACATGCGAGAGGCCCTGGGTTCAATTCCCAGCTCGCCCCTTTTTTTTAACGCAAAAACTGGTTTGCGTGTCCCCGCTAAGTGGCCTGCTTACCACTTGACTCAGCCTTCCTTCTTTAAGATACCCGGTTATAAGGCCATAAAGCAGGCTGCGACTATACATGATACGAAGTGCAGGATCCCGATAACGGGTGAGGCTCCCGTTACACAATATTTCCCCATTAGCATATAGAGAAGGCAGTCGACTATAACGGAATCACCAGTGTCTCGGTATGTAGAAGCTTTTGCTTATACGGACATGGAAGTGATGATTTTGTGAATTCGTTTTTTTGGAGTATGTGGCGGTGGTCACTCCACGTCTTAAGGAGTTCGCCATTGACCGAGCAAAACAAAAGTGAATATCTCATTTGTACCGACCCCTCTGGAGGTAAAAGTGGATCATCTGTGGCTAGTTTGGTTTAAGAGTAGTTTGTCTCAGGATCCCGCTTTCTGATTTGACCCGGTTGGTTCGGCTCCAGATTCATGGGTGACATCCGTACACCGGACTTCCAAGTGGGAGTAATCGCTCCGCCTCTCACCCTACTTTCCCCTCCAGAACATCCGCCATGGGAATCAACAATCCCATTCCTAGAAGCTTGAAAAGCGAGGCCAAGTATGTATGATCATCAGATATCAATGACTGTCACGTGGATCCAATGCTAACCGACAGAAAAGCGGCCAAGGTTCTTTCCAGTTTCGTAAAGCCTAACCAGTTGGCCGGTCCCGATCAGGTGATTCCGCCCCATGTGTTGAGAAATGCCAAGGGATTGGCCATCATCACTGTATTAAAAGCTGGGTTTTTGTTCTCCGGAAGAGCCGGTTCGGGTGTAATTGTGGCCCGTTTACCAGATGGATCGTGGTCCCCACCATCTGCCATTATCACGGCAGGTGCTGGTGTTGGAGGCCAGATCGGTGCTGAACTCACCGATTTTGTATTCATCTTGAATTCCCAGTCAGCCGTGGAGTCATTTTCTCAGATGGGTTCGGTGACTTTGGGCACCAATGTATCAGTTGCCGCGGGCCCATTGGGCAGAAACGCCGAGGCAGCCGGTACTGCGTCGTTGAAGTCGGTTTCTGCGGTCTTTTCTTACTCGAAAACCAAAGGTTTGTTTGCTGGTGTGTCGTTGGAAGGATCGGCCATTGTGGAGAGAAGAGAGGCCAATCGCAAATTCTACGGTAACAACTGCAAGGCGAGAAACATCTTGAGCGGCCAGGTGGAGGCACCTCCTGCTACCGAGACGCTTATGCGTGTTTTGGAAAGTCGGGTGTTCAGCAGCAATATTCCGGACGACGACTTTTACAACGATGACCTCTACGACGATATTCCGGATGATTTTTCCGACTCCACCCTGGAATACTCCTCAAGAAGAACCGCCGGACCTCGAGCCCGCGGAAATTCCAGACGCTACTCAGACGACTATGGCTATTCTGACGAAGAATATTCCGATGATGGTAATCGCTACGGTCTGCGCAACCACAGAAGGCCTACCGGTGCTCACCGAACGAGCGACGCCCGCGGTAAAAATTCCTGGGAAGACAATGTCTATGACGGCAACACTGGAAGCAGACGAGATGTGGACCACCTTTCGACCCAGTTCAGCAATGCCAGAATTGGCAACAACACAAGTCCTCACAGGCCACCAGTCGCCCCGAAGCCCAACTTTGGTGGGGCGCCTAAAACCCGCTCCAACCAAGCAATTGCTTTGTATACCTTCAAGGGCGAGCAACCAGGCGATTTGCCGTTCAAGAAGGGCGATGTCATTGACATTTTAAAACAATCTGAAACCACTGATGACTGGTGGACTGGCAGAAACAACGGAGTGTCTGGCATTTTCCCCGCGAACTATGTCGAGTTAATTTAGGCTAAGCAATTGTCTTTTATTTGTGTGTATTGCCTATATAAGCTTCATCACTTGCCCGAGTACGCCATAGTGCCTGCCTAGATCTTGAAAACCTCGTGCACAAAGTGTCCCACAACGACCTTGCCCTCCGCAAATGCCGGATCCGGGTGCCGGTTGATTACCGCCGCGTGGGTTGCTTTGGTGCGGCGGATAATTACAGGAAATTTTTCCCATTTCAAAGCGTTCAAATGCTTGACGATGTTATTTTGGGAGTCGGTCAAGTTCAACTTGAACTTAGAAACTGCCTTCCCCCGTAAATCGACAAGCGCAACTTGGCTATCGTTTGTGGACTTAGGCACTGTGTTTCTTCCCCTGGAGACGCTGGAGCGATAATCGGAGTAATCTGCGCTATTCATGGCCTCATAAATGGACTCAACGAAGAGGTCTGTCTGATCACGCACTGTTTCTTCGAATAGAGTCATATAGCCTTCGTAAAGCGAACGAGCAGAATCAGCATCCGAGTCGTGAAGGCTTCCTGAATCATCACAGTCGGAAAAATCCTGCTTTTCTCCGTGCGAGTAGAGCGGTTGTAAACCATCCGAGCTCTCAAGCGCAAAGTTTTTCAACCGGTGTGACAACTGAATTCTTTGCCATACGTAATTACACATAAGATAGAGAGAATATATGGGCGTCACAAGAATAAGCCGGCACAACACTCGAAGCCACGCAAAAACCCATAAAACAAGCTTCGTGAACTTTGGGCTTTGTTTGTGGGGCCGCGAAACAGGCATGAACGAGATAGGCTTGGTGATATCAACCACCGTAGGCTCGTACCCTGGTACATAGGGTAGCTCGTATGCACTCAACGACTCGTCAACCATGGAATTAAATGGATCAAGGTCTGAAATAGCGGTTGTGTACCAACTAGTTCTCTTGTCATTGATGATGTTAGAGTACAGCACCCTGTGTTCAAAGATGTCCAATGCCTTATAGAACTTAGAGTGCGGGTTCGCCATCCACTCCAACAAAGGGAGATACGAGCTAGCAGAAGCAGGTGATCTATCCTGCAAAAACATTTGCAGTCCGGTGTGAGAGAGGATCCAAGGCGCCGCCATATTGAAGATGCGCGAGGTAAACAGCGTTAAGGGATTGACCGCTCCAACATGGGGAGTACAAAAGGTCACGAAATAAACGGGCTTGGTATTCTCAAAAAACCCAACGTGCTTCAAAATACCGATGGCATACCGGGAAATCAAGCCTCCCATAGAGTAACCGATCAAAGATATCTGTGTGACTTTTCCATCAGCAGCCAAGAGACATGTTTGCGCTTGGATTTCATCAGCTACCCGTTTTCCGTTGACCCCGATTCCGTCGTAAGTTAAGTAGCCAGAATGAGACTTCGTGGTGTAAACACGTACTCGCTCTTGAGGGTTGTCGGGTTTTACGTGGTGCTCAATCTGTTGAGCCAAGTAAGCCATGTGCGATGGATTGCCCCAGAGTCCGTGGACTAAAACAACGAGATGGAACAGAGGCATGAAGTGAAAAAAAATGGATGATTCACACAACAGGGTATATATTTTCTAAGCGACTAACCATCGAGTGGATCTATAGAGATTATGCAGTGCGATAAGTGAACGTGATTCCGATTATGCGGGTTTCAGAACCAGTCAATGCCAGATTCAAAATTGACTGTCCTTGTCCGTTATCTATGTACAAAAATTCATGAATTTTACTCAAAACACTTTCTGATCAAAAGTGCGGCGGCCACACCTACATTAAGCGAGTCCACCACCTCATCAGCCTCGACGCGTCCTTTATCAAGTCCTACCAAATAGTCTGACCGGAACTTGATGTTGGTTCTCACACCCGCGCCTTCGCTACCCATTACCATTAACATGGGTGCCGTATTCATGAGCACAGGAAGCTCCAGCGCCTCAATGTACTTGTTTTCCAACAGGGCGCGGTGTTTCGCCTTGGTGGCGTTGAGTTCGTCTTCGCTCACCCGGCTACTGGTTGTGACCACGTTCCAACCACTTTTACGAGCGTTGTCAAGCAAACTCAATGTATGGTCGGTTTTGTAAATGGTAAGCAAGTCCAAGGCACCGGCAGATGCCTTGGCCACCACAGGGCCCAACCGCGCTGAATCAGACTCAGGCAACACAACAAAGTCCACACCCAAATAATAAGCCGTCCGGAGAATGCTTCCAACGTTCATGGGGTCAGTGATTCCATCCAATAGAAGACCGAAAGGGAACTGCTTGTAGTTGTGGGGCGTTTTCCGAGCCAAGGCGTGCTCAATCTTCTTTTCCGCTCCCGTACGCTCATCCATCACGGCAACAGAGAACTCTCCTGTTTCACCGTCAGTTGGTTCTAAAGTCAGTATAAGCGGCATAAGCAAGGGTTTGGTTTCCAACACCACACCGTTGTGCACCCCATTGGAACTAAGCACGTTCATCTCGCCCTTGGTTGCTTTCTCTATCACCTTGACGCCAAAGCCTTTGGCAAGCTGAAGGATTTTCAGTGTGTGCTCTTTGGTGTTGTGAATGAACAAGTGGCTGAAAGCCTCCCTTTTCCCCGAGGTCAACGCAGCTATAACCGGGTGAGTGCCATATATGTACTCTGAGAGGGGATTCAACGCCATTTTAGGTTCCCTCTGCGGCTGATCGTAGTCATCTCCGAGTTCATGTCTTCTGCGGGACTCACGTAACAGCTTTTGCCTCTTTACCTTGTCGTCAAGCTTTTTGCGTTCCTCTGGACTAATGTTTCCGTACTTGCGAATGAAAAACTCGTGCTTCGTAATGTTCATCTTGTCCCATATCTTGCCAGGCTTGGACTCATCAGCTTTGAACCTGATCGGTTTGCCTTTTCCTGCCCGAGGTGGCGCCGCGGTTTTTCCGGCGCGGCTTGCCGTGGTGTGAATTCTCTTAAGCATGGTGAGATGAGATGTATTTGCGCGCCAAGTAAGAAGCCGGTGGGACTGTTGATGCTAGAATTCGTTCACACTGTTATGCTGGACTAAAGTTGGAAGACATCTTATGCTTAATCAAGCAGGCTTTACTCTTGTTGATACAGATTTTATTTGCCATAAATACTTTGACAAAAGGGGACTATCGCCAGGGCCAAAACTAGCATGGTCATCTTCACACTAGACTCCGTTGTAGCGCTACAATTCGTTGCTGATTATCCTAAACATCTATATTGGCCAGATCCTTAAGCAAAGCGTATCAGTAGAGCTTCGCTGTCAATGCATGAGTCTATCGACCGTATTGGTTTGAATATGTAAGCATCTGCACGCCAGCGTCACGTTGTTAAGAGAAGTAATTTTGACACAGTAATGGGGCTGTCCCCTACCACAGCTTAAAACATCTAGAATAGAACACCCTTGGTCGAAGGTACATCATCGCGGCCAGTACGCGAAATGGCCTCACGGATAGCCACCGCCAACGCCTTGAACGCCGATTCGGCCCGATGATGGTCATTGAAGCCCCTTAAACAGTCCACGTGAATGGTGATCGCGGCTCCTTGGGCAAAACTCTCCAATACATGAGGAATCATCTCACAGGACAAATCACCAACCTTCTCGCGCTTCAATCCCAACTCCACTACCGCATACGGCCGGTTGGAGAGATCCACGACTGCTCTGCTCAACGCCTCATCCAACGGAGCAAATGCTGATCCAAACCGCTTGACGCCCTTGACCTGGCCCAAAGCCTTGTGAAATGCCATTCCTAGAGTGATACCAACATCCTCGGCAGTGTGGTGGTCATCGATGTGCAAATCACCAATACACTCAACAATCAAGGACCAGCCAGAGTGCTTCGCTAACGCGTGTAACATGTGGTCCAAAAAGCCAATTCCAGTTTGCACCCGGATCACCTGGTTGCCTGTGAGTTGGGCCGCATGGTCGTCGTTTTTCGGTTTGGGAAAAATCGAATTTTCAACAGCAATGTGACCTCCGTCTAGCGACACCACGATCTGGATTTTTGTTTCGTTGGTGTCCCTCTGGATGGCGGCGTATCTTTCCATGATGGTGTATGAGTCAGTCAGTAAGCGCGCGCGCTGATACGGTGCGATAGGGCTAGTCTAGTGAATTAGGAAGGCAGACAAGGGTACGGTGTGTAAAAAACTCTCGACAATGTGAAGCTGAAATTCGCTTTGCTTGTTTTCGCTACAGTTAATACTATTTTCATTTTTTGACGATTGCCGAACGGAGTGAATTGTGGCAGTTTATTTGAATAAATGCTGATTTTTTTTTTGGTGATTTTGCAAATCGCGACGATCGTTGCTTGTGCGGAGCAAAAGTCACCAGTTCAGACTACCCAAAATATCTTTAGCAAGCTCAATAGTATTGCAGCAGCAAGAATTCGCTTTCGCACAGAAGATTATCATGTAATTAGTCCTCCCTTACGGCTCTTCCTAAGTGGCTTTGACCCTACTTCAACTCCGGTGGTAACTGTGCAGTCCAGTGCACTCACCTCCTTTTCCGTCAATCTCCATCGAGCCCTTGCTGATCTGCAAAAGAACGGCGTACCTACCAACCGCCAGAGGCATTTCACTCTTCCAACACATGCCCTATTGTCATGCTACTGGTTTCACATTACAAACGGACCGAAGTAATCGGCCGGGGCAAGTTTGGCGTGGTGTACAAAGGTTACCACAAGCAGCTGAAAAGGGCGGTGGCCATCAAAGTTCTTGAGCTCGACACCCAGTACGATGAGGTGGTGGACGTACAACAGGAGATTCAGTTCCTTGCCGATCTCAAAAGCGTGCCCAATGTCACCCACTACTACGGCTCGTTTTTGGTCGACACCAAGCTTTGGATCATCATGGATTACTGCGCCGGAGGATCCATTCGCACTTTGCTCAAGGCGGGAGTTTTTGAAGAGAGATACATTGGTGTGGTGGCGCGAGAGGTGTTGACCGCGTTACTGGCAGTCCACAAGATGGGCGTGATTCATCGCGATATTAAGGCAGCGAACATCTTGGTCACCCATGAGGGAAACGTGCAGCTCTGTGACTTTGGTGTGGCAGCGCAGCTCACAGCTACTGCGCTGAAGCGTGCAACAATTGCTGGAACGCCGTTCTGGATGGCGCCAGAAGTGATTCGCGAGGGTGACCAGTACAATGTCAAAGCAGACGTATGGTCGCTCGGAATTACTTTGTACGAGATGGCCACCGGCAACCCGCCGTACTGTGAGAAAGGTGCATCTTGGGCGATGACGATGATCGAAAAGCTGACGCCGCCGCGGTTGGAGGGCCGAGAGTATCCCGCCGCATTGAAAGAGTGCATTGCGATGTGCTTGGACGAAAACCCGGAGGAGAGGCCCTCGGCGGATGAGGTGCTCAAGTGCAAACTAGTGCGGCTCTACAAAAACCTAGCCACCATCACGTTGAAGGAGGTGATCTCCCGCTATTTACTCTGGCGTGACCGCAACTCCTCGCGCGACTCGGTGTACATCAACATGGAAGACGACACCGCAGAACAAGCCAGCAACCAGATCCAAATGAAGTGGGACTTTGATTCGTTGAGCAGCAGAGAGTACATCATCGAAAACGACATCCACTTGCCTGACGATGACATGTCGCCCGCGACGGATGACCAGAGCTTAACATACCCCACTCAGCCCACCTACAAACACCCATCCAACATGGGCACAGACACCATCACCAATGGGCACGCATCTTTTGGCACGGGCAGTCGTCTCCACTCAGGCGATAGATCCAGCATGGGCACACGTACCAATACCATGGCCAACTCTGCAACTGCGCCAAAGTCGTTGATGCTGCTTTTTGAAGAGAACGATGCGGCTTTCGACTCAGACGAGTTTGACGACTTCAAAGTGCCAAAAATGCCTGTGTTGTCCTCATTGGTATCTGACAGTTCCAACAACAACAGCTCGCCCACCATCGAAATTCCGGACATGGAAAGCATGACGAAAATTACTGCCCAATTATCCTCTACGCAACTTTCTAACATGAACCAATCCCATGCGTCACTCTCTCATCCTTCGCTCGCGGCTCCCTCCACTCTGCATCTCCCTTCATCCCTGCTCGCATCACAACTGCCACTGCGGCAGGTGCTTCAGCTGCATAGTGAAATTGACGTTCCAAAACTTAACAAGCCACCACAACTCGTCCACTCACACTCGTCCTCTGCTGCTCCAGAATCCCGCCACAACTCGCCCATTCCCATGCGTGCGCGCCAGAGAACCATTTCTAATTCGTACGGAGCTAGCACTCACTCGTTGGACCAGGTTGTTCCACACACGCCATCCTATAGCTCAGATCATTATAGTAGGGAAACTCCGTCGCCGCTGGCGCAAGCTTTGGCTGACCAGGCTGTGTGCTCTAGTCCGTCCAAGTCGATGAGGGCCCTTCAGTCAAATAACAACCCAATGCTCCAACCCATCAATTTTAAGTTGGGAGAAACAGCCAAAGCAAGTGCTAATCTGGGGGGCAATGCCTCTCACGGCCAGGGCCCTAGTGTCCTTGCTTCCCAAGCCGCACTTCAAGCAGCACTTCAACCCACACCCCAATACGCATCTCAACCCGCATCTCAACCCGCTTCGCAACCCGCTACGCATAACATTGCACCATCCACTGCTAATTCGGCCGCTCACTCTGCTGGTGGAGGTCCGCAAGCCCAAGCAGGCTTGGCAGCGCTGAAAAAGGAAAAGCCCTCGCTCCGGATACAGATGCCGGTGCCTTTTAACGGATTCCATCTCCAGGCACTCACGAATGAGGATGGAAAAAAAGTAGACGAGAATGTCAACCAATTTGGAATCAACCCGGCGTTGGTTAATAACATGACATCAATGACTCCTGTGACAGAGAAAGAAAACGCCCTCGACGAACCGAGAGACCTACGGGGAGAAGTTCTTAGACAACCGCTGGTAAAAAAGCTAGCCTCTATGATGGGTCCTAAGACGGCCCCGGTCAGTCAAGCGGCACAACCCAATTCTTCACTGGTGTTTTTTCCTCCTCGTCATGTCCCTACCCAGTTGGGTCTGACCGCGACTTCGGCATTTGCGCACACTTCTGCACCGGTCAAGAGTGATCGCTTCCCCAAGATTCCTGAGCTCAATAGCGAGATGTTCCTGGATACACTGGCAAAAAGTATGATTGCTGAGGAACTCGAGAACATGATCCGTTTGTTCAGCCAGGGTTTGGATGCACTCGAAGGTGCTCTATAGTAGATAATACACAATACTACCGTCAAAGTCTTTTATGCACGACCACACGCACTTAGAAACGCAGTATCGCACATAAATCAAGTACAACTCAGTGTCTCCATCTTCTGAACACTAATCGAATACAATGGGTCCTCGTATGAGACGCCGAATCACTTCGGCTAAAAGAGAAGAAATAGAGAAAGAACAAAAGATTCTTGATGCTACTATCGTCCGTCCTTTTGAAACAATGGAAGGTCTACCCATATCCTACAAACAACCACCATATGGTCACTACGATGAGGTTTTAAAGAATACACTAACAATCAAAGACTCGGGTGTGCTATATAACTCTCTTATTCGCTCCAGGAACACTTATGTGTATCACGCCCCCATGTTTAAATTGTATTGGGTCAAGCAGACAGCATATGCCAAAAAGTTGGCGGAGATGGAGAAAGAGAAAGAGCTTGTCAGAGACCGTGAAACCAGGAGAAGATTTGCTAAGGCTACAAGCAACTCCTTGGAGACTAAAACCAGAACATCTGTACTTAGCGCCGATGTTAATGCAAGAGACGTCATGTCGAAGTTATGCGAGTCAGCGTTAACAGTGGGCCCGCATTTCATGGAAATTCGAATCTTCATTGCTAAAGATGCCCGTTCTGAAAAATCCAAAGCTTTCGCTGAAATTTCCCGTGTTTCCGATGCGGAAGTATTAAAAGAGGCTGAAAAAAAGCAGCTGACCGATGCCTCTGAAGCGAACACTATTCCTCCATCAACGGCTCCGCTTGCGGCGCCACAACCGAGTGTTCCATCTAATCCGACTCCCACGCAGCCTTCCGAGGCTTCTACACCACAGGTTGCGCACACTTTGTCTGCACCCAATACGGCATTTACTGTCTCTCCTGCGATACCTTCATCTGGGGTTGCGACCTCGCCATCTACAATTTCTGAAAGAACTTCACCACCTTCTATCTCTACAGGAGTTTCTGCCTCTAATTCTATAAAGGATAATGCTGCTGAAGGTGGTAATCTCGATGCGAATGTAACTGGTTTCGAATCGGTCGGCGAATCTGTTGAAAAAAAGCATGTAGAGACCACCGAGGAATCCGAAGCTACTAAGGTATCCGAAGCAAAGGAGGAGAAGCAGTTACCACCAGCAGTTTCTGCTGAAAAGGAACACAAGGAGGAAGTATTACCTGTGCTGAAAAAGAACGGTTCCATTGGCATTTCGACGTCTAATGCTCCTCCTGGTCAACCTGTGGGCCTTCGCATCACACATTCTCATTCTGCTGTAAAGCCACCGAATGAACCCGTCGGAGGAAACTCAAATAGCGACTCAAATGTCCCTCCATCAAATTTAGGAGCGCCAAATGCTTCAAGTGCGCCTCCTAACGCTGGACAGGCTCCTTGTCCACCCCCACAAGCAAACCTTCAGTCAATTGATAATCTTATAATGATCTCCAATTTGAGTGCAATCGGGAAAGTCGACCTGTTTCTAAATGACCTCATGAAGGTAGTGGCTCTGGGAAGCGCCTCTGAATCACAAGTGACTCTTTTCAAGAAATACATTGAGCGCGCCAAGCAGATGGGACCACAGCCGCACCACGCAGAGCTTTATTTCAGCCGAGGTTTGCCCCTTCCGCCCAATTTCCCTGGGGCATATCCAGCGCGGTCATTTGTGGAGCGCAAGCCTCCCCGGGTCAAGATTCCTAATCCAATGAAATTAACTGCGTTTCAGGAGAAGTACTTACACAATGCAACCTTAGTGTTTGAATTCTTGGAAAACCCTAATGTGAGATATGTGATACCGCGGGACTCCATTTGTGAAGTCTTCGACGCGGATAAGCCCCCAAAGGATGCTGAAGAAGGCATGGAGTTCAAAGACGTTTTGATAAGTACCATTTGGATACACAATATTGATGAGGTAGAAGCATACGAGAAGAAACTTGCGGAATACAATGATGAACAAAAAAAAATCAAAGAAGAGGAAGAGCAAAGGAAAAGAGATTTGGAAAAGGCAGATGAACAGCAGAAAAAGGAAACAGGTCCACCAGAGGAACGTAATCTCAGAGCAGGCACAAAGAAGAAAGCGCCGCCACCCAAGAAAAAGAAGCTTATTGAGTGCCCAGAAGAACCTAATATCAGGTTCACTACTTACTCCTTCACGCTACACAATATTCCTGTTAGGTTCGTTTCTATCGTCATTAACAGTATGAAGCCGTTGCAGCAAGTCAAAGAACGAATGGAACATATTCTCAAGAATGGGTCGAGAGTCCCAGGTTTCCATTTGTGGTATCAAGTTGATGCCAGACTCGATGAAGAAGTAGCCGAAGACTTAAGAAGTATGCTGGTACAAGAAGAGAAAAAAATGACAGGACTTATGCCTATAGGTGCGTCATTGGAGAGAAATAAAAGAAAACCCAGGGAACTTAAACTTCCAAAACTCAAGAGGACAAAGGAACTAACCGGGAATATGAGTTCTATAAAGCAGGAAAATTAATCACATGTATATACAAGGAAAAAAAAAATTGTGGGTCAAAAGCCATGAATTTAATATGTACAAGTTCTCTTTACAGAGCTAAGCTCTAGACTTGGAAACCAAGCCCAACAAGCTTTCCAATGCTGAGGAATCCTTCATGTTTCTCTCAGACATGCTTCCAAAGTTAGGGTTGGATGCGATGTAATTAGAGCCCAGGGCGAAGTTGTCGCTTCTTTGAACCCAAGAACCAACCTTGACACCATCAGCATGCATTCTGACGCCCCCAGTAGGATTCAACTCGGCCTCATTAATCTTAAATGGCATCACAAATTGTCTCGAATGTTTACCAGGAGCGTTCTTGGTGTAGTTAGTCTGCAACAAGGTGGTTCTTTCATTTACAGCAGCGATAAATCCCCCGATAGCTGCTTCTCTCTCCCTCACAATTCTACCAGGTGCTACGACACCGTATTTGATACCATTTGGTGTATTCGTAAGACGACCTTTCTGAAGGTACGAAAGACCAGCGGTACCTTGAATGTGAGATTTTGGGGCATGGGAAGAGGGCACGCCATGCTTTCTTGACAAGTCTGACAATGACTTTTCGCGCTTATTCAAGGTTTTTGATGACGCTATGAAATCCTTTAATAATTGTTCGAGTTTGGAAGGAACCTTCAACATCACGGATTCAGGGCTTTTAATCGCTAACCACTTTTTGAATTCAGCACGCAAGCTGGGGTTCTTTCTAAGCATTTCTTTCACCTCAATAACGGTGGCATCCTGACCAAGGTTAAATTTGTTTAACAAAGAGTCAGCTGTGGATGTGTCTTTAGCAAAAGTCTTTGAGGAATCCCAAGCAAACAATGGGTTAGCCTTGTTGTAAGCTTTCTTTAATACAACGCCCAGTTCCTGAAACTTCAAGCGGGTGTAATGAGGACCAGCATGCTTTTCCACGTCTGGCATATTCTTGAAATTGTCAATATCGTTGAACACAATGTGGGATTGGCCAATTTGCTTGGGTAACGATGTCTTGATACCAAAGTTGGATCTTGCAGCGCTAGCGGTGGGCGTGTAAATAATTTGATGAGTCGGAGTGGACACATTAGGGCCTCTCAACTTTTTGCTCAACGGAGTAGCTACTTGAGCCAACTTCGAGTTCTTGAACAACTTGTAAAGTTCCTGGTTGTTCATTACGGCAATAATGTTGGTTAGCTTTTTTTTTTCGTCTTCACTGAGATTCGGGTGTACGGGTGTGCGCGCAGTGTAGGTCGCGTTCGTGAGTCTTGTAATAACGATTAGACGGTTTTGGTCGTGAAATTACCTACTTACCTTAACTGCGAGGTATTGTCAATTGTTTCCTTTTACAGCTGTTAGTTATGATATTGGTCTAGGCTAGCGCTCGTAAATATATCGGTTTCCACGCTTGGCAAACCCCCAATAAATTTGCACCCAATCCTTAGCACGCATATGAGAAGGATACCCCAATTTTATTAACTTCCGGCATGTTTGTGGCGGCATTCAAATTCACCTTTACTCCCGCACTCACCAAGAAATCTTTGAATCTGCCAACCCAAAGAAGTTTTACCATTCGGTCACTCAAGCTGGCCGAGGTCTTGAGTACACTAGAGAAATTGCTCATGCTCACCAAATTTTGGAACGCTTCCATCACAGAGTGGCCCTGAGGATCAGATTTAGTCTGGTTTTTGGGTAGGAGATTGGGGTTAATGTGGTAGAGTTCATTCAGATTCTGTATCGGATTTATGAACTGCACTGGTTTATCTGAAAAGTTGTACGGCACTGAGTTATTTGTCGCGGAGCCGAGAACTAACGGGTCGGCCGCTTGTGGTGGGGCCAATGTATCGTGATGTATGCTTGGGCTACGCCTTTGACCGTAGCTATGCGCGAAGATATGAGACGGCTTAGAAAAATTGTAAAGTTCGAATCCTACCGACAAATTGCTGGCATAGGAAAACCAGTTAAAATCATATCTTGAGGACACTGTGGAGGACACTGACGTCTTTACGTTATAAGTTGAAGAAACGTGCCCAAGAATGGGATTGCACGCTAAGGTCATGGTCAATGGTTTACCTGTGGAAGTGGATCTCGTGGAGTACCTCATGGCGGTAGAAAGACCTGGACTCATACCAAAAGCAGCGTACCAAAACTCAGCTCCCACTGAAACCACGGAGTTGTCAAACTTAGGAATCGAAGTAGGGGGGGCCTTGTTTGGATTCCCAAAGTTATACAAGCACCGGAAGCCAAAAAGCGCCTCGTTGGTGGAGTAAATATACTCGCGCGAATAGCGAGGCGTATTCTCTTGAAGATAAACAATCATGGTTCCATTTTTACGTAGATGCGGATTGTTAATGCACTTGATTAGAAGCTGCGTCAGTGCACTTAGTCTTTTGATCAACATCGCCTCTAATGCCGTTCCAGGGAAGTACATCCGGCCGTACAACAAGGCTGCATTTTTTGCGTTAAAGTTACTCTTTCCATTAGTCTGTAGGCATGCATCGTGAGGCTCAATGACACGGAACCCAGCAATGGCGTCCTGAAGAGAGATATCACGCGTGCCCATGGTGTTTTTCAACGGGGCAGAGGAGTAAAGGTATGCGAGAGAGCCATTCACGGTGTGAAGATTCAGAAGCGACATGGAGGACGCCAGATGCTCGGTGGGCTGGTTAGTGACATCTAGGCGTCCGCCACTTGGAACTGAAAAGTCCAAAAGAGCTCTGGATGTGGCGGTGAGATTAGCATAGATATTATCTTCGTTCCATACCGTGGACTGGTTGAAGCATCTTTGAAGATATTCCATGTGAGTATACATGGGTGAAATAGAAGAGGAGACCAATAGAAAGCTCGATTCGCGAAAGGGGCTAATTATGACAATGAGATGAGCTAGTGGGAGACACTTCGTTAAGTGTCTAGTTTTGTATGCTGCGTGGTGCACTCACCTCAACTGAGTGCGTGCGCGATTCTTATTCTAGGCTAGGTGTAAATTGTTCATAATTCATCGAAGTATGTAAACCGCTCAGACATTCAACTGGGCTTAGGCTATATAGAAATAGTCGTGCAAGTAAATTTGTATCTCAAAGAATATTCAGGCTTAGACGTAAAATTGGACCGGAAAGGAATAAACCTGAGGGGAGTAGGCCTTTTAACTTAAACTTAAGGTCCGACCGAGCGAGGTCAAAGGAGGCCGGCTATAAGCTTGCAAGGTCATTCAAATTCTCAATCAACTCGTTGATACCAGGAAAGCCAGGGCGGAGCAAATCGGCCTTCTGTTGTGTAGTCAAGGTCGTTGCTTTGCGTCCCTGCGATGGACCTTGCTCGGATTCGTCGCCCAAATAGAATATGAGAAACTCAATTGCCTTGAAGCGCAAGGTTTGGTCCGGCTCGCCTTGCGACTGCGGTGTATACTGAAGGTAGTGAATGATTTGTAGCGGCCCCCCGCACTCTTCAAACATCCGCATGTTCGCGGTATTTTTGATCAAAATGTGAATGAAAAGGGACACACATGAAATGCAGATGGCCACCAGGTACTGTGGGTGGTTTGGATCTAGAAATGCTAGCATGGTTTGCATTGCACTGCGGCGGCCAAAAACATTGCGAGATGGTGGGTGAATTAGTAAGAGGCCCTGTAGCTGTCTGTTGGCAACAAGAATGTGGGCTTCTGCCAGATCAGTACCAGAGAGTGTTTTGCATGCTGATAGAAGCGAAGATGCTAAATTCAGCTGGAAATTGTCTTGGGCCACACAAAATTCCGCGAGACGGGTGTCCTGAATGCCGGTAGAACGCAACTTCCTGATGGAGGGAACAAGAGTAAGTAGAAGCTCGTCAAGAGATACAAGACCGCGTTTAACGTCGGCAACCGACTCGGAACTGAGGTCGTCGGATATGGCTAGACTCATGAACTGAACACGCAGACCAACAAAGAGCGAGTAGTACGGCTGACTACACCCGTGCCTCCAGCTCCGCCCGGTGTGAGACTTCAATTTTCAACTTCCTTTCCGCTTCGTGGATACCCCTTTTCCGTTGAGATATTTGTGTCTTCTTGTCTTTGGTCACTTTCCTGAGCTTGTGCTTCGATTCTTTTCTCTTCACTGATTATAGCGATCGCTTGTCAACTCCAGACCACTGAGGTTGCATCAGACAACGTTCCCCACACAATTTACCATCTTGGTATCAGGCCTATCAAGAAGAATTGAGGCCCATTGACAGCAATCATATTCTCACAGTCGTAAAATTACCTGGTGTCCCTTATCGATTACTAGAGCCTAAGCTCTCGCCGCGTTGAACAATACATTTTAGATCGCGTTGTTACATTAATTTCTTGTTGATCCACGATTTCTTATCGATCTGATTTGAACTACCTCAACTCTTTGTCAATTGATATATCTTTGACACATCATCCTCTGCGAAACTAAAAGTGATATAATTGTGGCGCACATTTTCAGTGTCTTTCTTGCGAACTTTCAACTCCACACCACACGTTCCATGTCTTCTGTCGTTGTGGGTTGCATCGCTGCAGTCCTCCTGTCCTCAATCCAATCGCTTGGTATTACTCTACAGCGAAAATCCCATGTGATTCCGTATCACCATGAGCTTACGGATGAGACGGTGGTTGAATTGCGACGAGACACAGAAATCGCCGAAGAACCATCTTACCGTCACAATTGCAAACGTAATTTATGGCTTGCAGGATTTGCCATGTTCATTATTGCAAACATTTTTGGCTCCTTAATTCAGCTTACCACTTTGCCCTTGATCATTCTTTCACCATTGCAAAGTATCGGGCTCATTTTTAACTCCATATTCAGTTGCTGGCTCTTACCTGGAGAACACTTTACTTACAAATTAGGTTTGGGCACTTTGATTATTGCCGTCGGTGCTTTCATCATCGCTTACAACGGCGGCGGTTCTGTTGGATCGAACCCGCCAACTGCAGATGAGCGGTTTGCCCTTCTCATTGAAAAGTTCACCAGCCATTCATTTCTTTCATGGTGGGTTTTCACGTTTGTTGCGATCGGAGTTCTTTTAAAAGTCAACTGGACGCTCTCCCGTCGCATTGAAGAGTCAAATGCACTGCTTCGTCTGAAGAGGCACCGAGCTCATATCCGGCTGAGCGTGGAGCTGTGTGAATTCATCAAGGGTTTATTGTACGGCATTATAAGTGGCACTTTGACAGCGCACACGTTTCTTTTCGCAAAATCAGCCGTTGATATCCTCGTGGAGGAGATCTTTTCCAAAGGACAGCCTAAAACACTGTCCACTTACGTGCTCTCGGTTTGTTTGTTGGCAGCCACATTGTGCATTGTAGGGTTGCAAGTCGTATCCTTCAACTTGGGTCTTCTGAACATTCTGACATCCATCCTCTATCCCCTCTGCTTTTTGGTGTACAATATGGTCAACTTGATCAACGATGTGCTTTTCAACAAGCTTCTCACAAGCGGCCTAATGTCCATATCTCAGTTTTCATGGGTAATTTTGGGTTTATTGGGTGTTCTTTTGGGTGTAGTGATGATCAGTTGGGACAGTGCTTTTGGTATAAATTCTATTCTGCTCAAAGATGAGTCGTTTTTGCTAACGGCAAAATTTCCGTATGATTCACCTGGTGCGGAGCGTCGCCTGTTGTCGTATGAAGAGAGTGAGTTGATCAAGCTGTTTTTTGGCGAAGAATAGAGGGGCATTCGGTTAAATCGAGTCAATTTTAATGTACTACTTGTAATTTCCATGTAGTGAGCGCCCAAGCTTTACGCGTTAGTTAAATGTTGCTTATAGTTTTACATATTTCATGGCAGTTATTGAGCTACCAAAGTCATTGACTTATTCAATTTACTTTGAGCTGCCTCCGATAACTGGAAGGGTGATAGGGTTTGCAGTGAAGTAAGAATTGTATGGAGTTGCCAAACCTGCGAAAGCGCAATACCAGCCGCAACATGCGGAAATAACACAGAAGATGCCCCCAACCTTCATTAATTGAGGCTTTCCGGTGAAGTAGTAGCCTGCCAAAACGAAAAATGCAATATCTAACGTGATGAAAAGCGAGATGAAAACCACAGTCGACTTGAGGGTACACAAGAGCATCAAGAAACAGAAAATGCCCCATCCCACCAAGAAAAAGCCAAGAGCATTGTTCAATTGGTCAGGGTCATCTGCATACGCAGCAGTTATACCAAAATTAGGAACATTTATAGCACCAAACGATATCCAGAAACCTAGGCCAAAACTAGTGAGCACGGTACCGGCAAAGCAGTTTCCGATAACCAATTCCCAGATGCCAGCAGCGGCCTCCACCACTCCTCCGTACCAGAAGCACAAACCGACAACAACGTTAGGAACTTTAATTCCCATCGCACCGGAGAGGAAGAGACCCAATACAAAAGTGGTCAAAGCAAAAGAGGCCAAGCCCAATGACGCAGCATTACCAAACTTGTTCACAGGGTAGGGTGCGTATCTCTCAGGAACCAATGTTCCGGCGAATGCAGTCATAAGTTCGTGACGATAATACTTTTTGTTTCCCAACGTGATAAATTCATCTCCGGTGCCACTAATTTGGACTTTGAGTGGTGCGCCCTCCTCCGAATGTGAGTTGGCCTGCTTGAAGGATTCGGCGGATATAGTAGATTCGACCATAGTTCAGACCAGAAACAAAAAAGTTACTTGTTAATAAAGGGAACACAACCAGTGATGACTATAAATTTTCTGTCACCACTAACAGGTGCTGTCGGCACTACCGCCTTTTATGAAAGGCATCACCTGAGGTGTGGGGTAACAGAAAGTCCGAGCCAGAGTGCGAGTGCGAAAACGAACCATTCCTTAAGTGCGAGCACAGAATAGCTCCACCTTATAGTGCGAAGTTAAGCCGGAAGCTATCACTTGATAGTATTTCAGCTCCTTACTTTCAGAATAACATTTTTCTGCGTTCGTGACTTCAATTTTTATCTGTACCACCGCATTGTCTTTTTCACGATAATTCCCGATTGGAAGATTGTCGATTTGTGGGGTTCATCACGTGGCACTAAGTCCGATGAAGGATTTAGTTCCTACCGTGTCAGCAACGAATACGACAACGCTCCTATATGCGGCTATGGTATCTCCGAGAGGGGAACTCCTCTTACATATGCAAATTACAAATTCTAGCTGATTGTATGTACCTACCAGACTATATCTCTAGTTTGAGGTTCTTTTGTAAATGAAGGAAACCGCAGGGAAGCTATGCACCAAGCCCGTAAGCAAACTCTTACCCTTGTTGACCAGCTACGCCGCACGTGATTCCGTGCATGACTGTTTTTGGACTAGTGATACCGATATCTGGCAGGGGGTGTGAAGTACGGCCAGAATGAAACGGAAACCGGGGAAAACTCCGAAGGTCCGTGGCGGTGGGGCACCCGTGCCTCTCGGCCCCGTTGCACCTCCATCAACTCGACCAAGATCCCACACCAGTACACCATCATGAAGAGTCGGGCAACGACACCCTACAAAAGCCTGGTAGACCTTCTCCGGCTCCGACTGCAATTCTTCCATCATCCTCAAAACCCTTCTACCCTTAGATCTGCCGTCAATACCGTAGCGGTGCTTCGGACCCGAGGTCCACTTCCTCATGCAGTCGAGGCTACTGCTTGGTTGGTTTCAGCTCAGCTTTCGGACAAGAATAAGATGGAGACATTTCTGTTGCGATGTGCGTATGCGATGGCATTGGTAAGATTCGTTAACGGTATGCTCGATCCATTTCAGCAGGGTGCACACGCTGTGGCACTTCTGACCATCGCAAAATCCATCGGTCTTTCTCTCAGTTTTGTTGATCTTAGACATTCAGCAACGCATGGGCCTCTTCCATCTTTGGAGCTTTTGCGATCTCTGGCAGAAAAAGCACTTGACTGGCTTCACGATCACTATTGGGAGCTGCTTCTGGACAATGGTCTCGACTGTGTTGAAGATGTGAGAGAGGAGGTGAAAACCCCCAACATTTTGGTGTCTTTGAAAGTTTACAAGAAGTTTCGCAAGCAGAATCTAGATATAGTACCCACCGGAAAAGTATTGTCATGCTTGGATACGCTAGTGCAAATTTCTGAAGATCATTTTAAGTGCACCCAGTTGGCAGAATATCTTGTGGGGGAAAACTTTATCGTGAAGGAGTCTGTTAAATTCAAAACTGCGATGAAAATTTATGCGCCTATATTCGAAAATGGGCTGAGAGCGCTCTTGCTAGCCGTGATTATTGGACTAATTCATCACTGCTCCAGCTTAAGTGAAGTTACGTATTCGGCAGGGATGTTGGAACGTGCTCAAAACTGGGCTGCTTATTTGATACCTCAAGTTCTAGCGTCAGACTTCCCCATTTGCAAGACTCCCTACGGCTCCCTTGAAAAAGCTGAACTAGAACAGGTTCTTCGGACAGCCCTAGGTTTAGTTCCAGAATCGCCAATTTCACGCACTGTGGAGGACGCCATATCTCATAAACCGAGAAAGTTTTTCCTACCCCCACTGTTAGACGAAATCTTGGGATCACCAACGGTATCTTCCAAGGAGCCATCTTCTGAACCTGTTGCAGAACATTCGACAATTGCTCAGCCCGAGGCCAAAAGACGGAAGCGGCCTATCTTGTTCCACCCTCACTCTGCTTGGACTCTATCCCCTTTCGGTGTATGTTAACTACAATAGTTTTACTCCTTCCCATTACTTCATTTGTAAGGTTATTTTAGTAATTACGTCATAGGTGTTTTCTGCAATAGACTTACCCTACCCACGTAGAATCGTTATCCGTATTCCCTCCTTGTGTACACTCTCTATCTAATCAGGGTGCGTACCCCAGACGCCTCTTACCGCTCAGTGCTACATAAATTCCGTTTAAGCGATCCTCAACAGCAATAATCTCAAGACTCATTATAACACAGTGCTTATATCTTTACTTGAACTGCGATCACGATGTATTCGCAGTGGATGCCTCAAAATCTCCAAAAGAGACTTCTTCTCTACATCCTTCAGCAGCTCTCGCTTTTCTCAGAAATCGACCTTCCTAACCTTGAAGAAGTTTCTTTGAACAATATACACCTCAAAGATGTTCTCATAGATCCCGAAAAGGTGGGCAAACTTCCTGGGTGTATAATTCGCTATGGAAAACTTCGAAATGTGGAGTTGAGCGGCGGAGTAGTTGGAGGAGTCAACTTCGACATCGATGGAGTAGAAATTGTGGCAGCACTTAATCTTGACAGTCTCCAAAGTCCCCATAATAATATGCTGCTGATTTTGGCTCAAAGTACGGCAGATCTCGCCAGCACGATCTTGTTTGATGAGGGAGGCGCGGGCATGAAGGATCCCACCGACTC
The DNA here is from genome assembly GCA_030581635.1 of Clavispora carvajalis. Classification (NCBI taxonomy): domain Eukaryota; kingdom Fungi; phylum Ascomycota; class Pichiomycetes; order Serinales; family Metschnikowiaceae; genus Clavispora; species Clavispora carvajalis. The sequence goes on along the minus strand of JAKTTV010000012.1, from coordinate 80,212 downwards.
AGACTCTTCCTCTGATCCAGTTTCAACAACAAAATCACCAAAAAAACTGTTCGCCCTTGGTGGAGTTATGTCTCGAGCAGTGGAAATCGCTTTGCTGAGGCTTCAAGTGAAAGTCAGCAATATAAGTATCAAGCTTTTGTCCGACAGTGCTGATTTGGTTTTGCATGTGGATCAATTCGTTTTCAGCTCTAATAATGGCTCTCGAAAAATCTCCGTGAAAGGCATTCGTCTTTGTGCTATCAAAGCAGGTGTAAACCCAGGACACGAACTGAATGCTTCAAATACAGACGCTTCCGAGTCGGATTCGGAAGAAGAGAGTGAGGAATCTGCGTACGTCGATGCTTCGCTTATGGATAGCATGGTTTTTACCCATGAAGAGGCGAGCTCAATCTATATGAGTGCCAATTCTCACTCGTCTAAATCCATTGCCGATGATTTGCCTTCGACAGGCATCACCGCATCCAAAGAGATTAACATGGTTTATATTGGTCAGATTGATGTCAAGTTCGATGGATTAAATTCCGTTTCAAATCTCTTGATCGACATTACTACCGTTCGAATCGCAACAGTCCCTCTCTTCCCAACTTTGTCGCTGGTTTTCAATACCTTATCTAGAATGTTAAAATTGAGGAACCATTCCCTCAAAAAGAAAAATCATTCGAGTTCACGTCATCCCAGGAACTTATACGACGAGACAGAGACATATGTAAATAATGTTGAGCCTACCGACACTTCTCACCTTAATAATGAGAGTCAATTTCTTGAAAAGCTTCGCGTATCAGAAGTCGTCATATGCCTCACATCAGCTATAACTTCGGAAGGTTGTATTGCATCCAAGAATGATGATATAAACATTGTTTTGCGAGAATTGACGGTGAAACAAAAAAACTTAGAGTTGATTTATGGTGGGGTAGAAAAACTCACAATTTCGAGATACCTTGAAGGCAAAGAAATGATTTTATTTCAATTCAACGAGATGGAAAATTCATCAAAGCAAGAGACAGCTGGACTGTCTCAATCCTCATCTTCTAATTTCAGTCGTTTAAGAGCGGACGTTCGTTTTGAAATATTCCAAAAGGCAAGGCAGAGTGGTTTATTGGAGCTTACTGCATTATTGTCGAAGAATGCAGCTTTTGATATTGATTGTAACTCTTTGCAATATTTAATCAATTTTGCAACTTATCTTAAAACAATCCAAGAAAATGTCGCAAGTGTGATTGCTGATCTCGCTCTCATGAGGAAATTGAAAACACCCATTAAACTGGCGCAAGATCACACTACGTCAAAAGCCCAAACACTGGTTTTGCTCCAGACGGCCTCTATTGAAGTTTTAGTGAGACTTCTGGATAGTGAGAGTGTCAAAATTGTTACTCTTCCCATACTGCTCAATAGCTTGAGTGGTCAACTCTCTTCTCAAAGAATGATTCTTTCTTTGATATCAAAAGGGTTGGAAGTTCCCTTTTTCTCAATTCCTTCACTCATTCTTGATACACGAGTAAAAGAGTGCCACTCCTTTTCAATGAAAAAAGCAAGCTCAGTACCTCATAAAACTTTGTTGCGAAGTTCTATTGCCCTATCATGTGGTAAAATAGAAGGTTCCATTGATTTCAAAAAACTCCGGTCCTTTTTCCAAACTGCCAGTCGCTTCATAGAGAATTTGAATGACGCTAAAGAAAAAGTCAACGCTTTGCCTCTGTTTAGCTCTGAAAGTGCTCAGAATCTGAAGCTTAGCTCGTCCAACCTTGCAGCTTCTATTTACTCAAATCAAACCAGATATGGTAGGCGCAAATTGCATTTGAGGGACGACACGTCTTTTGAGGATCAGAGAGGAATTTCATCTTTTAGATTTTACACAAAAAAGATTGATTTTGTGATAAAGGAGCTCTCCAAATCATTCGGTGATATTTGCGTCTTATTTGACCATCTTGAGTTTAGCTTCCAAGGCAGCTCTGTACACGGATTTGTCAAAGACCTCGTGGTTGAGAGAAGGCTGGCTGAATCGAAAATTGTTGAGCCCCTTTTTAGTCCATTTCCCAAATTAAATGGCTCGCCGGTTGCATTATTTGTACACAAAACTCATGAAAAGCTTTCATCAACTGATATCACCTTGCGGAAATTTAGTGTTAACTATTATACACAATGGTTGCTGCTCATTGAAAAAGAAGTGACACAAGGTCACAACGCAGAGGAGATCGTTCACCTTGCACCAACAGAAGATTCACAAGTCAAATCGCATTCCGACCTTAGGGTGAAACTTATTGATTGTTCTATTGGATTAAATCCATCAAATTTGAAGAGCAAGATTGGTCTAGCTATAAGTAAGGGGAACATGGACTTTACCATCGGAAAAGAGCAATTTTACATAAAGTGCTCATTCCGTGAGCCATCCGTTAACCTCATCGACGATGTGAAGCGTCTTCAGCCAAAGAAGTTTGATTCGAAAACTGCAAGTGTCACGGTCCATGAAGTCCTTACTAAAATTGGGTATACAGCTATTGGTCGGGTCAATGAATTGCATATCGGAGTCACAGTAAACTCCGATATCGAAAAACTCAAAAGTCGTAACAAACGATTGGGTATACATGGTGATGTTTCGCTTTTAGATATCAAGATAAATATAGACGAGTTTCAGGCGGGCTTGTGTGGGGACTCGACCTATACATTTCTTCAGACTCTAAATGATTTGAAAACGCCCGTTTTCCTCCTACAGAATGAAAAATCAAGAACTACAGTTGAATCGGATTTCAGCCTACCAGATGAAATTTTGTCACAAATTGAAAAAATCAAAGACAATACTTTCTTTTCAAAACCAACACACCTGTCGTTGGCAAGTGAAATACTGGAAAGAAATGATGTCTCCTCAAATGTTTTCATTGTTGACGAGTATTATAATACAGAAGAAACACTGTGTTCCGAAGTTGAAGCCGGCTTAAACGAACTTGGCCTTGATTCATCCACTAGCACTAACGAAGAGAGCCTACTTGTCTTGCATGAGGAACATTGTTCTCAAAAGCCAGAAACTTCCGCAGTGAATGTTTATCCGTTCAATCTTCACCTCAATATCTCGAATGTCAAAGTCTATTTGTACGATGGATACGATTGGAAGCATACTAGAAAGCTATTGCGAAATGCGATTAATATACTACTGGAAAAGGCGACTGACGTAACCAAAAATAAGCGAAAAAAAAACATGCCAGCTAAAGTTGATAAATTCGGTGGAATAGACGAACCCTCAGAGGTACGTGCAAATAAGAGGCAAGGAAATAAAGTAAGTTTTCTCAAAGATGAAGTTTTCATAGTTGAGCCTCTGATTCCCCAAGGTTTGGATGCGAATGGATACAGTGAGGAGGGCAATGAAGAGAGTAACAAAGAATACACTGATCTTCAAATATCTGAGACTATTTTTCAATCAATTCATTTGGCAGTTCCGAAGGATGGAGATCCACGTAATTTGGTCAAGATGATAAATTCTCAGGTTCAATTTGAAATGCCTGGCAATGATCTTACATCCAGAAATCCTGTCGTGAATGAAAATCAAATCAATGTTGATGTTAAAAAGTACTACAAAGATCTCAAACTCAATCGTTCAGAGGTTCACAAGGTTCTCGTGGATCTCAAAAACTTGGAGGTCATATTGACTAATTTAACCAGCAGAGATCCAAGAAATGACCCGACTTCTGAAACTGAGCCCGAAATTTTGAATCGTGTCGATCTCAGAGTTGAAACAGTGACAATTTTTGACAATGTCCCAACTTCGACATGGAATAAGATGTTGACCTATATGAGCTCAATGGGTGAGCGAGAAATCGGTACTGATATGCTACAATTAAAAATGGCTAACGTGAGGCCAGATCCCAAATTACCTTTTGCTGAAGCCATAATTAATTTTCGGCTTTTGCCCACGCGACTTTATCTCGACCAAGATAGTATAGGATTTCTCTCTAGGTTCTTTGAGTTCAAGGATGTTCGATTCGAGCTTTCACCCGAAGATCCCATTTACATACAGAAGCTTGTTGTTGATCCCATCAATCTTAAATTTGATTACAAACCGAAAAAAGTTGATTATGCGGGAATAAGATCCGGCCAACATGCTGAATTTGCGAACTTCTTCATTTTAGACGGATCTGATATTCATCTCAAAAAGGCAACTTTTTACGGTATTCCTGGCTTTTCAAAATTAGGAGAAGCTCTTGCAAAAGTTTACGGTCCCTATATTCAGAAGTATCAACTTGCGAACATTTTGCTGGGACTCTCTCCTCTACGGCCCTTGGTAAACATAGGTGGCGGCGTTAAAAGCTTAATCACGGTACCTTATAAAGAGTATAAAAGAGACAAACGTTTGTTGAGAAGTATAGAGAAGGGAACGAAATCTTTTGCCAAGACTACCACTCATGAGCTTCTCAAATTAGGCGTGAAACTTGCCTCTGGAACTCAGGTCATTTTAGAGAATCTGGAGGAGTACTTTGGAGGAGAAGGTAAGGCAGCAAGAAAACTTTTTGTCAAAGATTTTCGGAGGATTGAGGAACAACCCGGACGTGTGGCGAAAGTGAATAAGTACAATGGGTTGCTTCAAAATTCTCAGATACTAAGGAAAAATACTACAGGTGGAAATGATAGATTCGCTGCACCAAAGATGTACAGAAGTGCATCTTTTGATGAGGAAGACGAGATGGATCTTGATGTCATTCTGCCGCTCTTGGTAATCGGATCTGGGGACGAAGGCGACTGTTCAATTTTAATAGGTCCTGAAGGGCTTAATACGGGTGATGATGATGAGCATGGTGGTGAGAAGGATGATGGTGGTGATGATGATGATGATGATGAAGATATTGATGATGATGATACTGAGAATTTCAATAGAGACCAAGGGGAAAAATTGGTGAGCCTTTACTCAAACCAGCCTTCTAATGCGAAGGAGGGTTTGGTTTCTGCCTACAAATCGCTAGGACGAAATTTAAAGCTCACTAAAAAGTCACTTCAAAGGTTGAAAGATGACTTGGTAGATTCTGATACCATACAAGATCTGCTAACAACCATTGCCAAGCGGTCGCCTGTGATCATCATCCGACCAGTTATTGGAACGACAGAAGCTGTAGTCAAGACATTAATGGGCATCAGCAATCAGGTTGACTCGAGACACATCAGAGACAGCCGAGATAAATACCGTGGCGATAATTCTGATTAGTTTTTTGACCATAAGAAATTCATGATTAAGCACTACTTATAGTCCAAAACCTGTAAGATCTCACAAACGTATGCATTAGCTTAAGCTATATAGAGAATTTAGTATGTGGTGTACAGGTCTTTCCCCTAAGCGTAAAGTCCGTCTACTCTGATCCTCATTGACACATTTCGATTCAGCATTGAACTATGGCAGTGGAAAGTACGGTTGTGCAAAGCTGTTTAGCTAATATAAATCAGCAGTCCCAGCTTATGAGGGAATGCCTCTCTAAAGGATCTCTTCTACCGGCATTGAAACACTGCTCTAACTTCTTGAATGAGTTGAGAACAAGCCAGTTGACGCCTAAGCAATACTACGAATTGTACATCGCGGTTTATGATGCATTAGAGAACTTATCCACTTACCTTCTTCAATCATACCAATCTAAATGGAAAAAGAACAATGAAACTTCGTTTTTGACCGATTTATACGAGTTAGTTCAGTACTCAGGGAATATTGTTCCACGCTTGTATATGATGATAGCTGTTGGCAGTGCGTGTATGTCGACTAAGAACTCTGCGTCTAAAGAGATCATGAAGGATATGATCGAGATGTGCCGTGGTGTTCAACACCCTATTAGAGGATTATTCTTGCGCAACTATTTATCTCAAAAAACCAAGGACTTTTTTCCCTTAACTACGGAGGAAGATCTAAATGAAACGGTTGACTTCTTAATAAGCAATTTCATTGAGATGAACAAACTTTGGGTTCGGTTGCAACATCAGGGGCATTCTAGTGAGCGTGAATTGAGGTACCAGGAGAGAAAAGAATTGAAAATTCTTGTAGGGTCTAACTTAGTGCGACTTTCGCAAGTTATCGACGACTTCCAAAACAAGAGTGGCTACTCTAGTGAACAATTTTACAAAGAGAATATATTTCCGGCAATTACTGAGCAAATCATTGAGTCCCGTGATCATCTTGCTCAGAGCTACTTGATCGACGTGATAATTCAGATCTTTCCTGATGAATTCCATTTTCTTACCTTGAACAGTTTACTTGATGACGTCTTCCTCAAGTCCCATCCTTTATTGAAAAAGTCTGAGCTCGTTGCAACTTTGGTTGACAGGTTCGTGACAAACCATAAATATGGAGAAGATTTATCCTCTACCGCCAATTCTGTCGATCAATTAAGCGTGACGAAGAGGGCTGTTGAAGTTAAAGAAAGAACCGACGAAATCAAGACCAGCTCCTCCGCAAATTTTATCCCTGTCGCTAAAATCTTCCAGTCCTTTTGGGACTTTTATCTCAATTTGCAGGAAGCGATACCAGAGTTACCTTCGAGTGAATTTATTTCCGTTTTGCAAAGTCTCATAAAGCTCTCTTTGACCTATGATCCTGAAAATTATCTGAATCTAAATAAAATTTATCTGTTTGCGAATGAAAAGCTTGCAGAACATTACAAGCAAAGCCCAGAAGACAATTCGATACAGAGTTTGTGGTTGGACTTGTTGATTACGCCAGTGAGGTTCTTCTCCTCGCTCAAGAGCTTAATTCGATTGCCGTTCTTTCACCAACTTTTTACGAAAATCTCTGATGTGCACTTGCAAAAACAACTTGCTTTGGAAATTGTTGATAATTTGTTGCAGGGAGCAGTGAATGAAGAAAATCCTATAGAATATTATGAAACAACGGACGACATAGATGATGTTTTTAAATACATCCTTGTTCTCGTTGAAGAGTCTGACGGGTCTTTGACTACAGTCAAGGACTTAGGCATAACTGCGTCTATCCAAGTTGGCAACGGTGATAAACATGTCAGCGAGAATTTTCTTCAAATTCAGGAGAAAATCTGCAAGTTGCTTCACCTAATCGAAACGCCTAACTACTTCCAGAATTTGTCGATATTGTTTTATGTGAAGAAAAAGTACTTGAACAAAAATAAGGCTAACATCATTTACTTGTATCCCTCTTTGATTACCAAAATGACGAACAAACTCCGGATTGCCGGGCACAAACAATTATGGAAGGAAAAGAAAGAATCGTCGGACCAAACCGATTTGCTTATAACTAGCAATTTTAAAAACATCTCCGTTGTCATCGAAGAGCTATATCAGCACCATCACGAGTTTCATTCAGAGCTCATTCTTAAACTTTATTTGAACTTAGCAACGGTGGCAGATCAGTTGCAGCAAGAGACTATTGCGTACGAATTGTTTAGCCAATGCTTTGTTGTATACGAGGAAAACTTGGTGCTCGACACCCTGCAAAACCAGCTCCACAATCCGCATGAGCCTATGGCAGGATCCTTGTCTTACCAGGCTGTGGTGATGATCGCCAACCGATTGGCCAATCTGCGGTACTTTAACAAAGAAAAATATGAGAGTTTGATCACCAAGGTCACCTTGTACGGGTCCAAACTATTGAAAAAGCAGGATCAGTGCCGTTCGGTCTACTACTGCGCCCACTTGTGGTGGTGGTGCGATCTCTGGATCGATGGTCAATCTCCTACAGTGGAAAATGTAGTGGAGCAAGAAGAGCCGGAGCAGGAGGGGCTGGCAATTGTGCCACAGCCCCATGATAAGGCGGAAATTGGCGCGGGAAATTCGGCGGAGACGCAGCTTCTCTACAGAGACCCCAAACGGGTATTGGAATGTCTACAGAAGGCGCTCCGCGTGGCAGACTCATGCATGGATCCATACTTACTGGTAAAACTATTCGTTGAGATCTTGAACCGCAGTCTTGTATTCCATGTCTATGGCAACGGGCTTGTGGATCTGCGGTATATCAATGGTTTGGTGGACTTGATCCGGAACAATATTGCCAATTTTCGGGATGATTCTACGCGTGAGGATGACGATCTGGAAGCCCGTTTGCTTAGACACATTGAGGAATACTTCAAGCGCACTTTGGCGTACGTGCAGCTGCAGCAGGTTTCCGAAGATCGGTTCCCGAATGTGGTGGTGTGACATAATCCTGCATTCTAAGTCACCCTTGCGGCCGTGCAGCAATGACATCTAGTTGGGAGTCTGCAGCAATTTAGCTTGAATTTCTCCGAACTTTGGGTTGCTACACGGTGTCTCGTACTTCAGATGCATGGCAAAGTCTACCGATGGGCCAATTGTTAGTTATAAGCTCAAATTTAACGCAAATACATAATCGGGCGCAGCCATGCAGTAGCTCTTAATAATTCGGACCTGTAGATTTCAAGCCAGTCATCGACCCTAATATGCATGCCGCGCTGCGCCTGCCATCGGATAATACTGTACATAATGGTAGGCCCTGCCAAGAGCCATTTAATACATTATTTCACTCTAGCGCAACACTCCCTCCCTATCGCTTTTCCATTTGTTATGCGTAATAATATGGCGAGAGAGTTCTCGCTCTGGAACTGGCTCATGTTCGGCAATACCAGGGAAACGTCTTCTCCAGGACACTCTGATCATGCGCCACTCACCGAAAAGTCGGCCACCCTTGATTCCTACCCATCCGAGAAGACTGAGGTGGATTGGGTTGAAAACGTTGAAGAATTGAATGATGACGCCTATCAAGTTAAGCTTGACAAAACGCTGAGGTCCCGGCAATTTTGGTTCCGCGTGTTGTTGTTTACTCTTCAGGCGATTGTATTCTACAAAGCATATTTTTACACAGCCCTGTTCTTCCATCCTGATACACCAGTGCCACGTATGAGGGGACAAGGACTTCTTGAAAATGGACTTCCGATTGTGGAATTGTCGAAGGGTCTGGAGAATCGTGAGGTTTTCAGCGTGGATATGCCGGTTTTAGCTGAACGTAGGTTTGGTACTCCGGTGCACTCCGCTGTGTTGATAAACCACACCTTTCAGTCTTGGGGCGAGCCTCTGGTTGCTAAATTTTCTGCACCTACCAAGAACTTCAATCATGTGATTTTAACTTTGAATACTTCTGTGAGCGGCGTCCAATACGATAGATTGGCCCACTTGTATGTTGACGGCGCGGAGATCTGGCGCACGTCCACGCTCGAGCCAGGCTCTCGTGATTCTCATTCTACATCCCAGAAAGATGTTTCTGTTTACTCAAAATTGTTCCGCAAGGATGCTGAGGTGACGTTCCAATTGGACAATTTGATTTCCGACGAGTTGACTGGTAAATTTTACGTTACTTTGGAGGCTCAATTCTTTGATAAGCCTCCTTTCAAGCACCACAATGGAACTCGCGAGGAAAAGCCTGAGTACTTACATGAAATTGGTCATGTGAAAATGGACGGCAAGCCTGTCTTTAACGAACCAAATGGGGAATACCGTCACGAGAGTTCTGCTCATGACGAACCACCTCATGGTAAGCCTCCACGTGGTGAGCCTCCTTTTGAAAAGCCCCCACATGGTGAGCCTCCTTTTGAAAAGCCTCCACATGGTGAGCCTCCTTTTGAAAAGCCTCCACATGGTGAGCCTCCTTTTGAAAAGCCTCCACACGGTAAGCCTCCTCACGGTAAGCCTCCTCACGGTAAGCCTCCTCACGGTAAGCCTCCTCACGGTAAGGGCAATTTCACTTCCCCTCCTTTATTTCACGCTCACAAACCAGCCGACCAAATTTACCCATTGACCACTAAGTCTTCAGGTAACCCTCCTTTGCGGCACGTTTCTTCGGACGCTGTCACGGTCAAGTTGCCCCAAGTGTCTCAAAATACCACCCGTTTGAAATTGGCTGTTTTCGTCAGTGGCAACGCTGATGAGGAGTTCTGGTATAACGATGTGATGGACCGTTACAAGGACCGTTTTGCTGATGAAGGCAAGGAGCTTCTCGGACACGGTCCTCTTCGCTTCTTAAACGCATTTTTGGGTGAGAAAAAGATTGCGGTGCAAACTGTGCAACCTTTCATCTTTACCGGTGGTTTTTCGCCTGCACTCTGGTCTCCAGTGGTGCCTATTAGTGCGTTTGACTTGCCAAGCATCGACATCGATGTTACCGGCTTATTGCCATTGTTGTGGGAATCGGAGGGCCAGGAATTGAAACTCCTGATCTCAAATGGCTTTGATGAAATCGATGGTACTGACTCGGGTGTTGGCAAAGACTGGATTATCAGTGCCAACTTATTGTCCTTTGAAAGCCCTGATGTTGAAGAAGCTACTGGCCGGATTTTAGACGCGGACCACATTGAAAAGGGTTCCGTGATCGGGTTCTCCCCACCATACAGCAGAAGTTTGAATCAGATTGCTTCTGGAAGATTGGGAGGTGTTTTATCCAGTGAGCTTGTCTTTACATTGAAAGACAGCAAGGTCCTTAACACCACGTTCACATCCTTTGCTGATGGTGAGATTGATAACATACAGCGTTATACCGCTGGTGGAGACTCTGTTCATTTGGTACATGTTGGTGAATCCACAAAGCGGGTCAGAATTGCAGACCTGGAGAAGGGCTTCATTTTCCACGAAGAGGATATTGAAATCACTTATCCTTTGGTGGTTGACTTGAAGGAGAAAAAGTTTGAACAAGGCACTGATCTTGATGTCGCCATCAAATCTGCGCGTACAAAAACGGTTAGAGTCAACGGGAAAAAAATGTTTGCGGAAGTTGCTTCCCAAAATGGTACCTCTACCTTTTATATCCGTGAATCGGGAAACCATGGAACTGGCTCCTTGACTTCCAAGTACAAGGCTCGTTTCGGTGGAAAGCACAATGGTCACAGGTACGAGAGAAGAGTCGAAACTGTCGATGGCACTGTTACATCCGATGATGAGCAATTTGTCAAAGCAAAGCGCGGTGACTGGCGCATTATCGAGACTGACATTGTCGAAGCATCTTTGGCTGGTCCAAAACAAAAGCTTATGGGTCAGCAAGGTCGTACTCATATGCAAAAGGGAAAGAAGGGCTGCAATCACTTTGAATATATCATGCGCTTGTTTCAAAGAATTGGCGAGTTCTTTGGTATTCAGCATGACAGAAAGCACCATGGAGATGATGGTCATCAAGGTGTGATGCACAAGCACCACGGCAGACCTCACCCTAACGATTTCGAAGGCCACAATTATCATGCTCAAAATGAAAAACCCCATGGTTTGGAAAACAAGGGTGAGAGAGGGCATGGTTGCAACAAGCACCGCGGGAACCGTGAGCACGAGCAAGGTGAAAGACACCAGGATGAGGTACACCGTGACCACCATCAGGAACCCAAGCATTAAATGTAGGGAAACTGAAGCTTCCTGGTGAGAGCACTTTTGCAAGAGTTGTGCGAAGGTTTCACCCTTCTTCAGGTGCAATTCAACGATTATGTAAATGTTTATCTGATTTTAGAGGGACCACGCGGTCCCCGTTGTTGTTAGTGAAATTGATATTGTTTTAGAAAATATTTGATATTGCCTCCCGCGTATCATCCGAAGCCAGCCCACTCGAAGGAGTAAGCTTTCATATGCTGATGGCGGAGTTGTAGGTTGTGGATCGGGCCTTTCTGGTCTTTCTCCGTGGGGCCAAGCACTACCCACGCTTTCTTTACTGCTGTAGCCAATCTGCCGCTGGTTACAAGTTCCAAGAGGTTTATTTTATCTCCCCCTGAGACCACTTTGACGATCAAGTGCGAGTGGTATTTAAGCGGGTCGCCTGGATACGCCACAAAGACGCCGCCAAAACGGAGGCCTGGCATGAGGTAGTAGTCAAGATTGCGTAGAAAGCAAAAGGCAAGAAATTTCACCTGGAAATCTTGTTGCTGGCGTGACACGAAATCGGCGACAGAAAGCTGGCCGGACGCAGATATCTGGAGCGAAGGAGATGCCCGAAGCGTATTTGGAGTGATCGCGTACTGGAGCGGCCCATCTCCAAGTCTCCCCGCCTTGTTGAGGTACTCGATCGAATGATGAGCTGACACTTCCTTATGATACGTTAGCCCATCAACGAAGTGTGCATGGCCGTGCAACACGAGGTAGCATGCCTCGTAAGCGCTCAACTGTAGGGGAAGGCCCAAGAATACATTTTGTTGAGGGGCTTTGGGGAGCGTGCCTACAAGAATTCCAACGATTCCAAGCTGGCGGATCTGCTCCACGTGTTCGAGATCAAACACAAGTGCGGTGTCATTGACAACCAGAAGGGGGATCATGGGGGTGGATTCAAGCGAGAGGCTGAAGGTGTATAGTTGAAGCGGTACGGGTTTGAGATTGGTGAAGAGGGCGCGGGCTGCACATGAGACGGATGGAGTGTAAATCTGGTGTGCAGTAGGCAGCTACAACGAGGGCAGCTGTGGGATAAAAACCCGATAAGTAAAAGCAGCTGGATCGGGCATCGTACAATGGGGTAAGGGTTATGTCACATACATCATTGCGTTGCGGCTGCATCAGATGAGTGGCTTCTATAAAGCCAGGCTCTACCGCAACACACTCATGCATCTCATGAAAACAGTCAGAACGTCGAAAGAGAAAGAACAAAGAGATCGAGAAAGAAATGAAAGACTGGGATAGAAATGCTTACGAGTCGATAGGCGGGTTAGTGTTAAATTAAAAGGGGAATAGGTTACATGGGTGCAAACGTGGATGAGATCAGGGGAGGTCTGGCATCAACCGGTTTGAGCCAAATTTGGAGAGGAGTGCATCTTAGCTAACCCAGGCCCGCGCATGCGCCCGCGTTGTTAGAACCGGGACGCTTCTTGAAGCACAAATGCGCGAAATGAGCGCATGCATGGGCCCGATGGAATACAGGAGTCGCGCAGGCCCAAGCGACCCGCACGGGGCGCTAGGATTCGGAGTGCGCGTGGCGGAGGTGGACGGCTGTCGCTGCCGGGCGTGTAGGTGCGGCGAAGGCGTGACGCCTCACTAAGGTGGCACTTGCAGGACGCACCAGGATGGTTCCTTTCTGCAGGAGCATGTGGTTTCCGTAGCCGCTACACAGGGCGACAAAGTTTATGCAATTAAAGTTGGGGCAGGCGGTGCCCCGGCATACGCCTACAACGTGACGCTCAGTCTATAAGCCTGGACACCCGCATTCTCTCGGCCCCCTCCTTGGGCTCATCCTGCGCATGGATGCTCTTCAAGAGATTCAGGAACGGCGGGATTCCCTTGGCGTCGTGTCCCGACGCACTGCTCACCAGAAGCCGGCTCGACGTGGCGCGGTGCTTATCGTCAATTGACGCCAAAGGGTTGGGGAACAAGTCGGGTGCCACCGACGGCCGCCGCAGTGTGTGCTGCGTGGACGGAGTGGTGGGCGTAAGAACGAACGGGTGCGCACCGTAGTCCAAGCTCACGGAGTTGTTGCGGCTGGCCAATGAGCTGGGAGATCCGTAGTGGTCTGATCCGGAGAAGTGCAGCGACACCAGGGTGTTGGAGTGCTGGTAGAGCAGCGGCAGGGTGGAGGAGATTGGCGCGGCCGCGAGCGGGCCCGGGTTCACGCTGTGGCGGCGTTCTTCGCCGAAGCGCAGCTTCAAGTCGGCCCAGTGCGGCGTGAGATCCACCGACGCCAGGCGGGTGGGTTTGGCAAACGGTGGAGGAGGCCCCGCGGCATCCATTGGGCCGAACATTGACGTGTTGAACGAAATTTGGGGGAACAGCGGCACCTTTGGGTACTGCAGCACGTGGGGCGGAAGCGGCCCCGAAAGCGGAGCGCCGCCAGTATGGGGAGCGGGCACGGCCAGCCCGTGCACCGAATTCTGGCGCAGGCGCGCCTCGGGCAGGTAGTATGGCCCCGGGGGCATCGGGCCGGGCAGGCCGCCCGAGGGCAGCAGCACCACGTGCAGCGCCCGGCGACGGCGGTTGGCGCCGCCGTTCCACCAGTTTTTGATCAGATTGTCCAGGCGCCCGCGCAAGTGGCGGGCGATCTCGGCCCATTTCTTGCCGTGTTTGGCCACGAGCTGCTCGATCAAGAGACCCTCCTCGAAAGTGATGGGGTTGCGGTTGAGCAGCGGCTTCAAATTCTGGTGGTAGCGCTCGCGGCACTGCTTGGCAGACCGGCTGCCTAACAGAAACAGAATGCGCACCCAGTTGGTGGGCCCGTACATGGAAATGATGTCAATGAGTCGGCGGTCCTCTTCGGGCGACCAAGGGCCGCGGCGGCTCTGGCCTCGGCCTTCGGCCTTGTGGTCCGGTTCCGCAGTGTCGTTCTTGCCGAGGGCTTCGGGCATTTTGGAACGATCGGTGGGTGGTTGGGGCGGTGACGAGGGGCGGACGGTGAGATGAAGGATGGTGGATTGGTGGACAGAGGTGAAATGATCGTGGAAGGGGATTCACGGAGGGTGGTGTCCTTATATCCTTCGTGGGGTGATGTCTTCGTGGTGTGATGTGCTTGGTGGGCGTTTGTCGACGGACTGGAATAGCGAACGCCGTATGGATGCCAAGAGCAAGTAGGAACCGAAAACCCCTGGTACTTTCTGGAATCCCAGGCCACACAATATATATGTACGTTTGCGCGCTCGCACAGAGAAAAAAAAAAAAAAAAAAGAAGAGACGGAAAAAATTGCCCTGAATAACTTGGCTAGCCACGCTTGGCAACCGCCCGTCGCAGGGAACAACGCAACGGTGTCTGTAAACCCTGCTCTAGGTTACCTCTTTCTTTTCTTATCGGCCCCAAGAGGCCTGACGGTGAGGAATTTGGGGGCCAAGTTCGTTCCTCGACGACGCAGCACGGAATACATGCACACTAATGCTTCGTAGTTCTATATGTACGCACAACAGAAGGACCCAATGATCGCCACATACGCACAAGCCGCCGCATCTGTGCGGATGCACTCCAATCTTGCTTCAGCCAAAACGGGACGCGTATAAATCGTCCATTGAGCTAGTGCAGGTCGCGTATCTGTAAATCTTCTCTCTCACACCCATGTGGCCATTATTCAGGCGCTGCAGCTCGTCCAGTGGAAACAATATGGCCATCGGCTACGCTGAGAAATATCGCGGCAGGCCGGCCCGAACCTGCAGCTCATATGCGCGGAACTGCAGGACGCATTTGGGCGGACGGTAATGCCTCGCCGTTGGCCGCCGTTACATCAAGTCGCTTTAGGCTGACGCATAGACTTTGCGAATGACCCATTCTTCCGGCAGGGATCCCCCCTTATTTCTCTGTTGCGTCTTGCCTTGCTTTTCTCTCCACTACAGTCTCGCATATGTGTTCTTTTCGCTCCATTGATACACCGGTTCCCTCAACTACTGGGGGAAACTGTACCCGTTTATCCAGGTCTGCTACTGACGCTTAAGTATGGCATCCTGTTTTCCCTTATATAATGTACCCTGATACGTCACACCATATTACCTCGACGCGCTGCCTCCGCCCACGACCGTATCTTATCTTGGGGGTGCCCCGTTGCGCTGTCTGGTCCCACCCGTACCGCCCCGTATCAGTTCTATCACCGGCTTTCGTCACGGGGCAGCATCTCGCTTCATCTCTCTGCTTCTCAGTCAAACTCGTCGAGATCCTCAGGCTCGAAAATCACCCGCACCATCAATGAGCAGCTCGGGCAAACGGCAATATCTTCGCCATCTCGCAAGTCCTCGAGCGCAATGGCAAACCGGTCGCCACAAGGACAGGGATACTGCAACAATCCGGTCACCAGATCGTAAGTGAAGTCCTCGATCTCGATCTCGTCGTAAATTGTCTCCATCTGGCGAGATGAATGTACTCAAGGAGTTTTTCGCAAGGTCATCACCGGCTTTTTTTGTGCATGGTCACGTGCCGATCTCCCTTGGGCTCCACCTACCATCGGATGTGCCTCACCGTATCTCGCGCTTTTAGTCTGACTGTACCCTTAACCTGTCAGATAATGTAGTCTAAGTCCCAGAAACCGTATTTGATCCACCCTTCAGTACGCGATTCAGTACGCGACCGCTAATGCTTGGATTTATGCACTCATCAACCCCGCCAAACCACTGGATGTACTGATGCGTACTGCGGGTCATTTGCAGAGTGTACCATGCTGCACTCCGATAGTAGCCACCACAAGTGCGTACGCGCTTCAATTGCAACGAAGTGCCCATGTGGTTGCGCCGCACCTGAAGTTATTTTCGTCTTTGCTAAAAGTAGTGTTGCTGGTAGCTCCAATAACTTTTTCGCTCTTCACCTTGTGGAAAAAGCCATTGGGTGTCCTGCCTTGAGTGGTGTATTCTTTAAATGGCCTGAACGTCTACCCACGTCCCAATAAATTCCATACATGCCATTAAGTTTCTCTCGAAAATTTTACACGCCCCTGACAGTCACGTTGCCGTTGCTTTTCTCTCACCCTATAATCCGTGATAGCATTCCCCCTGGTCACCTAAAGTGTTAGGGCCAAAGCCCTGCTCTTTCGAGGTGATCACGTGGTCTCGCGCCCCGTCTCGTCCACGGTGCGGTTTCCTAGTCAGCCTCTGATGCGTGTGCAGGACTGTCATCTTCCACTCTACGCACACGGCCTCCAGGCTAGAGGCCTTGGTGCGTCCTGCACTGTGGCCTCGGTGCGAAAATTTTTACCCTCTATTACCCAGGTGAAAAAATCTTCCTTTCTTTCTTTCTTACTAGACAGTAACCAAAGAGTATGTTTCCCTTCAGACAATAGACATCCAAATCACAGTTGGTGATGATCAAAGCACAAGTGCTTGCTTCAATAACAACGTTTCCATGTACACTATCCACATCTATCTTCTACCTTGTTGTTTCCTCACCACTTTGATCGCTTCCAATTTGGCAATAAAGTTCATCATACTAACCCGCATAGTTCACCATGGGTATTTCTAGAGACTCTCGTCACAAGCGTGCTGCTACTGGTGCCAAAAGAGCCCAATTCAGAAAGAAGCGGAAGTTCGAGTTGGGTAGACAACCAGCCAACACCAAGATCGGTGCCAAGAGAATCCACACTGTCAGAACCAGAGGTGGTAACAAGAAGTTCAGAGCCTTGAGAGTTGAGACCGGTAACTTCTCTTGGGCCTCCGAGGGTGTCGCCAAGAAGACCAGAATCGCATCTGTCGTCTACCACCCTTCCAACAACGAGTTGGTCAGAACCAACACATTGACCAAGTCCGCTATTGTCCAAATTGACGCTACCCCATTCAGACAATGGTTCGAGACCCACTACGGTAAGGTCTTGGGTAAGAAGGGTCAAGAGGAAGAGACCAAGAGATCTAAGAAGGTTGAGAGAAAGTTGGCTGCCAGAGCTGGTGCCTCTTCTATCGAGTCTTCTGTTGAACATCAATTTACCGCCGGTAAGTTGTACGCTTGCATCTCCTCTAGACCAGGTCAATCTGGTAGATGTGACGGTTACATCTTGGAAGGTGAGGAGTTGGCCTTCTACTTGAGAAGATTGACTGCTAAGAAGTAAGTTAAGTCGTTTTAGTTACCTCACGCAAAATAATATAACATATACGTGTACAAATCAGTCTCTGTAATTCTGTAGCGAGGTTCGAGTTCGCCCCAGGTGTGTTCAAATACTTTTAGACCAACCGTGGGCACGCCATGACAATCCTTTGAAGCAATAAGTATCTGCGTGGCAAAATTTGAGGCCAATCAGTTCGTAGATTTGCCCAGGGAATTCCAACCAGGAGGAGCATAAGCCTCAACAAGAAAACCAAATACCGCCAGCAGCTTCCGCCTCTAATGCAATATCATGGCGCCATGAGGTGCATCTATTACGGCAAACCCTGAAGAGGATTGGGCTACATATTACTTCAATCTACTTATGTAGGGATAATACAACTTGTCTGGCAAAGTTAGTGATTGCGTATTTTGGAAAAATAACATTACATCAGCAAAAAAAGGCAATACATTTTGTCTGCAAAAGAGCCTCAAGGACTCTGTCAGATCAGGTCTGTGTTTTGTGTCATCCTTGTAATGTTTCAAATCGTACATACAATTTTCGTGATGGTTCCGAAGAAGAAAACTTTTTACCTATATACTAGTATGTTGTGCGGGTAACCAACTATCCACGATATGCACACTTGGCTTAGGCTTGCAAATGTTAAAAGAGCCTCTATTCTATATAACGAGCATGACTTGTCCCGGTAATGTCGACACCTTTGAATGGGTGAGTTAGTGCGTGTCAGTCAGTTCCGCAGATGGAACGAAGTTTACACTTGAAGCTCAAATTAAAAAATTCTGTAATGATAATTAGTGCGCTAAAGCTGTCGTGGTCCATTGCCAGGGTTACAAGCAATGTATTGAATTAAGAAATGATGGCAAGCGCTCCCATAGGATCCCATGGTGGTAACACTATGGGGCTCTTCTTCTCATCGAAGATCGTCTTGTGACTTTCCAGCAACTCTTCTCTGTCGATCACAACCTGGTACACGTAGTCCTTGAAGTATTGGTGGTCCATTACGTAGTAACCGTTTTGGCCCGAATCCTTACCCCAAGAGTTTTCCACTCTCCATCTAACAGGATTGCCTTGGGAATCAAGGTGAACCGCATTTAAAACCATAGCATGAGTCATGAGTGATTGCTTGTACTGGATTCTAGATGCCTTGTCTTGCGCGGTGGTGATGTTCACAAGATCGTAATTGTAAAGCTTTTGGTCCATAATTCCTCTCTTTTTGTCCATGTAAATTGGGGAGTGTGTACCAAAGAAAACAGCCTTGTTAGCTTGGATTCTGGACACGGCGTATTGGGCCAATTGGTCAACATCCACGTTCAAATAGGACACCTCTTTACCTCCGACAACATTACCGAGCTTGTCAATGTTGATGATAGAGTCGTAAGGATTTCTTGGATCATTCAAAAGCGAAACACTTTGAGACAAGTCCAAACCAAGAATCTCCTTGTAGAACAGCATTGGGGTGATTTCCATACTGTGGACTTCATCTGTCTTGTTTTTAAACTCCCAGACCAATTTGTCCTCAGGGAGAGGAGGCTGGCCCAAAAACATGACCATTATTCTGTAAAGTTCTCTTTGCATCTCCTGTCTTAATTGAGGCAATTGCGTCGCATTCGCCTTCTTGGCGTCTCTCAATTGTTGAGCAAACTCCCTCAATTTCGTTTTGAGAAGGAAGTTTAATGTTCTGGAAGCAGTTGCAGAATAGGCGTCAGGATAAAATTCGTGAGGAATCATGCCGTATTTCTCCACCACATTGATGAACATCTCAAATTGACCACCATCGCAAGTAGGGTCAGTCAACAAAAAGTCATTCAATCTCGAGTTCACGTCCTCCTCTGCTGTAGAGTCGATATTCTCAGTGAATTTTTCGAGGAAGTAGTTACACTTTTCTAACTTATCGTAAAAGAACCAGTACGACTGCGAGAATTGGAATTCTTTCAAGTTAAACTTTTCCATCACTGGAAGTCTCAACACATTGCCGCTTGCGAAAAGCCAGCAACGACCACTAGACTTTTGGTTGGTGACGGGAGAGCCTTCCACGGACACACTGTTGTTGAAAACGGAAGTTGTGTTTTTGATAGCAGTGGCCCGGTCAATTAATGCTTCTTCTGCATTGATTGTCGCTAACACAGATGCACCCAACTTGGTGTTCAAATCAGACGAAAATTCTTCCGACCAAGAAGAGAGTGAGGATACAGTAAAGCTAGAAGACATGGCGTGGTTGCGAACGATTGGGAAATTCGCCTCCACTTATATGCTCTCGTGCCGGCTTGGGAAACGGCTCCGTCTGTATACCGTAAAGTTTTGCGATGTCACTTTACATTGGTTAAAACAACTGAAGATTCAGATTTTGGAGCCATCAAATTGTAATTATTCGCTACCAAGCTCAAAAGACGAACCACTTCTTTTCGTTTGTAGAGTAGACAATAATTCGAATTCATTTCGTTATGATACGGTATTGTGAGCAATAATTTTTATCCTATTTGCAAGTTCGACAAATAAATGCAAACTGACTGCGGAAAGAAATGCGGCGCTCGACCCAATGGCTACTCTACAAAACGTTAGACCACACTAATAAAAGATGTTTTACTCATCAGATACGGCGTTTATTTTCTGAGCACTAAAAAAGTGCAAACTGTATTTTTTCCCAAACGTTTTTTGGGACCCTTGGTGGTATACCGTTGGCTTCCTCTTCGACTAGATCGAGCATGCTGAAGTCGAAGTCTTCAAAATCATTAAGCCATTTCTTCTCCTTCAAGACAAAGTAAGCATACGCTCTGTGGGCAACATAGAGGAAAACCACGATCGGCAATGTGATGTAAGCAGCAATAAAGTCACTGGCGTTGAAATCAAAGAAAACCGCATAGCCATTTGTTATCGAGACAAGGGAAATGAAAATGATGACGAAATAGGCACCAAAAGGTTGCAAAATGGTTTTGTAAGGAACCCTATCGTCAAGGTTTTGCACGGTGATCGCCTTTCTCCATCTGAGGAAAGCCCATGAAACGAAAATCCAATTGATGAAACCAGAAATGGTGGTAATGTTCGAGAACCAGGTGAAGACTTGACTAGAAGAACTCGACACGTTCAAATAAGACAAACATGCAACAAGAAAAGTGATGCCAACGGAGTAGTATGGAATACCAAATCTGTTGACAGTAGCGAAAATCTTTGGCGCCAATCCCTTCTTTGAGAGAGAGTACAAAGTTCTAGAACCAGCATAGAAGAATGAATTTCCCGCAGAAGCAGCAGAGGTCAAGATAACCGCATTAATGATGTGATTGAGAACATGAATTCCTGCGTTTTGGATACCAAGCACAAAAGGGGAGGCAGAAGCATCGCCGGAGGATGAGGTCAATCTAGGACTGTTTGAGTCGGCGATTACGCCAATCACCAACGAGCCCAAAATGTAGAAAAACGCAAGACGGTAAACAAACTGGTTAGCACACTTTGGCAAAACTCTGCGGGCATCACGAACCTCTCCTGATGTGGCCACAATCAATTCAGGACTCATAATAAAGGAGTATCCAGCCTTGATAATGGCAGTCCAAACAGAGAGAAACCTTCCTGTAGATCCTTTGACCAAATGCTGCTTGAACGCGTCACCATGTTTCCAGTACCTAAAGCCCAATCTGTCGTGGTTTGGGCCACCGCCGAAGAACAACACGATACCCAAGATAATCAAACCTGTGATGGCAATCAACTTGACGCCGGCGAAACAAAATTCTGCTTCACCGTAGAACTTGACGGGGAAAAGGTTTAACACAAGAATACAAACCAAGAAAATGGTGATCCACACAGCAATAGGCACCTTGTCGGTCCAGTATTGAATGACAAGGGCTGCAGCCACAATTTCTGCCGCAACCAAAATGGCAAAGCCATACCAGTAGTTGTAACCAATGGCGAAGCCAAATGAGTCACTCAAGTAGTCGTTAACAAATTGTTGAGCACCAGCACCAGGAACGGGAAGGAAAGCGGCCATCTCAGCCAACATGTTCATGGTAAACCAAACGACTCCAGACAAAATGATATAAGACAAGAAAAGAGCAGCTGGGCCCACCTGGGACAAGGCAAAACCAGAGCCAACGAAAAGACCAGTTCCGATGGCACCACCCAAAGCAATTAATTGGACGTGTCTGTTTTTCAACCCTTTTTTCAACTCCTCTTCTCTGAAGGAACTGATGGAGTTGTTTTCCGATACGATTCTGCCCTTTTCGTCGACATCCACGATTTTTGCGTGAGAGATCTCGTACTCTAGATAGGTAGAATTACTGCGATAAATGCTTGGCCGCGAACCGGTAGGCTTCAAGTTGACCATTGTGGAATAGATAAAAGTTGCAGATCCTTTTAGGTTCAAACGGCTGGAATACGTGCTATTTAAGTGATGTTTCCTGCCTGACCGAAAACACTACCCGATGGTCATTCTAAAGATAACGCATACAGGTGCGGTATTGCACTCCCAGCAGATGCGGAAAGCTAATACGCGAAGCGATGACTGAATTCACACTGATACAGGAATTGTAAAAGATGCCACAACTAATTACATACTTTTGATGGCCCGGCCGCTTCATCCTTAGCCGAAGCACATGCTTGACCCCGCAAATGCCGAATTCCCATCACCTTGGAGATGCGTGATTTCGAATGTTGGAATAGATGCAAAACGCCGTGTCAAACCTGAGCCAACGACAGCACCGTATTGTCCTATATTGGCAGGAATGGTTACGGTATTGCATAAAGATTTAAGAGGAAAAAGTTTTTAGTCGTGTATATAAAAGGGTGTTCATGTACAAAAGGCTATAATCCTTTATATAGTGCCTTATCGAACGGCGTTATTAGCGGTCTCGGTATGGTGTGCCATCTCGCGGTTTGGGGTAATTTCAGATAGACGGAAGTTGCTACCGAAGGCGCGAGCTATTGAGGGAAGCGCACACTATCTTCGGGGACACATTTCCAGTTTCTGTATATAGCGAATGGAAATCCGAAGTCATCATATGATTACCGATACAAAGATAAGAAATAAGAGTATCATTCGCTGGCTAGAGTGGGTTATCGTGTGAACTCTTTAAAACTGCGTTTTTTTCAATACATATTAGCACCAGCCATGCTCTGGCTTTCCTGTTTGAATCGCTGGTATTGAAACTTAAAATCACACATTAGCGCCAGGAATAAAACACCTGTTCATTTTCCACGTATGCCATATCTGGGTGCGATCGAAATTACCCCACCGTGTTTAGATCTCACGAGGCTCGATACATTCGCTGCAGACCAAACAAGAGTGTGGCTGTGATGTGTATGAAGTGCTGTGGCGCATAATTTGGTGCGGTGTTCGACTGGTCGCTCGACAATTCTTCTAAATCCTTGAAACGGCTACAAGTACATGGGCCGGCTGTCCCTTCTCTAGTGGGCCAGGATTTGCAATTCTTGTATTCCAGGTCATTGGTGGGCGCAGCACTGGGGCACTTCCATGAGTCGACCTGTAACTATTCCTTTGTTCATTATACTATTTTTCTTGGCGAGAAATTTCTCATACAGTCAATCAAGTCTTAGTAAGTAAGTATTCTGGTGACAGCAAAATCGACATCACGCTTTTTTTGCCATTTGAAATTGGGAGCACGTAAATACCCCGCAATTTCGTCCCTTTTAATCACGGTTGGCCAGTATCTCGAGGCGTTGGTGTAGTGGTCGCTTCTCTATATGCAAACCCACGGCCGACGTTTACCCCCGCCTCGCTTAGAGCACCAAAATGAAAGGGATCTTGGGGCATAACAAGCGAACTAACTTTTTTCTGGGGTATCGTATTGCATGACAAACGATTTCCCCACAATTCCCCGGCCCATAGAGTGATCCCCTAAAATCCGACCCGGGATTTTAGAGAGGGCATCATCTATGGGTCTTTTGGTGTTTTTGTCCCTTGTCTTAGTCATCCACGGAGCATTGAAACTGGTCTGAAGATATAAGTCTCGCATATCACTTCCGAATAGCATTGACTCATTCCCTTCTGCCGGAGTCTTCCACTCCTCCAATTCTTTGAAGATAATTCAGTGAATTAGCGGTAAATATCTTTCCCTTTGTTCGTGAGCATGAGCTCATCTGATGGCCCTCACAGAGATGCTTCTGCAGAAGGAGGAAGTGGGTAGCATTGATATTTGCAGGGCACATAATAATTGGCTGTGGAGCTGAAAGAAAGAAAAATCAGGCGTGAAACGAACGAACTCGACATTTAACAGTAGTACGAAATTGTCACAGCTGCACAAAGGCCGGGTGGAATCACTGGGTGCGTCAGCATATTAAAGAAACATCAGTAAGTGAAATCACGTTTCAGCAAGTAGAAGTGTAGCACTATCGAGAATCTAAAACTTGGAGATATGCCGGTGACTTAACCTTCTTCATTCGTCCGTCAGTGCCACACTACAGCTGATCTTTTCTGGTCCACCTTTAGGTGCGAAAAAGCACGAGTTTTGGACTGCACACATGTTACAAGTAGGCCTCATCGCTTCGCACCTCAAGGTGAAAAAAGATCATCACTGTTCAGGAGCTGAGTACGACTGCCAATATGAGTAGTTTATCGCAACAGTTAAAAGTCATTGGGGAAAAAAATGCCTCGGTGGCTCTTGACAGAAAGACTAGATCGAGGATTCATTCTCGTTCGCTCATTTTCGATCCCAAGGTTGCGGCGGCTCAGGACTATGACTACCTCTTCAAACTTGCAACAGACCGCTTGGAGAAATTGGGAGAGAGCACACGCTTTCGTTTGGGAAATTGTGTTGAAACATTATTCTCTGAAGAATCCATCAATTTCGATAGGCACGTCCTGACCAAGGAGACATTGTCCCAGCTCGACAAACACGTCGAGGCGTTCTTGGAACATATGGCGCCTGAATACCACCAAGACGAGATGCTCGAAATGACAGAGTGGTTGGTGAGAAGATTTCATATCAACATACACAATGCAGAGGCCATCATGCTCTCTGTGTTGCCATACTACGACCAACCTGTGTTTCTTAGATTCATGAACGTGATTCCCGACGATTCTTGGCCTCCCATTTTCGGCAGCATCGTGGGCTACAAAAGCCAAATGAAATGTCCTCCAGCATCTTCCATCTTGAAAGTATTCCACAACGACCCCGCTTTCTTTCGTTTGTATTCGGAGTATCTCATCAAACAGTTGAAAAATCAGTGCACCTACGAGAGACAATTGCTGTTTTACGCTTCCATGGCCGCACAAGTCTTGGTTTCACACTCTCGTGAGCCAGCGAAACTCAACGATGACTATCTTCCAGCCATGTTGAAGACCGTAAATGAGCTTTTGGCCAGTCGCAACCACACCAAGGAATATGTGCGGTTCGAATCGAGATTGGCGGCCTATACCATCATCGCCGTCTTATCATCTGTTCTCCCATTGACCGACGAAATGACTTTCACCTTGTCTAAAGCGGTCACAGAGAGCCAGGTGGCGTTTTCCACGAAACCCTCTGCTCTGGGTCACCGCAGGCAAACCATCATTTTGTTGGGCCAGTTGTGGAATTACTACAACGAGCTTGATCTTCCCGAAAACATTGAATTGTTCTCGGATGTCCCAAGTGAACAATTGTTAGGAAGCTCGTCTGTCATTCCTACATTAATTTCGGAGAAGTTCAATATCTCTAAATTTTTGTACTTTTACTTTGTCGACAGACTCAACCATGGCCACGATGATGCATTGGAAGTATTACAATATTTGGATGTGTCTTCGTCGCAGTTCTTATTCGAAGGGATCTCTCGTAAAATTTTCTCCTTTCTTTTTGCTTCCTCGAACATACACGAAAGCTTAAAAATTAGCGCCGTTCAAGTCCTCAACAAATTGACCAAGGCTGATAAATCCAAATTTTTGTCTTTGTTAGAGCAAAATGATAAGACTATTGCTGATTTGGAATTGATTCTCGGACATACCTTGGCTGTTGCTCCCGATTCTGTCGTCTCGACTTATGCTGATTATTTGGATGATGTCTCTGTTGAAATTGAGACCAATGACGATGTGGGACGAAGATTTGCTGAATTTAAAACTCAAGTTGGCTCTTTTTTTTCCACCGCCTCCTCGGACGATTTCGCCAAGATGACACCGGTGTTGTTGGACAGCCTTCGCACAACAGACCCCAAGAAGCAAGGAGGTAGGATTTCTCGTTTTGCTCGTATCACTATCAATAGTAAAGATGGAAGAGAGGTTGAGACCCAAATTTCCTACTTTTTGAGGCTAGCGTTAATGCCCTCTGTTCCAGTCAACATCAGATTGGCAGCTTTGGCTTGCACCAGAACGAGGTTGCTTAAATCCATTGAAGAAAACAGCAAGGTCAACTATTATTTGTTGATTCCCATTATTCTACTCGGTTTCTCTGATGAATCCCAGCAGATTAGAAGCTATTTTCTTATCTTGCTTCAAATTGTCCACAAGCAGAGCTCGAAGCTTAATGAAGGTAACCCCAAGAAGGTCAAATGTGATTTGTTCATGGAATCACAAATTTATGACGATATCGAAGTTTCTAAACGCTCTTTGATCTCTCCCCAAGACGCTCAGGTTTTATTGGACGCTTTGCAAGATAACAGGGCTCTTCTCTCCGAAATACTGACCGACAGCAATCGTATTAGACATGCTGTTTTCGACGTCTTGTTTAAAATTGCTAAGTCCGGCCTGAAAAAATTTGGCTCATTGCTCATTAGAACTTTCATCCTTACACAATGGTCCTTACCTCAATGGCCGCTTGTTTTTAAACTGAGAGTGTGGCTGATCATGGCTGCGGAAAACATCTCAAAGAACGGCACTGATGACAGATTCTTTTTCGTGGATGATGTCAAACTGTATGTTCAAAAAAGGCCCCAATGGTCGGCTGAAGCTATTGTGGCAGGTATTGAGTTGGAAGAGGATGTGGATACTGCTCTTGTCAACATGATAGGTGGCCAGACATCCAACGAGAAAAAAATTAACAAGGAAGTTGATTGGATCTTGAAGGCTTTGTCTACGGGCGGTTCTTTTCAAGCTATTGTCAACAAGAGATTGATCAAGCTTTTCCCAACATTCAAATCTAGAGATGTCAAATTGACCATTTGCTTGGAGTTGGTTGACTTAGTAGTCAAGGAAAACGATTTTATCTTGAAATTTGATCCTGTGGAGACCTTGCAGTCTCTTGATTTTACCAGTCAAGACATGATTGAGTTGTTGGGTGCCATTAACATTGTGACGCAGATTCCTGATCAAGGGGTTGCTAAGAGAAGAAGAAGATCCTCATCCTCCACTCAAAAGAACATGGCCAGGGACGATATCAGTTCCATGGCTTCAGCTCATTTAAGGAAGCTCTCTGTTGCCTTGGATGTTTTAGAGAGCCAATTGAGACAGAAAAAGTCTAATATTGCTAACCCAGAGTTGTTGCAAGCGTTGTTTAAGATTTTGACAGACTTGGATTACTTGGGAAATGAAGGAAAAATGCCTGTGTTGTATGCTCAAGAATCTTTAGCCACTTGCATGTTGCTTTCTATTGTGCAAATGAAAGAGATCTCTCTGAAAAAGAAATTGAAATTCGATTCCAACTCTATCAGAGCGGATTTGATTGTTAATTCTATTAGACTTTCGCAGTCCCCTCAAGTTCAAAATAGATTGTTGTTGGTTATTGCTGAGTTGGCATCCTTGGCGCCAGAGATCATTTTGCATTCCGTTATGCCCATTTTCACTTTCATGGGAGCGCACACCATTAGGCAAGATGACGAGTTTTCCAGTTCCGCTTTGCAGCAAACCATCGCAAAAGTCATTCCTGCAATCACCGGTGCATCGTCCTCTGTTTCTAATGAAATTGAATTTTTGTTGACAAGCTTTGTGACTGCATTTCAGCATATCCCTAGACACCGCAGAGTGAAGCTTTTTGTTTCTTTGATCAAAACTCTTGGATGTGATCAGTCTTTGCATCTTATCCTCTTCTTGATGGCCCAGCAATATACTTCAAATGCTGCAAAGGGTAAGATGCCTGAATGTAACTCTTTATTAGATTTTGTTGCCGCTTTGGTAAAGACTTTTTCCGCTGATGAATGCTTAGATAGTATCTGCAAGTTCTACGAATTGTGGGAAACCATTCCGGAGGCTGAACTAGACAAGCACAGTGAGGAATACTCCACCTTGTCCGGTAGATCCGTGTTTGGTTCTTCTATCGTCAATTTGACAACAAGTGAGTTGATATCCCTCAAGCATAGAATGTTGACATTCCTTAACCAAGCTTTGAAGACCGATGAAGAATCATCGCTTACGTCCAACACCATATCCTTGAAAATGAAAGTTTCCTTGGTTTTGTTTGATGATCTTACGGAGGTTGAAGAGAAGGAGTCTATTTTGGAGCGCTTCAACCAAGTGACATCCTTCATTTTAGGCTCTTTGGAACATTTTTCTGCGACTAATGGAAAGCAAGAGGCAGACATCGTTGAACAGTTATACGAACTGCTTAAGAGTTTGTTAAACTTGTTACCATTAAGTTACTACATATCTTCCATCACTGGGTCCTTGAAAAACGTCACGGACTCATTGTCTATCAAGATTGCGAAGAATTTCGCAGTTTTGGCTGGCACTAAGTTCGAGAACGAAGTAAACGCTAACAGCATCGATGATGAATTTGACGAGATTGTCTTGGAGAAATTGTTGCCAATCTTGATTGAAGGTGTTGAAAAGTTCGAAGATGTGGAGTTGGTGCAAGCTTACTTGGACACATTCTGCATCATTGTGAACAAGATTGGTTCTCTCACTCAAGATTTGGCTACCTCTTCCAGCGCCAAATTCTTGTTGACCTCTCTTAAGATCATCACCTCTGAGCACGGTTTGTTGAACCCGCACCCTGAAATCATTGTTTCATCTTTGAACTCCATCACCAGTGTCATCAGCATACTTGGTGTCAAGGCCATCGGTTTGTTCCCAAAGATTTTGCCACCTGCTTTAAAAATTTGGGATACCACTACCGATAACAAGGCCAGCGTTTCTGAAGACAGTGATAGTGAAGAAGAAAGTGATGATGAGGACAACGGGGAAATTGAAGCCAAGATGTTGATACAAGGTTCTATCTTGATGTTGTTCTCCTGTTTGGTTAAGAAGATGCCTGCCTTCATCATTTCCAATTTGAAGCAAATTCTCAAGGCAATTTTGATGAGCGATTTGATTGAGACCGGCATTCGTTCAAGTGTGTTAACTTTGGTTGTTGACCACATTGACAAGGGAAAAGTGTTGCAGTCTTTGTGTAACATGGCATTGAATGATGAAATTTATTCGAGTGACAATGCTGCTGACTTAGGATTGTACTTGAGTACCGTCAAGGCAACAATTGACTCAATTGATAAGAAGGCCGCTACTGCGCAATCGTCGCTTTTCATGAAGTGGTTGATAAAGTCTTTCGGTTTCAGAACTGAGTACGGAGAACAAAAGTTCACTGATAATACTATTTACAGCATTGAAGGATCTTTCCATCAATGTGGTATCTCATACGTTATGAAATTGAATGACAAGAGCTTCCGTCCTCTATTTGCCAGTTTGGTAAGATGGGCTGTCAGTGGGGAGGGTTCTCTTTCTAAGGAAACTACTGAAGTGATTAGGTTGACAGCTTTCTTCAGATTCTTCAACAAAATCGAAGATAGCTTGAAAAGTATCGTCACTTCTTATTTTTCGTACTTGCTTGACCCAACCATTGCTGTTTTAAAGAGATTTCAGGATGGAACTTTGGAGGATATCAATTTGAGAAGAATAATGTTGCATTCCTTGGCATCTTCGTTTAAATACGATCAGGATGACTACTGGACTCACCAACTGAGATTTGACACTATTGTTGAGCCTCTTTTGGGACAATTGGCCAACATCGAGGACTCTATCGGCAAGCATTTGGTCAAAACCATCTCTTTCTTTGTCTCCAACGTGTCATCTGACGAGTACAATGATAAATTGGTGCACACATTGATCAGATACGTTTCCAATGAGCACGACAACACTGCGAACACCAAGATCTGGACTATCAGAGTCTTGAAGACCGTTTTCCAGAAAATGGGTGAGCAATGGTTGTCTTTCTTGCCGACTTTTATCCCTTACATCGCTGAGTTATTGGAAGATGACGACGAGGAGGTGGAAATGGAGGTAAGAAAAGATTTGGTTCGTGTGATTGAGAACATTCTCGGTGAACCCCTCGACAGATACCTCAGCTAGACAGAGAGGGCGATTTAGTGCATAGTCGCACAGCCCGTCTACACATTTAGATTAGCATCGGCAACATAATAAACGAACCTTCTCAGAAAATTAAGTCGAGCAATAGCCTGATTCAAAGAAATGAATGAAGAAGAAGCATAAAATAAATTAAAAAAAAATATAGTAATAGTTGAGGATATGAACAGAATTTTCTTTTAATCAACGCTTTTAAGTACTTAACAATTTTGCATTTTTACCAAAAGCTATGTAGGAGTATTGAAAATCGCAAATGTTTTGTGAGCGCACTTAAAGTAATATACATAACATTTAAAATTAAAAAATGTAAACGCTACATTTTACAAAACTATCAACGCAGTTAAGAGCCGAAATATTACTATATGTACCACAATTGAAAAAACCTTAGTCCTTCACTGCATTATCGTTTGTGGCGGAAGAATCTGCAAACTGGAAGAGGGAGGAACAGGTGTGTTCACGTGGAAATTCCGAGCATTTCCATGAAAAATTTGAATATATATACACCCTCAGCCAGTGAATTGCGGAGAATTATTCCTTACATCCAAAGCGAAAATGGTATGTTCAGCGATCCCACCACATGTATAACCGCCGGAAAATACTAACATCAAGTCCTTCTTGAAAAATATCAACAACTTGAAACCATTGTTTGACAGAGTCTTGGTTCAAAGATTGAAGCCTGCCACCCAAACCAGCAGCGGTATCTACATTCCTGAAAAAAACCAAGAGAAGTTGAACGAGGCCACCGTTATTGCTGCAGGTCCTGGTGTTACTGATGCTTCCTCTGGTAAGTTGATTCCTGTTTCTGTCCAAGCCGGGGACAAGGTGTTGTTGCCTAACTTTGGTGGCGCCCCAGTCAAGGTAGGCGAGGACGAATACTTGTTGTTCTCCGACAGAGAAATCTTGGCTAAGATCGAAAACTAATTAACTACTGCTTGTATATACGGATAAATTCCATTAGTAATGAGTGTAGGATAGCAATGCGCCAATGCGTGGTCATATTGGGACTAGGGAACGCTAAGCAAAGTCCCTATTGCAAGGAGATCGTAATGAGTTAGCCGCAGGTGTTGACTTGTTAAGAATTTTTACATGTCAGAGCACTAAATTACAATGACATGACTAACGATCAGATACACAAATGCCAGTACAAAGGGGAAGTGGGTCGTGCGCCCCCCACACGATAACACACTTTCCTTACGTCGCATCTAATCTCCACACATTACCATGTCTGAAACCCGCTTTGTTCAATTTAAATTGGTTCTTCTAGGGGAATCTGCGGTGGGAAAATCGTCCATCGTGCACCGCTTTGTCAAGAATACTTTCGATGACTTGAGAGAATCTACCATTGGGGCAGCCTTTTTAACCCAAACTATAAACTTGCCTGAGACAAATACCACAGTCAAGTTCGAAATCTGGGACACGGCCGGGCAAGAGAGATACAAGAGCTTAGCCCCGATGTATTACCGCAATGCCAATGCCGCTCTTTGTGTGTACGATATCACCAGTCAATCGTCATTTAAAAAGGCGCAAGATTGGATCGAAGAGTTGAAAAAGCAAGCGCCCGAAGGTATAATGGTGGCCTTGGTGGGTAACAAAGCTGACTTAGCCGATGAAAGAGAAGTGGGAGAGGCTACTGTAGCGGAGTTTCTCGAGCGGACCAACCAAGTGAGTGCATCAGAGGGCGGAAAACAGATCATACATTTGGAGTGTTCAGCTAAGTCCGGCACAGGTGTGTTAGAAGTGTTTGATGCCATTGCCAGAGCATTGCCGTTGGAAGATACAGGCGTCAAACGCAATTCTACGGTTGGAAAGCGCGTTGAATTAAACAGGAAACAGCCACAACAGCAACAGAGCTGCTGCTGAAAAGATAGCTTGTCATTTGGTGTTTTCAAAGTGCACGAAAAAGATTAGGGTACAAAGATGTAAAGCTGGCTGTGCTGCATCGTATTGGATACCACAGCAATGTTAAATACCATTATGTACACTTTGTCTTTGGGGATTGAGTGTCAATGGTTATCGGAGACTACTAGGGGTCAAAGGTTGTATCGACAAGACCAGGTTCATTATGGCGTGTGTGTCGTCTTTTTGAGTTCTATCATGAATCGAGTCTTTCGAGTACGGTGGCTCGTAATGTGCGCCAGGGTGTTATTGGTAGTATAAGTCTGCTAGGCCCTAGGCAAGGAAAACTTCAGATGGACCTTGTGCCGCCTATGATTGCAATTCGGTTTAGAAATGAGCTTAGACCTTAGGATACATATACATGACGAGGCCGTTCAAACAGCGAAATGAGTATTGTCATCAAACGTTTATTGACATAAAGACATGGTTAATAGCAGGCGATCTTGGCAGCAGGCGATCTTGGCAGCAGGCGATCTTGGTAGCAATCGATCAATGCAATCTAATTTTTCTTGCCAAACAAAGGCTCGCCAATGTTCTTGCCTCTCAACTTAACACCCAATGCTCTCTCCAACTTGCCCAACAATTGCTGGTTAGGAACGGCTCTGCCAGCTTCGTAGTCGTTGACGACTTGGGGCTTTTCGTTAACCTTGGTGGCCAAGTCCTTCTGCGTCAACTTCTTTTCTTGTCTAGCTTGCTGAATGGCTTTACCCACAGATACGTCAACCTTCTTCACGGCAACAATATCATCGGTGTTGTCCAACTTGGTCAATCTTTGACCCTCAGGGTTACCTCTCACGTTAGAGGTACCGTACTTCTTTTCAGTGCCGAGAACAGCGCCAGTTCTTCTGGCAGCGTTCAATTCGGCTTGAGAGCGAGCAACCCTCTCTCTTGGGCCGCCACCGCCGACGCGGGCCTTTTGGCCAATCATAGTAACAGTATCCCAGTCTGACATTTTCGTAAAGTAGGTGGAGTGTGACTGTTCGCATCGGCGATATAGGTGGCGCAAAGGGTGCGCGCACGTGATCTCGACAGTGGAACTTTCTAGACTATCTGTGTGCCGGATAGTTGCTAGTGCTCCGTGTAGTAAGCGGGAGCTGGGCAGTGGGATGGCTTTTTTCTGAAGCCAACATCCTTGCTTATGTATCCCTGGTATACTACAAGTAGGTTGAATCATGTACTGGTCGATTGTACGCCTTACCAGAGAGCATTAGGGGCGTGCGGGTGTAGAAGTTCAAGGATGTCTGGGTGCGGGGATCTAAGAGAACACCAGCAAGCCCCACGGTGATCCATCACAATGGTTTCCGTCACCGTAACACCCAGATCTAAGAGTATCAAAGGATTCTCTGAAGATGTCTCCGATGTCTCCGTCACACCAATTGTGGCCAAGATAAGCACCTCCAGCGGGTTGAATGTGAACCGCATCAGACTCACCTACAAAGATGGGGAAAAGCAGGTCCCGTTGGACTCTGCCAAGTTTCTTTCTGACTACTTCTCAAGTAAGCAGTTGGAAGAAGGCGTGGTGCTTTATGCGAAAGATTTAGGTCCTCAATTGGCATGGAGAACCGTTTTCCTCTTGGAATACTTTGGCCCTATTTTTATTCACACGCTTGTTTACTTCTACTTCTCCACTGTCCAAGGAGTGGCACATTCGACGACGCAAGAGTTAGCATTTTGGTTGGCGATTTTGCATTTTGCCAAGAGAGAGTACGAGACCGTTTATGTGCATCGGTTTTCCAACGCAACTATGCCGTTCTTCAACTTGTTCAAGAACTCGGGCCATTACTGGATTTTGTCCGGAATCAACTTGTCGGTTTTTGTTTACTCACAAAACCAAAGCAAGTTGGCCAATGCCGGATTGCTAAGAAGAATAATCTTTCATGTGAACTCGCTTCCGGCCTGGATTCAGATTGTGTTGGTCGGGGTCTGGTTGTACGCAGAAGTGTCTAACTTCGTAACTCACAAGATCTTGTCTAGTTTGAGATCGGCCGATTCTAGGGCATACGTTATTCCTCATGGATATGGCTTCTCCTTTCTCGCATGCCCCAACTACTTCTTTGAGTGTTTGGCGTGGACGGCATATGCGTTGTTGGTGGGCAACTGGTCAACATGGGTATTTCTTGCCGTCAGTGGTGGACAGATGTTTCTTTGGGCAGTAAAAAAGCACAAGAGATACATCAAGACGTTTGGCGATGACTACAAGAAGTTGAAGCGTGCGGTGTTTTTCCCTTTTGTGTAGAACGGGATAATTGAATAACATTTATGATCGCATTATTTCAGCTACCTCAGTCCAGCGTATTATTACTTAGGTGAATCTGGGCACGGGAAGCATCTCGAGCCACTGAACTGGTAAATCACCATCTTGTCGAATAACATTACAATTCGCGCAGAGTCCTAGCAACTGAATGCATTGCAAGTTAGAATGTAGAGCGAAGATGTTCGTGACATAATCCGATGGATCCAAAAAGAAAGTCCGTCAATCTGCTTTAAATTCCCATAGGTGACACTACTTGATATATGATAATGTTTGTGCAGAGATGATGTCATTAGTATATAGCGTACAGATAGTGGTAAATTTAATAGACATTAGTGGCACATCCAAGCAGAGCAACAAGTACTGATGCTACTCTTTGTACTTCAAACAGATGCTGTTGACACAGTGCCTCTCATCAGTGGGGGTGTTGTAGCCCTCGCCCTTAAAGATGTGTCCCAAATGGCCGTCACACTTGGAGCATCTCATTTCTGTTCGAACCATACCCAACAGACGATCTTCGATAGTCGTAAGGGCACCGGGAATTGCCTCATAGAACGCAGGCCAGCCACAGTGAGCCGAAAACTTGGTAGACGCCTTGTAGAGAGGTTGCTGACACCCAACACACTCATATACGCCTGGGCCTGCAGGGTTGGAGACGTACTCACCAGAGAAGGGAGCTTCAGTGCCCAGCTGTCTGAGAATCTTGAATTGCTCGGGACTTAAAATGGCACGCCACTCCTGTTCGGATTTGGACATGTTTCTTAGGGAGTAACGAAAAGCGGAGGCAAAGCGAGGAATCCGGAGCATGAGTGGGAAGTGTGCACACCTTTGCGATAGCCCCGACTATACTTTGCGAGCAGTGGCGTAACCGATATAAGGGGAAGCCCAGGCCCGAAGTTGCTCCGGCAATATTCACAGTGTGTATCGTTAAATTTTTTGTGACTAGACGGGAAGTCAGGGGCGATTTTACTCCGCCACAACATTGGGCGTAAAAAAGTAGAACCACCATGCTTGCGGCGAATTGCAAACTAATATACTCGCTGTCGAAATATTGTAATTCATGTTGCCACTTGTACCATGAAGCGTTCAAATCAAAAACGGAAATTTTTGTAACTAAATCGATGAGCAGACGTGGGCACAGTGCTCTTTTCAGTGCTTAGTGAAAAATATGCTTCATCCTGGCGCTTGATTTGCACCAACCCATTGTCTAGAAACCTCTGAAACGAGCTGAGCTCGTTTTGATGCTTCCTCGGAGTAGCCCCAACCTCGATGGATAGGTGGTGAGTGCTTTAGGTCACCTGTTCTGTGCTTCGAAAATCATATTTTCTACAACGGATAACTTTTTACAATAACTCTAACTCTATCACAATGCAGATCGAACTATGCTAGTAATACACACACGAATTGACAGCAGCGGCTTAGCGCATGAAGTAACTGTACTTTCCTTCTTGGTCTCTGGACGCATCCTTGGCCTCGGTGCGCAAGTTCCATTCAATGTCGATGTCCACCTCGCGAGGATTGCGGGTGTTTGGTCTCGAGAAGATGGAGCCCTCGATGGTGTCACCCTTCTTCAAGTCAAGAACCTGGTCCATGTAGAATACGGTTTGCTTCCAGTGGGTGTAGTGAGCCATAGGGCCAGTAGGCAAAGTAACCTTTTCGTCACCAGGGAAGTCACAATCAAACCAAACCACATAAGCGTGACACAACTCGTTATCAAGCGCCTTTAACGAAAACTTGGAGTTGAATGTCAACTCCTCCTTAGTCACAGTGTTGATGTCGAATTCGAAAAACTTGTGGGCAGAGGTTACCAAGGCCAGGTTCTGCACCGTGTCCACCATTGGTTCGGACATGGCTACTTTGATGAACGGAGAGTAGTCAAAGCCATACACATCTTCCCAGTAGTGAATCTTCTCATCCTTGTACTCCCCGTCTTCAATACCTGCAATGGTCATGGAGCACTTGTCGGGTAAAATCAAACCGCCTTTCACGAGGTACTTGTCTCTGGCATACAAGACCGTGTCCAACATAGACTCATATAACAAAAAGTAGCCCATCCACTCAGACACAATGATATCAACAGAGTCCACAGGCAAGTGGATGTCCTCCAACTTACCTTGCAACAATGTAATTTTGTCCTCGAAGCCGTTCAAGGTCACAATTTCCTTGGCCTTTTCGATAATGTTCGACATGTCAACCGAGTACACATGCTTGGCACCAGCCTTGACTGCAAACATAGACAAGATTCCGGTTCCGCAACCGACGTCCAAAACCACTTTGTCCTTGAACAAGTGCTTGTTCTTGAACATGGCTGATCTGTAGGCCAAAGTTCTGGAGGTGTCTTTAAGCATCTCCTCGTGGATACCAAAGTGGTCATATGAAGTGAAGTAATGCTGTTCGGTGGATGCTAACTTGGATTTGTCTGTGGCGGACATGATTGAAACAAAGAGATGAGATTGAATGAGATGGAATGAGATGAGATGTATATTTTTCGCGCATAGAAAATAGGAGTTGGGGTACAGGACACCAGGTGAGAGATGATGGGGCACAGAACGAGTCAAAACTAAAAAATGTGAGAGGGAAACTGATATTGAATCGAACCATATAATATCTCGCAATCGGGTAGCTTCTGACGCAGTTCGCTTTACCCTTGTATTGGCGTAGGTTTCGCTGAGAATATGTTCTGATCGACAATCACCTAATGATTTGCTATGAATTAGTCAGCCTAGCATCACTGAGGGCGCTATTAATTAACCCATAGTGCTGTTGCAAAAGTTGTCATATCTACAATCGTGTCTGGTACTCGATGAAAAAAATCGCTGCTTGAATTGGTAGATTTTCATGAGAGAAGGCTCACTATTCAATTTAGCTCTAAACAGTATCAGATGAAGTATAGCAATCGTGAACTAATGATTGTGTGCTCAAGGAATAGCATGAGGACTCAAAAGACCGTTTCCTTACTCGGTTGCCCTACCACTCATAAGCAAGCCTAGATCACCGAAGAGGCACATGTATCAAGTGGTATTCGAAAACCAATAGAATAGAGAAAAGCTTCTAATAATATTATGGAAATCATGCTTTCAATTCTTAGTCGCAAACAGCATTCAATGGGATATTGTAACATAAAAAAAACGGTTGGCCCAAAGGCTCCACCTTAAAATTTCTTCCAGTAGTTCATATACATCTGATATCCTTCAAAATTCCACGATTCAATAAATTCGTGACAAGAGTCTTCATTCGGGGCAACTAGAATTTTAGCAAGAATGGGGTTCCAATTATACACCTCTTCTCTTGAAGTTGCTGATTAAGTAGGTGATTGATTTATGGATCACCAT
Organism: Clavispora carvajalis; assembly: GCA_030581635.1. Taxonomy (NCBI): domain Eukaryota; kingdom Fungi; phylum Ascomycota; class Pichiomycetes; order Serinales; family Metschnikowiaceae; genus Clavispora; species Clavispora carvajalis. The sequence continues at coordinate 43,144 of JAKTTV010000012.1, read as the reverse complement.
TTCAAGCTTTCAAACCAGACAGGCAATGCCCCATTCTGCAGAAAAATCACTCGGTGATCCTTAAAGAGTATTCGCTACTTACTGATTCTAATTATGCAATTATGCTTTTCCAGAGTCACCCAATTTTCTATCTTGGAAATATATCTCACGAATCCTTATGAAGAAGTTTTCATTGTCTCACACGGTTACGGAGCAAATGGCACACCCCTGAAGCAATGATACTGATACCCAACATACCAACAAGCACCATGTTTGAGTCTCTGTACAACCTTTCTTTGTCAGCAGGCCAGCCAGAATACAACGCATAAGTAGAGGTGACAGAGCCCAAATTGCCCAAACCGGAAACAATGGCAGAGCTAACCGCCACACCTATGTCACCATAACGTTGGCCGAAAATCTCAGCTGACCACGACATGCAAATGGGGACGGTCGGACCAAGACCGAATCCGGCGATTAGCAACCCAGCGTACTTGTTCCATGACCCATGTGCAAATGTGGTTACGAACATACCGATCATGATGATCACACACGCACCGCTGAAAAACAATGCTCGGAGGTGCTTAAACTTGTCTGCAAACGGAGTGATAATCAAGATTCCGCCCAAGTCAAAAAGCCAAATGGGAGCGTAGAGAAGCGAAACATTGATGGAAGAAAGGGATGGGTTTTCCGCTGCAATGATGGTGGAACCGAAAACTGCCAACCCGTAACCTGTGCCAACAGTGCCGAAGTACATTATGATGATCGGCCACACACGCAAATCAGTAACTACGTTCATAACATCTTTAATAGACCAATGAATGACCTGGTAGCGCTCCTTCATATCGTTCTTGTGCAAGATTGCTTCTTGCTCAGTTAGGGGATGGCGTGGAGTGAACCAGCGGTTGTACCATGCTGTTACAGAATTTTTGGGTTCTGAAGTCTCTCTGAAGGGTCTGTCAGGAAGCCACCAGAGTAATGTAATGCCGACGAAAATGGTAAGGCACCCATACACCAAGTACATCCACTGCCACCCGGTGTAGCCTCTGTCACCATCCATTTTTTGAAATCCTGCGCTCACAAGTCCCGCAGCTGAAGCGGAAATTTGTGCCGCAGTGAAATAGTAGCCAATCCGGCGAGTCAGCCGTTCATTTGGATACCACAACGAGACGTAGTAGGACATGCCTGGCCACGTGCCGGAGCCTACCATCCCAGAAATAAAACGAATAGCAATAAGACCACGGGAAGACTCCAATGCATGATAACAGGCGTAAACCACACCAACGGTGATGACAATTCTAGCCAACCAAGACTGAGGGCTGACTCGAGTCATTACCAAGTTCATGGGAACGTCGAAAATGATATAGCCCACGTAGTACAACGCAGATGCAGTGGAGATATCTTTTGCCGTCAAAGAGAGACGCTGGATCAATGAATGACCCTGACTTGTGTTCATGGTTAATGTGACACCATACACACTGGAACCAAAGGAAGTGAGGAAATAAAGGCACCACAACGCCGGGATGATGCGAAGATCAAGCTTGCGATAAATTCTGTCCAATTCCTTGGTGGTAGGTTTTGTCATACTTATGGTGTCCTCTTCGGGTGCGAGAGATGTACCCGTCAACTTGTTCTCGAGATCAGACATCAATTAAAAAGTAGAGGAGAGACCGAGAGAGAGCGCTTGGAGTTGTAGCTTGTTGTCAAAGATGTAGAGAAAAGCCGCGTATTTTATATAGTCCAATGCTTTTTTTTTTTTTCGACAATAAAAAGATGTTGGGTAGAATAAAACTCAGGGATTGGTGCCCTCCGCTTTTTTCAGCATCTGAGCCGCGCAGAGTCATCTGGGAGTCATCTGCATGACGGCACACAGTGATGACTACGAGTCGCTCTACTATTATACAAATGAAGGCGCTATCAGTACAGGAACCAATAAAAGACAACTTCATGTACGTTGAATTAAAGCGTACAGACTTATACGTCCGGTAAAGCGCTGTAAAAGGCTGTGCATACATTTACCTCAATTTACCAATCGAAGCGCTTTATCAGTGATTTGAGCAAATTCAACACTTTGGTCGATGCAGAAGCTATGTGTGATTGCATGATTTTGTGCATTGGTAGCACTTCCAATTTCAAAAAAGACATGAGGGCTATCGTGGTCATGGTATCTCGCCAAAATGTAGTCTCGAGTGTTATTGTGTACCCAGTAATCCTCGTGAGCAAAAAAGCTCCAGATAATGGTCCCATGGGACTGGGAAAGTTCTTTGAAAAACCAATCATTCAATGCATCATCTCTGTGGATCGTAGATAGCTCTTCTTTTGCAAGAGTAAGTGCCTGAAATACAATTCTGGGTGACTGGTAGATTTTGAAAGTAGCATCCACAGAATTTTTCCACGACTCAATCAGCTTCGGGTCACTCAGCACTGGTCGAGAGATGATAAATTTGCGTATAATGAAGCGAGCTAAAGATTCCGTCAAGATCCAATTCAAGAGCTTCAAAAACGATAATGCTGCGGTCACAATGGGAAGCATCTTGAAAAGACGCATGAACGCTACTCCGGAGTTGGACTTTGCAATGTCCACAATAGTAGGGCAGATAAGGCCAACGAATCTAATTTTGATCACTTTTTTCACAGCATCGTCCTCCAAAAGCCGCTTTATTACTCTTTGAGTGATATATCCCCCAACAGAATGGCATAAGAAATACACCTCTGTATGGCCGGCAAGAATCTTCTCCCTCAAGATGTGATATTTGTGGTTGACCTGGTAGTCCAAATTGTAGAACTTTGTCTCCCCTTGTCCCCCAGCCCTGACAAAGTCTCCTGAAGTCTGGAAACCGGCGTGAGAAATGGCCAAAATGTCAAAACGTGGATAGCTTTTGGAAAGTAAGTCGAGGTAGGTGGTGTAGTAGTCAATTAAGCCAGGGTTTCCCGGGATAAAGACCAATAAATTTGACCTCAGATCATTAGTGGAGTTGGGGATGAAATATTCCGATGTGAGAGGGTATTCTAAGTTGGTCCGAAATGACATTTCAAGCTGGAGCAATTTCGATTTAATGTTAACTAAGGGTGCATTTGAATCCTCAAAGGCGGGGGCGCGCTCAAGTTAATCCCATTGAACTCAATCCAGATGAGGAGACACTAAACAGAAATTTGAAGCGTATACAAGTAAATCAAGACTGGATAATAATTGACGTAGATTTTCGTATATAGTATCTAGACAGTGTTCAAAATGAGAATGTCACCAGAAGGCACATTGCCAACACAGGCGTCACCTGATCACCAATAGCTTCTCGTGTTATTGACTTTTTGCTTCCTACTTTAATGTATACATGATGCATTAGTGGTTGTGGAGATCAAAAGTATAGTGCTGGTATTCGATTTTGGTTTCCTCAGTGTCTTCTCGATGCAAATCTCTTTCGTGATAGTGAAGGGTGCCCGATTTGTGAAACATTATCACCACCTGAGTTCTTGTCCCGTAGTACTTCCCTCCAATGGGCGTTCGTTCTTCAGGAGAATAGTGAGTCTCTAGGGGTGGAATAAATATTGAATTCATCACCTCTTTCAACTTGCTATCGAAGTCTTTGCTTTGGCGAATCTCAGGGTCAAAAGTATCTGTGGATAGTAATCTGAAGCAAGCGGCAACTAGCTGCTCATGATTTAAGCAACTTTCTACTGAATCAGCTAATAACTGTGTTAGCAAACGAGTACCAAAATTGACTTTTGGCCAAGGTTGGTCGAACACAGAATTAGAAAGGCCAAACGTAAAGGCTTCAGCCATGTCCACATGCTTGCGTGTATTCCCAACCGCAGGCGAGTGAACCTTACTTCTTTTGCCTCTATTGCTCATTAAATTTAAGGGACACAAATTTTGATTAGCGTCTAGTTTCAACTGTCCGTATACCAAAGTGAAACCTCCTATCTGTTCCAAAGTAACACGCTCTGAATGGGGAGAGTTTCTAGATAAGAGCAGTTCTAGGTTTTCATACCATTCCTCATCGTTCAAATTGTTTGTCAAGTACTGGCATGGGAGAACGCCTCGGGAGACCTCGCTGATAACATGGGTTTGCTCCCTGTAATTGACCAAAACAGCCAACTTGCCCTTATTAGTAATACCAATCCATGTTCCTCGCTCGGGTCGCGCCAAGTCTAGGGGCGAGAGAATCTGACCTCCACCGTTAATAGGGCGTAGTGTAGCTAGCTGCGTTGCTCGTGCAAAGTATTCATCGCGATTAGATAGCAAGATTAAAGGATAGTCGGGATGCAATGTGGATGAGAGTAGAATACACATGCGTTTGGTTTGTAAAAATAAGCTTTGGTCTGCCTGTACTATTGGCTTACAGGAAACAGATCTTCACCATTTTGATGACTGCTCGCGCTCCTTATAGATTTGTGCACCCTCGACTACAACCACTTCTTTATAAACGGTATGACGATGCTTACCTTCAGCCGAAAATGAAATGAATCTTTGAGTTCATCGACCAAGATTACGAAATTCATGTTAATTTTATTTTGAATTCTAGTCAGCAGGCGATCTTATGACTGTCGAATGATGAATTCGCGAATGAATCCTCAAAGTGGTCCTCATTCTCATACAATGATTCGGAAATACGTTCCATCACAATTTCCAGCTTATCAGAATCCAAATCGCTCCCTATGTTGACAAACTTCGCAAAGTAATTTTCGGTGCTCGTTTGAAGGCGCTTGTCCGCCTCCTGTGATTGCCTGTGCTCAGTGAGATCGTGCCCCACACCTGAAATGCGGGGGCGGTTAACGGCTTCGGAAAAATCCGCATCAAGCTTAGTATTCAGAACAAGATTGGGTGATAGATTAAAACTCTTCTTGACATCAGTATATGATTCAGCAGGAGAAACTGGCGTGGGGAGCAAACCAGGGTTGTTGTTTGTGAGATTGAAATAGGGCGAACATGACAAGTCTTCTGCCGTGGGTCTTGCATCAGGATCCCATAAAAAGCAATACTTGATCGCTTCAGCGAGATCGTCATACTGCGGTGGCAAGATATGGTGGATAGAAGAACCCATTGTATAAGGCATAGTAAAGCCAAGATTTCGGGACAATTCCAATGCTTTCACCCATTTTCCACCTATATCGCCTCGGTTGGAATTTTTGGGGTGTCCGAGAATCTTGAGGACTTGCCAAATTTGATCTGTTTCATTTCTGCCGCAAAATAACGGCCTAAAGTTGACCAATTCTACTGCCACAGACGCAAATGCCCAAATGTCAATTGGCAAGGAATATTCAGTGTGTCGCAACAATATTTCTGGCGCCCGATACCATCTCGTAGATACATACGGAGTGAGAGTACGCACGGTCTTGATGTTCTTAGCGAGTCCATAGTCGCATAATTTGAGAACATACGCGTCATCAACCTTATCAGCTGGAATGTTCAGTTTCGAGCCAAAGTATTGCGAAGTTGATGACACCAAGATGTTCTCTGGTTTCACGTCACGATGAAAAAATCCGTGGCTATGAATATGCAAGATAGCATCGAGGAGTTGGGTGAGCATACATTTGACCACCTTTGGAGATAGTTGCCTGCCTGCATGTTTTTGGATGAATTGATATAGATTTTGGTTCATAGGCTCCATAACAATGTTTAACTTACCGGATAGATCATCTATGAAAAGGTTATAGATTTGTAACAAATTTGGGTGGGCTGGAATCGAAAGAATGAACCTCACTTCGTTTACGCGCAAATAATCTGCTGAGTTGGGTAGTTGTGTTTTCATAACTTTAACTGCCACAAGTCCGGTGGACTTCACATAGGATAAGTTTCCGTTTTTAATGGGATGCATCATGGTACCTAGTGCCAGAATATCTCTGTCGAAAAAATCACTTATGTTTTTTTTGTACTTTGCCAAAAGAGCGTACCCAAAACTTCCGTATCCCAAGCGGCTAATCATGTAGTAATTTTTTTGGAATGAATCGAGCTGCATAGCCAGAGATTTATAGTCAAGATTCATCACAGAGTCACCAAAGTAAAGTTGCAGATTGTAAATTAGTTGTGATCAATGTAGTTGAGGACACAAAGTAGTGAGGGCAAAAGAATTGATATAAACAACAAATGAAAGGTATAATGCTGTGAGGTGTTTTTTCTGTTTTCAGAAAATTCCCTCTTTCTTATTTTATACGTTCACAAATGAGTGTTGCAGCGGGGACAAAAGCCGCATTGCTGTTACTTTTTGCAACTGCTTACACGAAGAACGAAACCAATTAGGCAAGATTCCAAACCTACGAAAAGAAATACAATCTTTTCTTATATTGACACACATGTTCCCGAGTATTCTCTCATGGTCTTGATAACTGTCCTCTCTTCTTTCAACGAATCAGAGTATTGTCAAGTCTCTTTCAAATCTGAAGCACCCTCGGTTTTGTGCCATATGCGATTAATATTATTGTTCATGAAGTGAAGGAAAAAAAATGAACTTTCGACTGGGTTTCAAAATTTCGCTGATTCGAAGAACAAGTTACAGCCAGCTTTTTATTATACCCTTGACCATTCTTTGATGTATCCGTGACTTTTGGCTAGACTGTTGAATCATTTGTTCGCTTCCACTGACAGCTCATTTAATCCCGAAAGTAGTTGGCTATACTGTCATTGATTTCCTAATAATTTGTTCAAATTCCAGTTATTAGATTTATGTAGATCTAAGACTCACCTTAAGCTACAGGACCGTAAATAACGAATGGTGATGGAGTGAAATAATTTTTGGCGAGGTTAATTATAGTGATGCGTCAAATTTCTTGATCTTGAAACTATTTGCCGTTAAGATCACGCGACAACGAGTGAGACGCCGCGCAAAACCTGTAACGGTAATAAACATAAAATGAATCTTATCGATCCGCCGCAGAGTGCTAATATACTCTCCCCATTATTGGCTCAGCGAGAACGTTCTCTTAGTTCTTATAATAAAGCTTTTATCTTCAAATATATCTTCCGGCATATAATAGGTTGCGGCATTTGCCTTCACACCTCCAAAGGCTGATACCGTTAAGAAGAATAATTATGTACGAAACGGTCTCTGATTTTGGAGTGGATGCAATTGGTAAAATAATTCCTCTAGAGAGGGAAACATGCGTCGAAATGGTGAAGTACACGTTGACTTTGCCTGACTTGGAAATTGAATCACATCTTCTAGATTTGCTTGGTCATAGCGAAGAGAGCTACAAGTTCATATCTGAATTTCTTCAGCTCAAGAAGGAAGAGGACGAAAGCAATTCCAAGAAACTTGCTTCAAAGCAAGACAAGGCAAAATCGAAAGCGTCTTCACCTAACCCAAAGAGCAATGCTAAAATTGCCAATCAACATGCTCCTTGGGAAAAGATACAGAGAGCCCCACAAAAGAGTTCTCAAAGACTAGAAGGTAACAAGGAGTCTGTGACCATATCAGAATTAGCCGGACTCAAGCCGTCTAATAAACTTTCGGGCCAACAAGCCAAAAAGACCAAGAAGAAAAATCTTGATAATCTCAAGGATATCGAGGCTGCATTGAACGAATTAGAGATCGAAAAGGCGAAAGAGTCATTTAGCAAATTCGGATCCTCTGTTGTCAGGCGTACCTGTAATTGTATGGCCACAAGACATCCTCTTTTTGAGGTTGCGCCGAATTGCCTTAACTGCGGCAAAATTATATGCGTGAAGGAAGGGCTTCAGCCTTGTTCCTATTGTGGGACGGAGCTTATATCGGAGAAGGAAAAGGTAGAGATCATCAAGGTTTTACAGCTGGAGAGAAATCTTCTAGAAACTAAACAAGAAAACCCAAAAAACAAGCAGGTTCAGCAACAACCCTCTAAACTTGCGGCCCCCAAGAAAATTAAGGTTTCTTTAAGTGCTGGTGGTAATTTGTGGAAAGAGCAAGAGGAAGCTTTGAGAAGAATGGAAGAAGAATCCAGGAAGCAACGCGAACGAGAAGAACAAGCCGCCAAAGAAGAAGAGGAGCTTGAGAAGCAAATGAAAGAAATCGAGCATTATAACAGAATCAAGGACAGGAACCCAGAACTCATGAAAGCGCAAGAAAGACTTGAAACATTGTTGAACTTTCAAGCCACGGGAGCCGAGAGAACAAAAATCATCGATAACGCATCTGATTTCGAAATGCCGGACCTTTCGAGCGGCAGCATGTGGTTATCAGCCACGGAAAGAGCTTTGCAACTCAAAAAGCAGCAAAAGCAACTCAGAAAAATTCAATCTCAAGAGAAGGCAAGAAGTGGAAGAAGTACCAATGTATTGGAGATGGTGATAAAAGACGGGAAGGTAAAAATGGTGGAGAAGCTGGTATCTACAGGAGAGACAGATACAGAGAAAAAAGAAATCGATGAATTAAATGATATTATCAAACAAGAAAAATTGGATCAAGAGATAGCCATGGCTAAGAACACCTGGGATTATGAGCATGACGAGGACAAGTGGGAAAAACCTGTTTATGTGTTTCTGCCCAACAATAAGGCCACAGAGGAAACACCCCAAAATAGTAGGGTTCAATTGGGAGATTTGAATGGTGATGAACTAATTGTTGCATTGCCTTCTTGATAATCAATATATTATAATACAAATGCTTGGTTATGCTATTAAAATGCTTGATGGGTCAGCGTCTCTTCATACGTTGCTTGAACCTCTTTGTTCTCGGGTCATTGATCTTTAATCTTTGGTAGTTGTTACTAAGGGTTTTTTTCTTTCTACCTGAGGAGTTTAAGATATCAGGCTTGACGTAGATTTCATCTTCATTGTCATCGTCGTCAGTAATAACGTCGCTCTCGTCATCCTTAATTTGCATGTAGTCCTCAAAAGTTTTTTGCTCATAGTCTTGGATCTTTTGAAGCTCAGCATGTACATCTTTCCCATCAAACTCTTCCGTTTCGTGTTCTCCTCTGGGTTTAATTTTCCATCTTCTGGTGGTTCTCTTTTGGGTGATCCTTTTGCGCTTCCTCGACGTAGATGGCTCCACGCTTTCAGCTTCTTCCTCGCCCTCAACCACAGAAGCTTGTATCTCGCGCTCATTCTCTTGTTTCTGTGCCTTAAATTCCTGGTCCACCTCTAAATTTTGACATTCGTGGAACAATGCAGATAAACTCTTTTTGCTTCCGAAGGACAGAAGCCTGAGAGGCTTTAAAGGTGAGGGAGTTGTGTTGAAAGTAGCTAGAGAAACTGGCTCTTTGACCGGAGTGCTGTAATTGTTGCTTTTGATAGGTGACGCATCTGTATCATTAAACAGAAACATTTTATTGACCTTCCCCAAATACAAAGGAGTTTCCTCTCCCGCATTCGACTCCGCCACCTTTAACGGCTTTTGGGGGGATGATGCTTGTTGAAGTTGTGACAATACGCTTTGCTTTGAAGGAGATCTTCTGGAGGGGGTCAAATCTGTTAATTGAAGCTTGCGGGGAGCTTTTGTCGGAGTTTTGAAGGTATCAACGGAATGAGTTTTCTGTGGAGAGGGCAAGTAACTTAAAGACTTTTCTGGTGACGAATACTGGGGGACGGAACTTTCTCTGCCCTTCTTTTTGAGTGGAGAGGATTCTGGTGGACTGACAATCATGTCGAATATTGAAAGGACTTTCCCATTTGCTTGCGGTGTGGGACCAAATTCGGCATTAAACGCCAATTCTAGCTGCTCTGAACCATTGTCAGTTTTACTGACCATCTCATCTTCGACGTTACGTGTAGATTTGCTTTCAACTCGTTTTTCCGGAGGCTTTGCGGTCTTATCAGTTTCTTTTAGCTGATTATATGTCTTGTATGCTTTCCAAATTTCTTTATCAGCTTTGCAATCCGACTTCGAAGGGAGCTTTCCATTCTCAGCCAAGAATTGCTTTTCCCAATCTTTTATTAGCCGTTTGTATCGCAATAGCTTCGATTCAGACATGATGTGGAGAGGAAATGCGCGACGCGTTTTCAAATCTTGCGAGTTGAAATGCGAAAAAGGATCTAGCAGCCTTCACGCGAAATTATCCGAAGCCCAGGCTTCGAATTCAAAATGAGCTTTCAATGAATAAACGTCATTAGTATTCTTCTATTTTACATGGGAGATGGTATTTAGCTATTTACATCACAACAGGTCTACATACAGTTTGATTCCTTCGAAGGGAATATGCCCCGACGACTCGAACAATTCAAGAATGCTAGTCATTGACTTCTTGAACGCAGTCTTCTCATTTTCGGAATTGAAGTTTTCGTTGTTTGCTTGAATGCTTGCAAACACGGACCCAGCTATGGAACCACTATTGTTCCAATAATTTTCAAGAAATCGAAGGCATTGGGCTTTATTGCTGCGCATACTCAAGTAGACGCACATTCTAGTCCATTTCTCAACTGCCTCCGCTGGTTTGAAATTTTTCTCAAAGAAGATATTCTCCCACTCCAGCCAAAACTTGTCCCACTTACCTGCGTTTCCATATGTTAAAAGAATGAGCTCGCGTAATGCGGCCGTCGCTGCACATCCACTTTCAATCTTCGTGTTGTAGTCGATAAGATGCAAAATGCTTCTGGACTTGTTACCGGCCATACTTATCAATGGGCCAGGATGCGTGGTCACCACAGTTCCAAACTGGATGTATTTGTCAACATGCTGAGGCCCAATAATCGGATGGCTCTCTTCTGTGTAGCTCAATCGCCAGAGCAAAGGCACAAATTGGGGATTTGTTGACAAAGAGAACTTGTCATTGGAGAAGAGATACAAGGTAGAAATGAGATTAGATAAAGCATCCAACGAAGCATCCGCACGTTCCTTACCCTTGTAAGACTCGAAATGGGAAGAGTCTAGCAACAACTTAGTGTATTCGGTGATGTCATCAATCTTTTCTTGAGCCAAATCTTCGTGCAAGCTTTCCTGGCAGGTATATTTTTCCAATAGGGCATTTTCTACCTCGGTAAAAGACACCAACTCAGGCCTTATTAAATGCAACGTCCTCAAAAATTTAAATCTGATGCGATGATCCTCGATCGACAGCAGTAGAAAGCATTGGCTAAATGAATCCTTCAACTGCATCAAAGTTTGTGCGTTAGCAACTGCCGGTTGCTTTAGCAACTTGAAGTAGATTGAGTTCAAGTCTGACGACATAGAAGAGTAACTTCTGGCAAAGGTGTGAAGGCGCCTAATGCCACTGAAAATGTTGTCAGATTCTAGAGAAGAATTCAAATCGCTCGAGAACTTGTGAGAATCTTCTGGCTTGCACCACAAAGACTCTAAGTTCAACTCCTCTCTTCTAGGACTCGTCAACATATGTACGTCGACTCCCTCGTGATGGCAAATGACCCAACTATTAGGAGCCTTCCCATATTCATTGTCTGTTGCCGAAGGTCCTTTTCTTGCTCTTCTGATGAGTCTTCTGCGCATAGAGGGAGTTATAGCACTGGATACCATTCCTTCCATCAAGGGCACTGAGTTATAGGTGCGCTTAAGGTAGATTCTGAACTCGCTTGCAGCCTTGTAGATGTGCTTTTCAGATTTTCCCGTTGCAATGACAATGAAATCGATGTTTTTGTTATTTTCCTTGTATTCGTGGTCCTCAGGCAATTCGGCCATGTCAAACAACATAAGGTTGTCCAAACCATAGTCCCGGGCTAGAAGAGTCATAAACTCTTCAACTTGCGGAGGAGCATGGCCAGGAATCTCAGGCAATGTGATTTTTTTGCTTTCAACTAGCAGGGAGGTTATTTCCTCTCGCATGTACCATGGTATAGACAAATCTGACTCGTCAGTGGCGACCGTTTGTTCAGTTGCCTCTGGGGAGCTTCCTTCCGAAATCGAAGGAGCGTTACTGTAATTCCGCGGCACATTTTGAGCCACAGAAATCCCTGGGAGTGACTTCCGTGCTTTGATAACCGGAGAACTGTTCCGAAATAGGCGAAGCATTGTCTGGGGAAAGGAAAACGAGCGCCAGGAATGCCTAAGTAGATGTGCGATTGGTACAGGAACAAAGTACATGTAGCATAGTTCACAGGTGAGGAAGTAGCCAGTGCTCAACAGATGCAAGATGTTTGCAAGAGTCAATGAGACAATTTGTGCTTTTTTTTTTCTATATTAGCAGTAAGCCTGAGGCGTGCCCAATCACTGTGGAAACAATATTAAGATACCGTGCCAGGTGAAAGCGCTTGTTATTTTCAGACAAGAATATCAGTGACTATTCACAGGTTAGCCGGTTAACCAGTGGGATGATCCTTGTGGAACAAGATGAAGCTGAAATTCACACTGTATCTTCTCTACCCGCTTTGCTATCCAGCCCAGCCAGACCTAACCTGCACTACCAAGGTAGGCTCATCGCGAGTAGTGTCAAAAAAATTAACGCTACCCGTTAAACCAAAACGCTATGGCCAAACTAGTACATAACGTGCAAAAGAAGCAGCACAGAGAACGTTCACAGACCCTGGAACGGGCCAAGTATGGCCTCCTAGAAAAGAAGAAGGACTACCGGTTGAGAGCGGCGGACTTCCACAAAAAGCAAGCAGCATTGAAGGTGTTGAAGCTGAAAGCATCGCAGTACAACCCCGATGAATACTACCATGCGATGACCCGTAAAAAGACTGACGAAGATGGTATTGCCATTGTTGAGAGAGAAAGCAGCCAGTCGCTTTCTGCCCAGCAATTAAAGTTGCTCAAGTCTCAGGATGCCAACTACGTGAAGACGTTGAGATTGAACGAGGTGCAAAAGATAGAGAAACTCAAAAACAAGTTAGATTTCAAGGCAAGTGGAAAGCACACTGTATTTGTCGACTCAGTGGAAGAACGCGAAGGGTTTTCCGCCGAAGAATACTTCAAAACAGATGCAAGCATGCTAGAGAGAAGAGAAAACAGATTGCGGCTAGCGCAGCTTGAAACCAGCGACAAAGTCATGAAGAAAGATTTGTTCACTGATCAAGAAGAGAGAGACAAGCTCGAGAAGGAAAAACTAAACGAGTACAGGTTGTTGAAAGAGAGGATGAACAGAGAGAAGCAGTTGAGAGAGGTGGAGCAGAAGATGGAGACGGCGAAGGAGCTAATGAAGAATGGCGATCGCCGCAAGTTGCGTGATGCTGACGGGAACGTACACTTCAAGTGGAAGACCCAGAGAAAGCGCTGAGTGTTGAACATTCATGAGATCATAGATATTGCATACATACCCCAAAATCATCGTACTTTTATTCTATCTTCGGCCTCACTCTCTGTATCTACAAGCTATGCTGCCGTCGAGACTACGTCAGATATGCCTTCTTTCTGTCTATTACCTAACACATTTTCCCTAAGAAGAGGCCGGCATGTCCATGCGCCTAGTTCTCACTATCAAAGCTGCGGTTGATGTAGTCCACAAATAAAGGCGTGATTCTATCGGCATCCACACTGCGCATTCTGTTCAAACTGATAAAAGTGCGTCTCATTCTTTGTAGCTTAGCGATACTGACTGACGTTGAAGGCATTTCGATCACCAATTTTTCCTTCGCATCGACAATGACTTCTCCGCCAATGGCCGAAAGCTGCTGGTGCTGAATGATTTTGCTGATGACTTCCTGGGTACGTTTGTCCAAGTCTTGCAAATAGTTGTTTCCCAGAGTGGGTTTCACTAATGTGGCCGCATTTGGTGGAGGGGGTCTTTTGAGCACAAGAGCATCCCACATTTCGTCTATTGGCAAGGATTCATTTTCGAAGTCACTCACGACAGTGAACAATGGTGAATCCCATCTAGAGTCGGCGTTGGGTTCTTCATATCGCATCTGCAACTGCGAAATCAACTGAACATCCCATTTATTGGTGTGATTGGCATTCCATTCAATACATTTCTCTATTGGGTTCATCACTTGAACGACACAGTGTGGTGTAACAACACCCTTAGCCTCGCAAAAAAGCTGGTAACGAAATCCTTTAATATAGGAGAGTGAGTCCAAAATGACGAAGGTTGTCCGCGAGAGGTCTCGTTTCACAGCAGACATCTGAGTGCCTCTTGCATGCTTTTCGGTATTAGACTCCATATAAGTATCATGGGAGATTCCAAGGGTTTCATCTGAATGGTAGATGATCTTATAGTTGTGACCAGGGGCATTGGAAGCTTTAGCGTCTTCGATTCTAGCCTCAAGAAGGCTCATGAGTTTTTTAGCCCATGTTGTTTTCCCTGAGCACGGAGGACCTGTAAATGTTACCAAGGGCATTTTTTATTCGATGGTTTTCGTCAAGTGCTAGTGCTTTTCTTCAACGGCACGTATGGAACGTTCTAAATGGTACGCGAGATGGAATTTTCACGATGGTGAGCCGCGAATTGTCAATTACTCCACATTTATCTTTATCGGACACTAATATTTTTAGACGCATATTGCTTTCTGAGGCACTTATCTCACCTTGTTTTGACAATCTCATGTCATTTGTTCCAAGAAAAGTCTTTCCTGATTATCGGCTTCCGCTCTCCAACTTTAAAGGGCATCACCAAAAAGCGCTCACAAAGTTTGGCCACTTGGCACCCCAGGTTGATTTGGTGCTAGAAGTTAGAGACTCTAGGGCTCCAATATCTACGACGAATGTCCTTTTCGATCGTGTTTTGGCACGTAAACAAAAGTTGATTCTTTACAGCAAACAAGATCTTTCGATCCTCAAGCCAGCACTACTAGCCAAATGGCATGCTAACGAAAAGTTTCTTTTCGTCGATACCCGATCTAAGAAGGACGCAAAACGAATTTTGCAAGCGATAGAAACACATTACGATACAATGGTGCCTCCTCCCCCTTTGGGGTTACGCACCATGATTATAGGTATGCCTAATGTGGGGAAGTCTACCTTGGTCAATACCTTAAGATCTGTGGGTTATATTGCACTGTTAGGCGATCGTGTTTCTACTAAAAAGACAAAAGTAGCAAAAACAGGTGGCCAGCCTGGTGTTACGAGAAATACAAGTGAGATTATTCGTTTGAGTAAAGATCCGGATATCTTGGTGTACGATACGCCGGGCGTTTTCCTTCCTACTGTGAAAGATGGGGAGACCATGCTTGCCCTTGGACTTGTGGGATGCGTCCATACTTCTTTTATTGACCCGGTGATCCAGGCTGACTACCTTTTGTATCTTTTAAACCTACAAGATGGCACAGGCGCAAAGTACAATGAGTATATGGGTCATCCTACCAACGATATCCACGAGCTTCTTTATAACATCGCCAAAACAAGAAAAACTCTTCACAAAGACGGCTCATATGATGAATTGGGAACTTCCACTTACTGGGTCAACTTGTGGAGACAAGGAAGAAATCATCGATACAGAGGCTTGTTCGATAAAGCTGCGATACAAGAGGCGGATGCTTCTGAAGTGAAGAAGCTATTGAAACTTGAACAATCCCGTGTTAAGGAAACTACTGTGCACTCGAAAATTGTGAATAGCTTGGGCGAGGATGGCACAGGTTCCTCAAAGAACAGAAAGAGAACCGCCAAAGATAGGGAATTCGACTTGAGAAACCAACTTTTCAAGTTATAGAAATGAAAAACGTCAACAACTTTATAACTATCCTAGTTAAAGAGCTATAATGTCATCAACTTTATTACTATCCTATAGACACCAAAACTTTAAAGACCTTAAAAACCGAAATCAGGAACAGACCCGTAGTTACCTTCATCGGCACCATAATTCCCTTTTTGCTCGTAAATCGCCTCATTTTTAGTGACCTTCTTTTTCTTTAAATCGACTTTTCTCAAATATTTGATGTCCAATTCTTTTATTAGTCTTTTGCCCGTGACTTGGGACCCTAAAGACATCTCTTTTAGCCAATTGAGACATGCATTAGAATTCACAATCAAAGCATTTTCAAGATTCATGAAATTCGTTGCATCCTTGCTCTCCTTCAAAGCTAGCTCAACAAATTTTGGTTCCTGACAAAATCTTGTCCAATCACTCACCTCTAAAGATTTTAAAAGGGCTTTTTTTAAATAATTGGAATACTTGTTGGAGCCGAAAGAATTGCAGATGAATGGGTCGGTATTTTTCACGCTCGTCGGTAAATTTAACTTTGAGGAATCAGACCCCTTCATCGTCACTTTATAATTGTTGATTGTAGTCTTATAGTCTTCTGGTTCACCCAAATCCTCCGTATCGGCCAATGTCCATGCGTTAACGAATTCATCCATAAGTTCATCCGTCTTTGACACTGCAGATTGTGCCTCAGTTGAAATTTTAGCCCTCTGTATTTCTTCAGTCTTCTCGGCCAACCTCGGAAAATTTCCGATCTTTTCGTCTTCTTTAAACGGCAAGCGAATAAAAATGTAACAATAGGAAAACTCAGATCCCTCCTTCACCTTTACAGGAACCATCGCACCTATCTCAATTTCTTTCGCTTGTTTTCGAACCAAACGGGCAATAGCAGCAATTCGTTGCTTATAAAGCGCTTGGCAGAAAGCAAAATGTGTGAGAGTATTTTTGAATGAAGAAGATTTCTCAGGGACAACGAATGAAGCTTCGTCAGTAAAATACGAGTAAGGGATGGAGGATATTTTCAAGAAACCAAAAATGTCAAAATCGGACGATATTTCTAACCTCGATGCATCCCGTAAGTCTGAATCTAAAGCAAGCAAATCAAAGTTAGAAAATTTGAATCCGGGCACCGTGTCTTCGTCCGCTAAGAAAATTTTATCGCATTTCCTGTCATCAGCGTTTTCATCATCGAACAGCTCCCCTATATTCTGAAAATCTTTTTCCCAAACATATGGTTTTGTAATCCTTTCCACTCTGACAACTTTATCTCCATCAACAATGTAGTCGTGAAGGTTACGTGACAAAATATCCGATTTTGCCGCAGGGTAGACCTCGACCTGCCAGACTAAGCACGAGTCATCCTCAGAAGGATCATAATTTTTGTCATTGACAATTTTGGAGAAATCAGATCCAAAGCGGAGGTCCCCTCTGTACGTAGGCATTGGCCTTGTCTTCTTCACAGCCGGGAAATAAGTTGACAACTTAGATGCTTCTTTGACACTTAAAATATGACCCTGGTCAAATTGCTGAGCTATCAAGTCCCAGTCTCTTTCCACGGTACTGGGTTTGGAAGAATTGAAATCTGCGCCAATCACGACCAAATTGAGAGCCAAATCCTTGATTAGGTTCGGTAGCGCTGCCGCCTTGCTCTCAGAGAAAGATTTCATTGGCGAGTCTGATGATGTTATAACCACTATGTTGCGCTTAAATGCCTTTTTTCTTGTTTGCTCGAACAAACTCACAGAGAACACAAGTGCCTGAAAACCATCACTGCATTCAGGTATCTGGTCTTTATTCGGAACCAATTCTTTTTTGAGTTGCTGGAGCTGTTTGTAACTGGGCGTCTCGAAGTCCACAAGGACGTTGATTCCTCGAAATTTCCCCGTTTCTGCTAAGGCGTGTCTCGTTCCTGAGGAGTGGAAGGCCACTACTGAAATATAATCAGTTTTCAAGCCCTTCATAAGCTTTGTCGCTATCGTGTCAAATAAGTAGCCGCATTCCTCTCCAGTTAAAGTGGGTGCTAAATCTACCACAAATACAGTCGCTTCTTTATCAGCCATTTAGGTGAAGAGTGATGATAGTGACGTTACTGTATGCTATTGTATCCAACGCGCGCGTGCGGCCTGAATCTTGGGGTATAAGGTTCTACTCAATCCTCTAAATCCAAAGCAATTGTGAATTCCACTCACTGAAAAAACACTCACTTAAAAAGGACAGCTAATGTAAATTTTCCTTTATCAAGGTGTATGCCTTTGTTTCAGGAGAGAATTTGTGGGGTAATGTTATGTCTATAAACACATGAATGGGCTCTTGTAATGGGTAGGACATCAAAATTATAACTACGTCGGGCGTCACGGGCCTCTCGTAGGCGTGGCTAAATCTACTTTAAGATGCACCGATACAAATATTTCGCTTGCACACAAAGTAAAATTGACAGCTACTGATGCTCAATGTTATTGCGAATTATTGCAAGACGGTCATGTAAGACTTGTAGCATGCTACCAACGGGCCATTTTCTATTTGGACAGTATGCACGCCTAATTTACGATTATCATATCGCCTTACGCTTTTCTCTACGAATTCCCAACTCAACACCCGTGGAATTCCTTCTTTACTGGTATGTCGAACCATAACAACTCGCCTTACTATCCTCCCTCAAATCTGCGCTACCATGCGCTACTACCTAGAGCAGATATCGCAGGTCACAATTACCAGACAGGCCAATTCCACCAAACCATTCCGTCATTGGTCTACAATCATGAACCTTATTCTGCTCCCGGGCTGAACAATCTGATGTTTCCATTACTGAATCCAGAGCTGCAAATGTCTAAACAAAACACCCAAAACTCCATTCCGCTAGTGTACAACCCTTTGGGTCAACAAAGGCAATTTACCCAGCCAAACACATTTGGAATGCATCCGGGACCAGTTTCGAACGCATCTGGGATGTACTTTGTTCCGCAAGGACATGTTTATCCTCACCCTAGATCCATTGGTGATGAAAGATACCTAGGAACGCGGCCAGTGTTTAACGAACGGTTACCTACGAACTTAACAAAACTTTCTGGAGAATCTGTTCCAGTGCTGATGCCCCAGGCCAAATTCCATGCTGGGCAAAACCCTGAGACAAATTCCATGCATAAACCCAGTATGTATGTATCGGGTGGGAATGTGATGGGGTATGGGACCAGCCCTAGTTCTGCGGAAAACGACACGAAGCATTACAAGCCAACACACACGAAGAAGAATTCTCGTCCTAAAATCAACAAAATTGTTAGCAGTCTGAAAAAGGATTTCAAAAAAAATAGGTTCGAAATTGGGGAGAATAGCAATGACGAGCTATATGCCAAGTTTCTGGAGGTTTTGGGGATACAACGGGCAAGAACAGACTTGCGACAAACTTATAGGCTCATAATCGAGGATCCGTTGGAGCGTAAGCTATTTGATTTCTTTGTCAACCATCTTTCGGTTTTTATCGATGTGTTCTTAGCTGACAAGCACTTTCAAAAAATTATTTCCGAGTTAGCACTCTATGATGAAACCCGTTTAATACTTGACTCGATATTCTGCTTCAGCTCACTCATTTTCCAGCGCATGAGTCCGAGTGAAATCGACCCCTTATGTCCCTTGAAATACTATCAGAAGGTTGTCAACTCAATTAGATATCATTTGAGTCTTCCCGCGGCTGATACGCCTGAAAGTGGTATCTTAGCCCGTTGTCTTATCAGCACTAATATTCTATGCATCTATGAGTTGTTTTTCATTGCTACCGATAGCACTTATGTTAAAGGTGCTGGTAGTATCCTCCTGTCAATTTTATCGAGATGGAACAAGTCGGAAAGTCTACTCAGAGACTCTCCTTTTTATAACACTTGTTTTTGGGCGATGTTTGTTTGTGATTTGATCTTATCCCTCAAGTTGGAAACATGCACTTCTTACTCCTTAGAGAAGACTTGGAGGGCATGTGAGCCAGCATTCTTCGAAAGTTTTGAAACGTACCCAGAACAGGACGAAGTGAATGGGGGAGAAAATTCACAATTGTTACAATCCAGCTACTTGGTATCTCGTAAATCTACTACCTACTGGCTACATAAGATTATGATGATCTATTGTGACATTACCGAGTATTTAAATGCTAGTGAAGTCATAACAAAAGAAGATTATGACGCAAATTTTAAGTTCGATAAATGGAACATGTTGCTATCGAAATTGAATGACTATGAGGCAAATATGCCCATATATTTGAAACCTTTGGTAACTAAACCGTCTGGTCCAGATCGTCTCTTTCCTCTCATTTATTTCAGAGATGAACAGACCGCAATTGTCACTTTGAACTTCAAGCTTGCAAAATTGTCACTTCATCTGGCGTTATGTCGCAACACCGCAGTGAGAAACACGGAATTAGTGCGGAAAGCTTTGGCCAAATACCCTCCTGACTTTGAAGAGACGTTATGTAAGGATTTGATAGGCATAATGTTAACCTATGACTCGAACCAAAAGATCTGGCCCGTCAACATTCATGTGTTGCGCCAAGTATCTAAATACTTGAAAAAAGACTCAGCTGAGTATAAGGAATTGAAAAATCTTGTGATAAGAATTGCAAAATTCATGCACGCTGGCACAAACGTGATGTCCATAATTGAGTCTAATGAAACCACACGCCCCGAACTTTAATTTACTTCCCACTCGATAAATGTTCAAGCTGAGCTACGACGATTATTTAGACCCTATTGGGGTTCTTTTCTTATACAATGTGATTTTGTGATACTTCGGCTATTCATACCTTTTCCTTCAATTGCAAAACTAACGCAGTTCTGGAAGGAATATAAATGAAAATAGCATTGGAACGATTGTTCCATTCCTCAGGGGACGTTTTGAATGTAATCTTGTTTCCGGATTCAGTGGTGTCAGTGATTCTGTTGAAGCCACCATACTTTTCCTCATCCGAATTAAGAACAATTTCATACTCACCCGCAGTTTCCACGCCCAATTTGTAGTCTGGGAAAGATTCTGTAGGGTGGAAATTGAAAATAAACAAAAGACCATTTCTTTCAAAGACCACGACCTTATCAATCTCATGTTTCAACGACACATAAGCTTGGTTGGATTGTAAAATACCATACTTGGTATCCAAATGAGCCATAGCCGCGTCAAATTCAAAGAGATATTTGTAGCGCAACAAATCGTCATGGATCAAGTTAAACTGGCGTCTCGCATAATGGTATGACTCTCCATTGCCTTCTCTTGGAAAGTCTAACCACTCAGGGTGGCCAAACTCATTTCCTTCAAAATTGAGGTAGCCCTCACCTCCTAAACTGAAAGTGATGAGCCTGATCATTTTGTGAAGAGCAATACCTCTTGATACAACATCTGTCAATGGAGAGAGAACTGACATATTGGTGTACATCTCTTTGTCCATGAGCCAGAAGGCGAGTGTTTTATCACCAACGAGAGCCTGATCGTGAGACTCGCAGTAACTAATGCACTTTTCGCCGTATCTTCTGTTTGTCAAATTGAAAACAATGTTTCCTAAGTCCCACTCGTCATCCAGCAAGTGCTTTAAAATCTTGATCCACATATCTGGAATTGCCATCGATAACCTGTAGTCAAAGCCAATTCCACCGGAAGAGATGGGCAAACATAAAGTTGGCATTCCGCTGACGTCTTCTGCAATGGAGGTAAATTTGAATCCATTTTCCTTCTCACTCAACTCTGCTAGCAAACTGTGAGCGAGCATAAGATAAGTAATTGCTTCTTCCTCTACCAAATCAGGATTGAAGTACTCGTTATAATCACCACTGAATCCGTAGCCCAAACCGTGGTGCTTATATAACATACTTGTGACACCGTCGAATCTGAATCCATCAAACTGATAAACCTCTATGAAGAATTTTAAGTTAGATAACAAAAACCGCAATGTCTCATAATTAGAATAGTTGAACAAGCGGGAGTCCCATAAGTCATGCGCACCTTTAGCACCGCCATGGAACAAATAGTGATCAGTGCCGTTGAACATGTTCAAGCCGTCCTCGACATTCTTGGAGGAGTGAGAATGGACCACGTCAAGCAAGACCTGTATTCCCAAACCATGAGCCGTGTCTATCAACTCCTTCAATTCTTCGGGAGTGCCAAAACGAGACGAAACGGCAAAAAAATTTGTCACCTGATAGCCAAATGAAGCATAGTAGGCGTGCTCCATGACTGCCATCAACTGAATAGTGTTGTATCCCAATCTGTGGATTATTGGGAGCATGTTAGCGGTGAATTCCTTATAAGACGCGATCTTGGGCTCTGGGGAAGAGATACCGACGTGAGCTTCGTAAATTTTCAAACCATCTGTTTTGGCAAACGCAGGGCGAGAATTCTTGAACTTGTATGTTTTGTCTGGGTTCCAGAACCGAGACTCATACAAAGTGTTTTCTGTCGATGGAGTGGTTCTCAAAGACCATGGGTCGAGGCGAAAAATCCGTTCTTGTGAAGGAAGTACCATGGAAATCTTGTAACGCGAATTGTGCCCAACCGCATACTTTCCATCCCTTGGGGGAATCGCCAACTTCCACAATCCAAAGTCATTGACTTTCTCGTACACGTGGGACTCGGTGTTCCAGTCATTGAAGTCTCCCACAAGTGACACCAGAACCACATTGGGAATGTACTCCAACGATACAACATTTTTGGTTTTTGGGTCCGCGTGGAGCCCGTACGACTCATAGCCTGAAGCGAACGCAGAGAGACAGCCTTCTGACTTATTCAATGTTTCCAACCATTGCTTATGTTGTAATTGGCGGCTGATGAGTGCATTGGAATAAGGTTCCAACCACGGGTCTAAGTCTAACGCTCCCTTAATTAGGGCCTTGTTATCCGAGGCCGAGGAATCTGAAACTGAGGACATTAATGGGGATTTATTCAAAAATTGATAAAAACTGTTTCAGCTTTCGATTTTCGCAAGTGTGAAGAAGAAAAGAAGGGTCGTGGTAGGCGTACTTTAGCTCTCGAAATCATACATCATGCAAGCCACCCCGCTTCTTGCATATAATGCTGGCACCACTGCTTGGGAAATCTTGTTTAGGCAAGTACGCGCCGCACCTGTTTCAACCCCGGACAAGAGTCGTCAGCTTCTCCGCTAGATCAATCAGGTCGTTGCGGGCTTATAAATGGTTGACTTTGCTGGTTTTGATTACAATTTCGACGAGTTTTGTACGTCAAATTATACGGCGTGAGTTGAAACGAGGGGGGCGTTGTCCCTTTTCTCAGAATAATTATTCGGTGCAGAACATTCTACGCAGTCAACCCGCCCATAAAATACGAGAAAAGGCCATAAAGCAATGTTGACTCCAGTAAGTGTAACGTAGATGAAGCATTTCGTAAATCTTTGGGATTATTATCCTTAGGCTTTGTGTGATTTGGTCAAATTGCATGAGTACTCAACCGCGAATGGGAGGCTGATAATCTGCGCTTTACATTGGATCCCAGATTCTTCTGGTTGGCCGGTCTACCCTAGGAAGAATTCCTTTTTTTTTCGTCATCTGATTACCTTGACATCAAACCGTATATATCAGTAAGCGCTAAAGTCTACCGCCCATGTCTTAACACAACCATCCAAGCCGGTAGAAACGAAGGCACCGCCCTTTTCAGAATACTCGAGCCACACCAAACCAGAAACACCCGTTTGATGCGCCAAAGGAAGCTTCAAGACCTTAGAGGGTCTTTCCACGGAGTAGACGAAAAGGCCGCAATCTAAGCCACCGCTCAAAAGGAATTTGGAGTCTTTTGTCCATTGCGCATCATTGACCTTGCTATTGTGGAATGCCCATCGAGAGGTAACGACGCTTCTGTCCTCAGTATTGTACAATGTGTACTTACCTGTGGTTTCGGCTACGGCCGCGTATTTTCCGTTTGGCGACACCTTAACTAGCGTAGGGTTCGCACGCAACGCCGGGTAAGAAGCAACATGTTCGATGGCCTGTCCGACAGAATACTCCTCGACACGCTTGGCTACCTCGTTGTTGACAAGGATACGATCGGAGTCAGGAATTGCCGAAACGCATGAAGAAACAAAATTCAAGTCTGTGGAGGCCAAGAGTTCAAGCCCATCATTGTAGAGGCTCATCTTATTCTCTTGTAGCACCACCACGCCTTGCGAGACTGCTACAGCTTGCTTCGGCTGGCCATCTAAGTCAATGGATTTGTCAGTGCCATTCTTCCATACCTTGAGTCTGTCGTCCCATCCAGCAGTAAAGAGACCCGAGGAGCCGGGAGAGATACTAGAGATATAGTTTGAGTGACCCTTTCTGTCGCCGAATGGCTTGGCCTGTGCCTCCAACTGGGAGCCGGCCACGTCCCACTGCTCGAGAGAGCCGTCAGAGCCTCCGGTCACCACCACTTTATCAAAAGATGCGGCCGCCGTGATTGCACGCTGATGGCCGTAGATGAACTTGACAGGCAGAGTGCTGTCTGGCGCAAATAGGTTCAAGTCTCCGTTGAGCGAAAGTGATACTATGTAGTCCTTGGTCACAGTGACACCTACCTGCTGGTGATCCACACAAACGGCATCAGAAACGATGTAGGTGTGCTTTTCGGACCAAGAGTCCACCTCCCAGAGCTTGTTGGAGTTGTCAGCAGAACACGTCACAAACGAGGTAGAATCTGCGGTCCAGGAAACACCGTAAATTCCACCCGCGTGTGCGTTCTCGATTTTTTTTACCATCTCGCCGGTTTTCCCGTCGTAAACAACTATAGTGCGATCGGAACCGGCACTCACCAACCACTTGCCGTCGGGCGAAAACCTCACGGCCCGCACGGTATTGGTGTGGTGGCCTCTCACACTCTTGTCGAACTTGAACGGAGGCCCCGCGAAAAACACAAGGGCCTTGTCGTTTCCGACTGTGGCCGCACGGTACGGTCTTTGTGGCTTGATGTCCACTGCGTTGATGGCCTCGGAGTGGCCCTGGATCTCGCCGATGGTGTTGCCCGAGTCCCACGTAAAGCAGTGGCCAAACTTGTCTTTGCCCTGGCCCACAGCGATGATCCGAGAGTTGTCCGCGTCCCATGCAATGGACTTGATCGGCCCACTCAAAATCTGGAACTCGCTCTTGACTGAAGGCTGGTCGTACCCGGCCTTGCCGACAACCGCCGAGTCCCAGATCTTCACCTGGCCCGACTCATCGCCCGAGGCGACGTAGTTTCCGGAAGGCGAAAATGCTGCCACCGTGGTGGGGAATGTGTGTTTGGTGAACTGCACGGGGTTCAGGTTGCCGTCCAAGGGGAGAACGATAACGGATTTGCCCGCCACGTAAGCAATTCTATTGTTCACGGCATCGTAGGAGAGAAACGTGGAATTGGCACGTGTGGTGGTGGGGTTTGGTGGGTATAATCCAGTTTGGGTGATCATGGTAGGGACTTTGATCGGATGGAATGCTAGGTGAGAGTAAATCTGCCAGGTGAGAGTGCTCGAGGGTGTGCACAGGGTTTATCGTGGCTCGATTATGGCAGAATGGGGAAACTAAAACTACAGTGGGGGTCACTGGGTTAGTGTCTTTTCAGAGCAGGTCTAGCCTCTCCCTAGTATACACGGTTTATGGGTGGATGGCGAGGACCCGAACGCCCGGAAGCCTAGTCTCTCGCACTGGGTGCCCGCTAAACTGCGGGTGATTTCGATTGTCTGTTCATTTCTCCATCTTTGGTACCCTCTGATCATCTTTCTTCTGTCATCCACCCGTCGTCATCTCCTCTATCTTATCTAAACCTCTGGGTGAAGATCCGGTCCACGCCGGCTTCGTCGTACTCAGCCTTGCTCACCCAGATCTGGTGGAAGGTTCCCAACGAGGCCAAAACACTGCCTCCGATCCACGCCTGGTTGACTCTCTCGTTGGCATTCCCGATTGCGTGGAGTCTGATCTTCAACCCTGGATTGGCAGCCAGCAACTCTGCATGGAGCCGCTCCGTCAACTGCGGCAACAACGAAACACCACCTGTAATTATGATGTTGTGCGCTATAGACGTGCGCAAGTCAATGTCCACCGATGCAATGGTGTGCGAGATTAAGTGGCTCAAGCCTCTTATCGTCTTGGCGCCGGAGTCGGGCATCGGAGTGGGCGTAGACTGGCTGGAGTCGTTCTTGCGTGCACGCTTTAGAGGTCTGTAGTCGTCGTAAGGGCTGGAGATGGACAACTCGCCGTTGTTGGGTGGGTATTTTTCCGCGAGCTTCTCGTCGGCAAATGGGTACGACGCAGGGTCAAACAACGCATCGGCCAACCGGAAGCGGTCCTCGCCCACCTCAATCGACTGGCCCGAGGGGAGCTCCATCATCCGTTTCTGGTCGTCTTGCAAGTAGAGCTCTTTGATCAGCGCCGCGTGGCTAGCACTGGTGCTGTTCATCTTCTTTTCCGGCACCTCCAACAAGAGTTCCTTGAACTCTTCGTAAATTTTTTGCTCTTGGTATTCGTCAAAAGACTTGGTGATACCATCGGGAACGGCGCGAGGTTTGTAGTCCGCCGCGGCGGGGTACACTGTGGCGGTTTTGTCCTTGACCTTGTACTTGGGCACAAGCGATAGGTCTGGGTACTTTTGGCGCAACACATTGCCGATTTGGTCGTTCAAGAAGCGGCCGCCGTAGTTGGTCTTGGTGGAGTTTTTGAGCAAGCAGATACCGTCCACCACTGGCACCACGCTCACTGTATCGTGACCAACATCCACCACCAAACACGTCAGTCTTCCTTGCTGGAACGACACGCATGTCGGGGTGCGGGCAAGATACAACGCGGGAAAGTTGAACTGCTCGTAAAATGTCTCCACGAGCTGTTGCCGGTAGGCCTTGTCTGTCCAAACCGGCTCCGTAATGAGGATTGGTTGTTCTTGGTAGTCCAACTTCATGACGTCGTCAAAGTAGTATTTGTACTGCTCCATGGCGCCGTCCCAGTCTTGGACCATGCTCTCCCTCATGATCGGGATGATCTGGGTCTCCGCACGAGGGTGCTCGATGGAGCCGCCGAAAAGTGCCTTGCCATCTTTGGTTTTCGCATACTGTGATGGCACGATCACCTTGGGAAAATCGTCACCGGAGTATCCGATTCTGGTGTTGAAACTGCCCGCATCTAGGACAATGGCGTTGATTTCGTCGCCTCCATACACCGTGGCGGAGTTGCTGGCGGACATTGTGGATATGGTATGTCCAGTTGGTGAGGGAAATCAATAAGTGGATGGTCTGGATGTATGGGTGTTCATGTGGGTGGATGCACATCCAGAGTCGACTGAGTTCGCACGGTCATATTTTGCAGTCTATGCCTTGCACATCATACTTTAGGCTTACTTTAAAGTGATTGCGTTGATGACAGGAAATCAAAATTCGAAGGTCTAAGATGCTTATGCTCGATAGAGGCATATGTGGAAGATTGAATACGGTAGAAGCAGACGGGTAACGAGATTAGTTATTCTCGAGCAGTGGAGGTTCGCAATTAGAACTTCAAAGGTCTCCATGCATCATGTAACGATGTCGCTTCGAGTAAAAGGCAACCTTTTGGATCAATGAAGGCGCTTCGAGTAAAAGGCAACCTTTCGGATCAATGAAAACGCTCCAAAGCCCCACAAATTTGTATTTTCCCTGAATTAACAACGGGTGTTCCCGCTTAGTGCACTGCATTGCGAATTTCGGCTGATTTCGTCACCGGACTATGGGTTTTTTTTGCAAAGTTTAAATAACGAAAAATAATCACAGAGATAACTTTCGATCTTGAAGCAAATATCTAATCACGCTTATAATGGACGTAAAAAGCCATTCGTGTTCTTAAGCAGTGGGAAGGTCAAAGGTTCTCCTCAATCTGAAGGGAAACATTGCCCGAAAACATAAGATATTACCCGCTTCCATATAAATCGCCATCCCATTTCTGCTACAGTCAAATAGGTATGAATATTCACATTATCGCTAAACCATGGCGGGATCCTTATTCTGTTCCCTACAAGATTCTGGCCTCAGCCTCGATGAGACTCACCAAAAACTCGGCCTCCAATCTCTTTCTACCCTCCTTGACCCAGTCGTCCGCCAACTTTCTCGACCAGCCCTTCAAGTTGGCCACATCTTCGACCGCAGCATCCAATTCACCTCTGACCAAGCTATTTTCCACTCTGGCGATGACAGACTCAATGTCCTTGCCATCAGGCTTTGCACCCTTCACGGGCAACAACAACTTGGAGAAAAGAATCGACGACAAATGGCCCAACAAACCAGCGTTAGGAGGCAACAACGACGCCGATCTCAATTCAGGAGTGATTTGCTCCCATGCAGTCAACAATTGTGGAATCGTCAAGATGGACTGACTGCTCTCGCCATTGAGAACAGGCTTCAACTCGGACACTGCCAAGTTAATCACCTCATCTTGCGATTTCGCAGTCACCGACTCCAAGTTGGCCACATACAGTTGGTAAAACTTAGCAGCGGAGTCTTCGTGGGTTTGAAACAACAAAGATTTCAATTTTCCCAAAGACTGTTGAACCAAGGTCTTCGAGCTACTCGCAGAAATTTGCTTCTCAAGCGACGCGGCAAAGGCCTCGACCTCCTCCAATCTGGAGTTGACTGCCTCCAAGTTTTTCAATCTGGAGTTTCTCTCCAGGTCGATCTTGTCCTTCACCAAAGCCTCAAATCTCTTAGTTTGCTCCACACGGACCATGGAAGTAGCATTGACCGCAGCCTGGCTGATGGCCTCCTTGGCAGCCTCCACCTCCTTGGAAAGCTTGGCCTTGTACTTTTGCTCCAATTGGAGCTTTTCTGAGTTGAACTGCTCCAAGATGTTACGTGTCATGTCCAACTCTTTCTGTGTGTATGACGAGAGCAATTCAGTTTGAGTGCTCTTCAAACGTTCCTTGATTTCCTCCTCGAAGGCATTGTTCAACTTATTGAGCTTAGTCGACAATAATCCGATGTTAGTGTTAATGTTCGAAATCAAAGCATCTTTTTGGTTACCAATCGTAGAGGCATCGATCAAGCTAATCAAGTCGTTGAAAGCCTTGATAGTGGCGTGCACAGTTTCGTCAGCGGAAGTAGATTCTTGGTTGGCCAACGCAATTTGAGGCAATTGCTCAGTCTGTCCACTAACCTTTTCTACAGCGACACCCTTTTGCAATTGCTCACCAGGAGTGGTATGAGACTTGGCCACCAATTTCTTCTTTGTTTCTTCAAGCAATTGTTCGCCTTGTTGCTCCAACTTGTAAGTCAACTCCCCGATCTGCTTGGTGGAAGGAACCGAAGAGCTCAACTTCTCCCACGACTGCTTTAACTCATCGACGCTGCCGTTCTCAATGAGGTGGATGATCTCCTCGTAGTAAGGCAATTGCTTGTCAATGACAAAATCCATGACGGTCTCGTTCTTAGTAGCCGCATACAAAGTGGCACCATAGAGAGCAGTGGTGAAAGCTGCGCTCTTGAACAAAAACCAGCCGAAAGAGAATTTCTTTTTACTCTTTTGCGTATTTCTTTGGGGTTCCACCTTGTGTCCCTTAGGAAGCTCGCTCTTAACCGGCTGAGCAGTTACGGGTGATCCAGGAGTGCTCCGTGGAAGCTCTTGCAAACTTCTTGCAGAGGACACAAAAGTGCGGGCTGCCACTTTGGTGGTCAAAGCGGCAGTTCTGTGTGTAACAGCGCCAATCATGTTCACTATGGGTTATGGAAGTGTTGAGATTTTTTCTGTCCAACCATAAGTGGTGGTGGGTTTGGTGTACGGATGTGTATCCGGCCCCGGCTGAATTTGACTCCGAAAATTTAGTAGAGTTCCCTCTGCCCCACCGTCGCTACGGGCTGCTGGTGTAAAATCAGGTGCAGTGTAGATGTTTATTTGGTCTTTATTTTGATGCTACAAATCCCATCTTTCATGCGTCCCTCCTGAACTCAAGTGCACGTTCGCACCACTTATCACCATGCTGAAAGAGTGGATCAACAAATTGAGCTTAGAAGCTCATCCGGCAGGCGGTTACTTCAAAGAAACGAGCAAGTCGTCGATCAATACTAGTTCTGCTACTGGCTTGACTGTGCCTCTATTCACCAACATTCTATTTTTGTTGGAGGAAGGTGGGACTCTCAGCTTTCACCAACTTCAGTCCGACGAAGTATTTGTGTTTCATGACGGCTCTCCCTTCACCGTCCATTGCTTTCACCCTGATGGAAAATACGAAAAGAAAGACTTAGGTCGTGATTCTGAACACGGTCAATTGTTACAGTTCATGGTCCCGAAGGGCCTGATATTTGCATCTTCAGTGGAGAAAGGATGGTCTTTAGTAGGCTGTATGGTTTCGCCCGGATTTGACTTCAGAGAGTTTCGCCAATATTCTCTCAGTGAATTATGCACCCAATTCCCTCAACATGAGAATATGTTGAATGCTTTTACCTCTTAATGAGTTTCTTACGTCAATGCAATACCGCCTAGGAACATTCTTTTACTGCTCACAAAAGACAAAAGTATATTTAAGAAACAATAATCTTGAGGTAGCCTAAAGTTTGGCCTTAGGAGCCAATTGAGTAGACAAGATCCGCTTCATCTCGTTCGCGGATTCAGTTAAATAGTATTCCATGTGATCAGATCTTAAGCCAGAACCTTTTTTACATGAAATGTGAACGTGCAACCAGTCACTGTTGACCAAGTAGGCCAAACCGAAACCTTCATCGATGACCTGGGACCAGCCCCAGCTTTGAAAGTTTTCTGATGGAACTTGCGAGGTTGAAATAAACCAGGTGGCAGAATATTTGAAAATTGGGTCGGAGAAAACCTCTGGGATTGGCTCCCCTTCTTTTATCATTTGCAGCAAACCGAATAGGTGACGGTCAACTCCCTTTCCGTCTGCCGCTTCCACCAAGTATTTGACATGTTGCTTGCACGCAGCATTAAATGCGGCAATCTTCTCTTCGTTCGATGACTTGTTGTTCGCCCAAGTCTCGACAAATTTTTTGGACTCAATTGAAACAGTTCTTCCCGTTTCAGTTCTGCCCTTCAAGTATTTTCTTGTTGCGGCACTTTCATAAGTTGGGCGAATCTTACCCGTAAGCTTATAATATGCCAATTGAAACATCATCTGGACGTAGGCATCCGGGGAAACTTTGAATTGTTTGATCAAGTTTTTACCGTAACCATAATACTGGAAGATCTTTTGGTCGTAAGTTCCAATAAGACTTTGAAATTTGGCAATCGCCGTGGTGATATCGGCTCTAGTCTGAGTAGAGATATCAAAAGGAACCAAAGTGGGCAATTCCGGAGTTACGGACACTGCGTTATTAGAGTCGGCAGTGATCTCGGAGACGAACTCATCTGGGTTCTCCTTCGCAATATTCTCCAAGATGAAGTTGTTCAACTGCACCGTAGGAGTAGCGTCCATCCGAGAGTGCTCTCCGAGAAATCCAGAATTACCATTTTTACTGATGAAGAACTCCAATGGCTTGTCGAAAAATCTGTTTTGCCCATCGCCGTGCCAGTTGTTCTTCGATTTCTCCTCAATAGTCACAGGCGCATTATCGTCAAGACACACAACAAATGATGAAGCAAAAATTGTTTCAAACGATGCCTCGTTAACAGGGGATTTATTCATGGAGTTAAAAGCGTTTAAGTATTCGTCCCTGTTTAAAGATGTGAGAGCCCCCACACCGTCGCCTCTGGGGGTCTTTGGGTTCACCTCGTTCACCAAGCATTGCAACTGTTTGAAGATAGCCACTTTTGATAATGGTTGACCATCCTTGTCATGGTGGTAAACCTTGTAAAAGTTGTTGTTCAATGCTACAATAAAGTAACGGTGATCTCTGCCGTTGTAGCGCTTGGTGATATCGCTGCCTGCAGCAGGCACTCTGGAATTGTTGAACATGTAGTGGAAAGCATTCATACAATAAGGGTTGCCCTTAATAACCTCAGGCTCCAAAGTCTCATTCTCCACCAGGAGTAAGAACTGCACGGTGTAATAAGAAATCAAGGCGGCCTTATACAATTGATTCTGGCCAATTGCATTGGGAATATCCTTGTGGTTGAAAAAGTAGGATACATATGGCACAATAGGGTCTCTGTAAGACATGTAAGCATAGTCGTCCCAAAACTCGGCTAACCAGTTGTCCTTGTCTTTGGCAAAACTTTGCAATCTCTTTTGCAATTCCTCGCCCTGGCCACCAGCAAGAAACAGATTCACATGGTCCTTTGTCTTTTCTAATTGTTTTGTCGAGAGAAACGGCTCAACAGTTCTCAAGTACTTGGAAAAAGTCTCCTGGAGGGTTGGAACAGGCAACTTAGGAAGTTGGGTCTGGAACTTAAACAAGTCGCCTTTGCTCGCGGAGGACGAAAAGTTTCTAGTCATTCTCCCCATGGATCTAATCATCGATGATTTATTCAGCTCGAAACCCTGGGTGGAACTAAAATAGAGAAGCGGAGAGTAAAACACTAAAGAGCGCGCAGGTATTCGAAAATCTGGGGAAACTAAATCATTATATAGCGGCCCATATTGTGGGGATGCTCCGTTAGGCCGAGGAAGTACAATGTGTGGTGTACGGTTGTGATCGTGACAGCCGTTTTGACAGCTGTTTATGCTTGAAATCCCGAATTTTCATATGGCACTACGGCATGTACTGGTTAGACCCATTCGGAAAATTTGCTTCTCTTTCTTTGAAATGTCGTTTCAGGTGTTAAGAAAGGGACCATATGCACCGAGGTTGCATTGAATGCGTGCATAAAAATCGCCCCAAACGCTTTAATTTATAACATCCCGAGCCTGGTGAGTGTTTGCGGAAATCATGAGCATACAATCCACTAGGTAAGGGTTGCTAGCGACCAGAAAGGGCAGACCCAAAGAAAACCCAATTACATGACCGGTCAAGACCCGTACCGCTTACGGCAACGGGTTCCACCTCACCGCGTCTTCCGGTAACAAAGACCGAATATCAAAAAATCATCGTGCAGGATCACAGTAATAGCACCTGCAAGACGTTCGTCTCTTCTGACCTGCTTACCGGCCAAAACCCAGTCGAATTCGACACTCTTTTGATCTTGTTCTTCAACCACCGGAATGTCGGTTCAAGTGGCTCTCGCATACATTGCTCTCATTTGGTACGCAGTCATTGTTTCCGTTGCGCTTCTTGGTTTTCTATGTATCATTCGGGTGTTCCGCCGACCACCTGCGCCTACTGGGGACTTGTCCAAACTTGAACCGGTAACAATAATAAGGCCGATCAAAGGCGTGGACCCGGAGTTAGTTTCGTGTTTGGAGCTGTCGTTCATCCAGAACTACCCTCGGGAGAAGCTTCAGATTTTGTTTTGTGTCTACGAAGCAGATGATCCGGCCATCGCCATATTGGAGATGCTTGTGGCCAAATATCCCGACACTGACGCTCAGATCTTGATCTCTGAGCCCTCTACTGACTACTTTGGACCCAACCCCAAGGTCAATAACCTAGCGAAAGGTTTTTTGGCTGCGAAGCACGATATCTTGTGGGTCATGGACCTGAATGTGTGGGCATCACCACTGCTTCTCGCTAACTCGGTGATGACAATGATCGAAAACAAAAATTGTGGGAAACAGTTGAGGAAGACGGACCGTTGCGTCAAGTTGGTGCATCATGTGCCTTTGGCCCTTTCTTTGGATGGACCTGATTCCGGGTTCGGCAGTTTATTGGACGAAATGTTCCTTTTCACCTCACATCTGAAGTTTTACGTCAGCTTGAACAATATCTCGATTGCGCCGTGCGTCAATGGGAAGTCCAACCTCTACCGCAGATCTGACCTAGACTACGCGGTATCGCGCATTCCTTACGAAAAATCACAATTCTTTTTCGAAGACTCGGTCAAGCAAGATGCATTGCGAATCTCGCGAAAGGGACCGGGCCATCTGATAGAATTCTTTGCTCGATACATTGGGGAGGACAATATGATTGGAATCGCCCTTTGGGAAAACTGTATTGGAAGAACTGCTCTTACAGGCGATATTGTGATTCAACCTTTGATTTCGCAAAACCAATCCAACTCTACCAGGGAATATTTCACCCGCCGAGTTCGTTGGCTCAGAGTGAGGAAATACATGGTCAAGGCTGCCACGTTAATTGAGCCTTCCACCGAATCAATAATCTGTGGTTGTCTTGGCACTTTTGCCTTGTCGACCCTATGGTGGAAGCAAACCTTCAACGTTCGTTTCTTTTTGCTCCATATGGCCTTTTGGTTGGTCTGTGACTATTACCAGTTCTATACATTGGCTCGTAATATCAATGACTCGGGACATATGCCTCTCTGGCTACGGAGAATTGCTCCGATGTCACGAAAGTGGTGGGAGTGGCTCCAGGTCTGGCTCCTGAGAGAGATTTTCGCATTACCTATTTGGGTAGAAGCAATGTACGGGCATGAAATCAATTGGAGAGGAAAACCTTTTAAAATTAAAACCGACCTTTCTGCAGAGGAGTTGTAATATCTAGGCAAACTTGCCGTGACTAGAATAACGCATTTAATTGTATATAGAAATAGACACAAGCATTATAGATCTTTCCCGACCCAATTGCCTGCAAAGAACCACCACTACACATTTGGGCCGTGTTCGCTCATAAGTTGGCTTTTTATAGTATTATTTATGGTGATCATCAATACACTTGCGAGATATTAATTTGGTGCATGGATAAGTTCGCAGTTTTTGCACCTACTGATTGCTGTGACTGTTATTGGGTATTTAACTTTGTTGTTCTCCTTCTTCCTTTTGAGCAAACAAGGTCTGGTGAAGGTTTTGTAAATCTTAAAGAAACAATCGACTTTCCTTAGGGAATGAGTCTTTTCAGAGCCGCCTTTGTGATAGTCTTTTCGCAATTTATGAACTATTAATCATATGCAAGCTTCTGTGACTTTCACCTTTTCATAGGTAACGTGGTTAAATTCTTGCGCTTCTTCGATAATTTCTCAACTTGATTTTTTCGGCACCACGACACTCTCTAGATGTGCGTCTCGTCTGTCGCTGCGATATAAAGTGTTAAGATTTGGGGCAGTAAACAGAATATCATGACACGTTTCTCTGTAAAGGTCAGATCCATTCTACAGCTATTTGTAATAGACAAGCCCGTAACTCAGATCTGTTAATACATCTTGACCTTCGTCTAATTCATCTGGCATGAGGGCACGAAAGCGTCTCCTTCCCGTTAGATATTGCGACAAAGTTTGATACGACGTTTTTTCCATCTTGAGTGAGTCCTGAAATAACGCCGGTAACATTTTCATCGCTCATTTTTTGCTCAAATTTAAATTTGCTTTCAACACTTTCGATCAGAATCTCCAAACCAAAAATAGCCTTTTGCAAAACTCTGAGATAAGGCTCTGGCGCATCTGACACTTTCCATTTGGAATCCCTTTCCTGTTCCATCTGATCGGTGAAACTCACGAGCTGTCTTCTCACGAATTCTGGATCATCGATAACTTTCAGTTTCCCCGTTATATGAACACTAGCAAAATCCCATGTTGGAACAAATTTTTCATTTCGTTTCTTCTCGGGGTAGTAAGACGGAGAAATGTAAGAACTGGGAGATTGGAAAATGACCAAAACCTCGTCATTGTTTTCCAAAAAAGGGACTTGCGGGTTTTTTTTTGCAAAATGAGCATGTAAATACTTATTTCCCGTCTC
This sequence comes from Clavispora carvajalis, assembly GCA_030581635.1. NCBI lineage: Eukaryota > Fungi > Ascomycota > Pichiomycetes > Serinales > Metschnikowiaceae > Clavispora > Clavispora carvajalis. The sequence continues at coordinate 8,131 of JAKTTV010000012.1, read as the reverse complement.
TGGATCTTCGTGTAGATAAAAAGGAAAATGATTTGCCATCATCTTTCCGTTGGGGTCTGTAGTGACTATTGTCGCGAGAGGATTGTCGAGAATAATTTGCCTCAGCTTCTCCCAGGACTGCTCTTCATATTTTTTAGGAATATACATATTCAATCCTTGAATTAGAAAAAGAGTTATAGGGCCGATTCCGCGAATAAGACGTTCATTATTTGTCAGATAGGAATTGGTAATCAGCAGCACACCTCAGTCTGCAGATGTAATCCTGACTGCACATCATGCACAGTCTTACCAACATAATCAATTCTCCCAGATCGGAAGAGCACAC